>AP028436.1:15591193-16166381 GCA_036509395.1 Antheraea yamamai | reverse complement strand
AGCTGGACGGGAGGTAACAAATTCTTCAAAGGCATTTTGTACTGCCTCTCGGGTATTGAATTTTTTCCCGCCAAGGAGTTATCCAAATTCTGGAAAAAGTAGTAGTCTGTAGGCGCAAGGTCTGGTGAGTAGGGTGGATGACAGAGAACTTCCAACCCCAGTTCTTGCAACTTGGAGACCGTCTGCTGTGCAGTATGAGGTCGCGCGTTGTCGTGCAGGAGCAGCGGAGACGAGCGATTGACCAATACTGGTTGGAGATGTGCCAGCTTCTCCATCATTGTGTTCAGTTCTTCACAGTACACATCTGCAGTAATGCTCACCCCGTTTGGTAAGAAGCTGTGATGAATCACACCGGCGCTAGACCACCAAACAGTGACCATCACTTTTGTAGGGGTAAGTTTTCGTTTAAGGCATTGTTCGTGTAAGGATCAAACCAACTTGCTGAGCGCTTGCGGTTATCAAACAGAATCCATTTTTCATCGCAGGTAACAATGCGGTTCAAAATTCCTTCATTTGTGTGTCTGTTGAGCAGTGCAAGGCACGTCTCGACGCGTACTTCGCACTGGCGATCATTGAATTCGTGGGGCACCCATTTGTCAAGCTTTTTTACCTTGCCAATTTGATGCAAATGGACCAATATTGTTTTGACGCTAACGTCGAAAGCTGCTGCTAATTCAGCCGTAGATTGTGTATCATCAGCTTCCACAATCGCCTTTAATTCGTCATTGTCGACCAAAGTCTTCGGACGACTGCGAGGTTCATTTTTCAGGTCGAAATTCCCAGAACGGAAGTGAGTAAACCAATAACAGGTTGTGCGTTGGTTTGTAGTGTTAACTCCGTAAACGTCGTTGATGTTGCTTGCCGCTTGTGCCGCGTTGCTGCCACGACGGTACTCATATTCCACAATTACTCGAATTTTTAACGTATCCATGGTGACAAAAAAGATTGAAATGCGATGAAAATGTAACACTAATCAATAAACAAATGACTACTTTTGGAAAAAGAATTCCATGTTTTTAAAATAAAATTAATTTGAAATTAGAATTCTTAGCCAAACAAAAATTATTTTGATTTGAAATGGCCAGTGCTGCAGAACGGCAATTTCATAGGTAAAGACCTATTATATATTTACTTTATTTTTGGCATCCCATCTTTGAGATTATTACTGCCATTGCCGAGTAGTTAATAGTATTACAAGTTCTTCTTCCATTCCATTTTTGGCAACCAGTCTTCTGCCATTGTCAAGTGAGTATCGATATTACAAGTTTCTTGATATAATTTCAAAGAACTAACAAGATGGTGCCCATCTTGTTAGAACTTTCCATGGAGTTTTTGTGGTATCTCAGAATCCATGGTCCGTGATATTATTTTACATTCACTTATGCACAATAAACAAATTATATTACATAAAACACCACCAATTTTACACAATATACAGTCAAGTACCACAAGATTATGAATAAAAAATAAAATCCACTACATGACAGACCAAAATCCCGTCAAAAACTCGATACGTATATTTTCAAATACTTTTATAGCATATAGAAACTTTTTATGCACCTGAGACCAAGTTTCTTAAAATACTTTATGAGTTTTAGCGTTTCATCAGATCTCGTCTGATGTGAAACGACGACGAAGTCTAAGATTATATACACGCTAAACTTAGAGGGGACTGGCTCTCAAGTGCAACTGCCGGAACGCACCAACAGATGCTTGGCGACAGATTTTCGCCTTGAGGTTGGTAGCTAGCCAGATGGGGTCTAAAAAGCCCTACCACGATCACGATGTTTTCCTCCACCAGAAGCACCGACTTTGTTGCAAAGATTCAAACTTACATACATCGGCGCTATTTCCTAAAACGTTATAAGCTAAGCCATCACCGCTTACGCTACCATAAATATTACTGCACTCCTAATTGTAGCGGTTTTATCAAATATAAAATATTACTAACCACACCCTTCGGAGTGCATCCCAGTAGCAAGAGTATTGTGGTTTTGTAACGAAGATAGACGTTGCAACAATGCTTCTGAAGGCAAACCTTGAACGGGAACTACCAATAACTCTTATAATCGACTTTATCAATTGTAACGTTCAAATAGATTTGTTTCGACCGTATAACGTAATAAAGCTCTAACGGGCAAAGAGACATTTTTGAAAGGAAGGATAACGTCTTACCCGTCCACTGCAATGAAATTACACAATCTCAGACTAATTTATAAGATATATTAATGATAAATAGATACAGAACTCTCTAATCGGATGACTCGCAACCTGATGCAAAGCAATATTGCAATAGATAAAAGTTTCAACCGGCGTTTTTATAGTATTATTTTTTTATTGAACATTAACTATTTTTTTCCGATAGTAATTTGAATGATTACTTCAAAATAATAGCTTTCACATGCAGCTTTGCTAACGTTAACGTAGATTTGCGTATCTCTCAGACACAGTATTATTTTCTAGATGAACGGTACCCTATATCTTTTTTTGTAGCCCTGAGAACGTGTACGCAAAATTTCACGATAATTGATTGAGCAGTAAAGGTGTGAAATTGTAACAAACTCACATTCTCGTGTATAATATTAGTAATAATGATTATAAACTTTATTGTTAACAATTGTATACATAATCTATACATATAATAAAGCCACTGAAATGTTTTTAACCAGATTATTATTAACAGACAGACCATTTTTTCAGCGTAAAGACTAAACAGTGATGATAAAATTTAACAAAGGTAACATAAAATCACTAAAAAGGTTACTAGTTATAAAGTGTGTAATATATAATAAATTGGTAGAGCCACGCTGAAGCTATTACTGGTTTCAACATGAAAGGGTCGGCTCGACAGGGGTAGTACCACCCGACCCATAGAAAACCGACGTGAAGTAACAGTGCTTGCATTGTAGCGTTTCGTTCGGTCAGTGAGAGCGCCGGATACCCAACTCCCCGCTCCCTTCCCACTTTCCCACTCCCCCTTTTCCCAAAATACAGGCTGGCAACGCACTTGCGACTCCTCTGGTATTGCAAGTGTCTATGGATGATCACTTAATATCATGTGAGCTACCTGTTCGTTTGCCTGCTATGATATAAAAAAAAGCCGGATGAAAACGTAGTTCCTATACAATAGGAGAGACTCAATCGTTAACAAACGAAAAATAAAAGCATATAAATTATAAGTAAATATAATAAAATATATTTAAAAGGATTTATAATAACGGGTGAACGGAATCGATTTGAAATTTGTTTCAAATATCAGAGTTTGAATGGCGGGAGTGCCGAAGGGTGCGCCACCGATGCTAAATCAGCAATTCAAGTAACCTTGCAGTAAGTTGTAATAATAAGGTCCCTATCATTCATCTCTTGGACTCCATTCTCTACAATTAATTATAGTAATTTTTCAACATCGTGATACAAATGAACAGTTCAATTGTGAAGTGAAATAAATTCGGAGTGTTACATTGTAATTCAGAATTTTTTAACAAAGTCTTAGACAACGCTAAAAATTCGACTTATGCAATGTCCTTTGGAAATTCGTATTCGATTTGTTTTAGTATGAAAAATGCTTGAAGTATAGAATTAGAAAAAAAAAAGGTAAATTGTATAAAATATAATCCAAATTCATTTTCCAAAATACGGACACCTCAGTCGTACTATGTTCGGAGAACTTATCGATGGATATAGGTTCGAATCCATAAAGTAAGCTATGTTTTCGATACAAGAAGCTATCACAATGAAATCATAGCATGGTATGAGGGCATTAGGCTAACTACCAATCTCCAATTTTTTTAAACTAGTTCTCTCGAGTCTTACCGTCTTGGGTTACATGGTCACTTATCATAACGTGAAAAACGTCAAAACCTATAACTAATTCTGTAACAAACATCGCTGTTACCATACTTTCCCGGATAAAATAATTAAGTGCTATGTTCATTCATTTTCTAATTATTACTTCGTAGTTTTAGTCCCGCCTTGAATATGCCCCTTCATATAAACAGTTGTCGTAATTACTAAGTCGCGATATCTCAGTGGAAAGGTTACGCCTAGATCGTGGTCACAAGAAATTGCAGCCAACGTTATTACCATAGTCATGGTACTAAGAATCACGGTTTTATGGAAAGATCAAATACCGTCTTAGAATGATACATAGCAAAGGTATTAGTGGTGTATTACATACTAGCTTATCCCTCGACCTTGCCTATATATATTTCTGTACATTTAGGATCACAAATAATCCATACCCTCCAGATTCGAGGTTAATTGTATGTCAGACTTCATTGTTATTGGTTTAGCGGTTTAGTTCTGAAAAGGTGACCAACAGATAGACTGAGTTACGGTCGTATTTATAATATTAAAATAGATAAAAATCATATAATATTAGACATAATTAATATTTATTTTTACTAATGTATTCTCACGACGAAAGCCTCAAGCTTCTATAATTTCATAAGTTAATAATGAATGTATCTGGTAAGTAAAACAATTACTAGATAAGACCCTAAAATATCCGTTATAATATTCATCTACATTCTATGGGAATAATTAACTCTTATTGGTAACTAAATAAATAGATTAATTGATTTTATTACAGTAATTACAACTCAAGATTTAAGTTCAATGAAGTCGATAGTTCAATTTTGATCATGTTTATAGGTTGTTTGATTTATTCACTCCGGTCTTGTGTAAACCAGAACGTAAACAATGTACACTCCGCGCCAAACTTTTTGACCGCTCTAAATACCGATGCACGGAAACCAAATGTAGGTATAGATACGTATTAATTATATGTATAACGTTGAGACAAGTTAAGGATAAATAAATGACAATTTTATATTCCTATAATAATATTTTACTTTTGTTCTATATTAAATTCTAGACTGTATTTCGCATAAACCTGTATTTACGGCTATATTCTGATCGGCCAAAAAGATTGACTAGCGCTGTGGTTCGCAAAAGAGATGTCAAAACATAAATACACGAAAGACGCTCAATTTTACACCATTGTGGCAGAAAATCTAGAAAATATCCTACGGCCACGTAATACCTTGCCGGCCTTTATATTGTAGATAGATACTACATAATATATAGTAGTAGCCGATTGATTTCTCAGAAGCTAGACAAAAAGCAGAAAACGTACATATATTTAACAATACAATATATTAAATCTTTGTGCATGTCCTCTTTTGTAAATATACAATCATATATTACAATAACAAGTAGAGATGTCAAAACATAAATACGCGAAAGTAGATTCGATTTTGCACTATTGCTGCGGAAAACCTAAGAAATATCCTAAGGCCACACAATAACTTCTCGTCCTTTATAATATACGTACATACTACATATTATATAGTAATAGTCGATTGATTTCTCAGAAGCTATACATAAACATAAAATGTAATATAATGTGTAGGTATATTAAATCTTGAAGAATATCCCTTTTATGTAAATGTACAGTTATAATCACGAAAACAGTTAATAATTAAATAAATAATAGATCAAAACGACTTAATAAAGATAAATGGTTTCTTATATAATATTTTTCCTACCGCTCTTAACAAATTATTAATATCTCAGGAGAACGAATTCAATCGTACATAATATTTAAATCTTAAAACGACCATGAACAACTTTATTATATGTTTACATAGGTTAATAGCTTTAAATATAGATATATACGAGACAATAGACGTTGTTATAAAACTATTCAAGTAACCGACCAAGCAAACTATAATAATATAAGGCTACATACCATGTGAACTTATGGAGGGGTCAATGTCAAAAAAATCAATTTTACGTAGGTATGCATATCTTATACATGTCGAATTGCATTCAAAACGCAATTGTAGATACAATTGGTAAACATTAACACCCATCACGATAATATCACGATATTTGGTTCCATGGCCACGACACAATATTTAATATGGACAGCAGGATCATTCGGTACTAAATGTTTAGAAACTACGTTACAATGTTAAAACGTATACTCTACGTCTACTCGTTTTAGCATGAATGGGTCGGCTCGCCCGGGGTACTACCACTCGACTCACAGAAACACCGACGTGAAGTAACAATGCAGTGCATTGTTGCGTTTCGCTCGGTCAGTGAGAGCGCCGGAGGTCCCCCTGACCACCCTTCCCCCCCTTACCGCTCCCTACAAACATAGGCTGGCAACGCACTTGCGACTCCCCTGGTGTTGCTAGTGTCTATGGACGACGGTGATCACTTAAAATCGGGTGAGCCACCAGTTCGTTTGCCTCCTATGATATAAAAAAAAAACTTTCAAATGAGTTACAAATTGTTTCTAGTCTTCTGTAGAACTTATTTTGTGGGCTTGTTCGGACGGTTGACCAATAGCGATTGCTATCAAGTGGTGAAATCAGTTATCTTAACGATTTGCGGTGCAACAATTAGACATTTATTATCCTTTAACAATGGACCGTGGTCTATATTACTATGACACGTGCTATAATTACTCACGTTAATTATTATATAGTACGAAGCTATGAGTGTACAATGCAAGGCAATGTACTACAAGTAACTGAATGAATTAATTTCAAATTATATTATGAATATTTAAAGGACACATATTGAAAGTGAACGTTTTATTAATGCATTAATATGACTCAAATAATGTAGAAAATGTATTATAATGCTTTGTTTGAAATTAATAAAAATCTTTAAAATAATGTTAAGCTGTCTAGCACCGTTCTCAATTTCAATTTTACCTGCACAGGTGGCTTTTTTATATTATAGGATGCAAACGAACAGGTGGGTCACCTGATGTTAAGTGATCACCGCCGTCCATAGACACTTGCAACACCAGGGGAGTCGCAAGTGCGTTGCCAGCCTGTGTTTGGGAGAGGAAGGAGGGGAGAGGAGGAGGGAGAAGGGAGGGGGAGAGGGGAGGTGGGCATCCGGCGCTCTCACTGACCGAACGAAACACAGCAATGCAAGCACTGTTACTTCACGTCGGTTTTCTGTGAGGTACTACCCCGGACTAGCCGACCCATTCATGCTGAAACCAGTAGTAGTTTCATACAATTGGTTTGACCATCAAGGGAATTTTAAACTGTTGAAGTCTGTGTGTGCTTTATATCTATTCAAAGTCCAGCACGATAAAAGGGTATGTTTATATTGTGAAGCAATCTTTAAAATGAAACAAAAAAAAATGATTATTTTAAAAATCTAATTATAATTTGAATTATATTTCTTGTACAAAATAACATGAAATATTATCTATGCCATGCGTTATCCTTAACGAAGTTCCTACTTCGTTGCAATAAATATATGAAATAATTTACAACAAATTATATACATATTTACATAAAGACAGCTTCATAACTTTACGACCTACACTCATACGAGACCTATCCGCTTACCGCAACCGATAAATTATGGAAATCGTTAAGAACTTGACTATAAGGAATAACGTACAGAATTATTAATGCAAAGTAACACAAATATAAACTGCATATTAACATTTTCTCAGTTAACAAAACCATTCTAATCCCTAGAAACAGCCGTACCTGTTAGGCTGTTACATTCCTATCGTGACATTTGACATGGAACCTTGACTGCATTGTATCAACCGAAGGTTTGTCCATCTGTCGTGATCTGATAATGTTTATTAACTGTTCCGCGACTGACATTACTATTGTTATTGCAATAACATTAATTATAACAAATAGAATTATATAATGTAACTATATATCTATATACTGTATATCTAATTGAAATAACATTTTAAATTATTTTACACGAATTATTTAAATAATTTAATAAAGTTTTCAAGCGGCTGTTAACGTAAATTAATGATAAAATAGTGGCCACACTAATCACTGGTTGGCAACACTATGAAAGGGGTCAAGATGGCTCCATGTCATAATGACGTATAAAAAAGTTATGTAAAATGTAATAAAATATGTCATAATATGCACTGTTTAGTGTTTTTATGGTTGTTAGAAACAATAAAAAGTATATGAATAGCGTACTTCACAATTTTACTTTCCCACGACAAATACCTATTAACCCAAAAAATCATTACATAGTATAAAACAAAGTCCTCTACTGCGTCTGTCTGTCTGTCTGTTCGTGATAAACTCAAAAACTGCTGCACGGATCTTCATGCGGTTTTCACTAATGCATAAAGTGATTCATGAGGAACATTTTGGTATATAATTTGTCAAGGATTGTTTTATAACCAGGGCGGGACAACGTTTGCCGAGCCCGCTAGTATATAATATAATTTTATACTATTTACAAAACTTAGTGGTGATCACATAAATTAAAAACTTATAGAAAAATCACGCAGAACGGAATTGAATGAATACACAATATTGATTATTTATTTATAACATTATTATAAAGTAGAGTTTGTTTGTTGAAGGTAATTCTCGGAACTAGTGATTCGATTGTAAAAATTCTTTCACTAATTCAACTTATCTCTAAAAACATTATTGATAAAAAAACATAGATTATCTTTATTGATATTACATTTTATATTGAGGTTAACGTGAAAGAAACCGAGGGCTGTTACTAGTTTGGCATAGAGAGTTCATTTTTGAGGCGGAGTGGTAAGAGTAGGTAACTTAACAATTGTAAGTATAAGAAAGCATAAGACCGTACTTGACTTTCCGAAACTTTTTGATCCGTATTCAAAGTGCAAAATAATGTACAGTCAGCAAGCAAATGTACAACTCACATAAAAACTTTCTGAGGCCTATCGGTGTTTCTTATAGGGATTGTTTCTTATAGGATAAAAAAGACCTCTGTTGGTGGCACTGAAGTGTCAGTAGGTACAAGAAATATGAGAAATCCCAAAAAAACAGGTGTCATAAAGACATTCGTTTAAAGTGAAACATTTGTATCAAAGGAAAATATTTTAATAAATAAATACAAGACAAAGCCAACGTCAGGTATTTCTAGGCGGTCACCCACCCAAGCATAACCGCGCCCGACGTTGCTTAACTGCAGTGATCGGACGAGAACCGATGTTTTCAACACTTTTCATTAAACAAGAAGATTGCCGATCAGAATTTCAAAGCCATCCAATATTACACTTGTATTATCTTGTGATCATTTCGATGTTCTAAAAAGGTGGTGGCCTTCCTATTAGAACTTTTCAGGGAGTCTTTATGGCATCTCAAAATTTATGCATTTTCTTCACTTGTGCACATTAACCGAACTATATTACGCAAAATGTCACAAATGTACAACTACAATGTTACAAAGTGTACAGTGAAATAACACAAGATTAGGAATAAAATAAAAAAGCCACTACAGGACCGACTAAGATTCCGTCAAAAACTCATTATTCTACTAAACGAATCAGGATTTACTTGTAAGTTAGATGATCCATAAACTTGTCACTAACTTGTTACTAACAAAAATAAATAATCTAGACTTACTTTTAAAACACTAAAATAGATAACGAGTACTTAAAAACCCATAAAAATTAAATAAACAACATCGTGGTTATATTAAAATAAAAATAATGAACTCATTATCCTGTTTCAAGAATCACGACTTAAACCTAAGTTAAATAATCGATAAACTTAGTCACGGTACCGAATACTTACATCATCGCATGATTGCATAACTATATTCTATTCTCGTGTAATTATAACATGATGTTGTTATACAAAAAACAGGATCAGGCATTTTGTTCTAGAATCGTACAATATGACTAACTCCACGACTTGGTCAAGTTCAATTACGTAATACTAAAACAACGTACAAAAAGTTTATGTGCAAAAAGTTTAAGGAATACGTAACATGTTATAATACGATTTCTTATCATTTGAAGAAGCATTATTTTAATAACATTTTTTATTGTTCATATGATTTATTTATACATGTCGAGAATTATTTTTTTATACTAATATCATAAAGTTGAAGAGTTTGTTTGAACGCGATAATCTCAGGAACTACTGGTGCGATTTGAAAAATTATTTCTGTGTTAGATGGCTCATTTATCGAGGAAGGCTAATATATCATCATACGAAGCCCCAATGAGGGATGTTTCAAAATCGGGGTGCTTTTCCTTTTCAGACGTCTTAGTAGATGGTATCTATTTCACGCGCAAGAAGTCGCGGGCAGAAGCTGGTATTAAAATAATATCATTTGCAATTTAAAACAATTTCATACATTACAATATAAACACTACGGGAACGCCTCTTGGATTCACAAGAGTCCTTACTTACTTTAGTAGTTAGTATAGGTTGATATGATTAAAATCAAAGAATTCATCATAAGCAGTAATGGTACATCGATCGACATATGAACCCTTCCAAAATCCAAATTGATCGCATCTTTCGGTGAAGAAAAACCATAGCATGGTGGAGGGTTTTTTCTGCGCTCAACTGGCCATCTACCTCCCTCATGTTAGAAATCCGTCGCCTAGCCATATGTGTGTTCCAGCAACTACACTTGACAAACAGTTGCCCTCTTGACTTAACGTGTACGTGTAACGTGTTACGATCTTAATCCATATCGACATTCAACATCAGGTGAGGTTGTAGTCAAAACCATATAAAATTTAAAAATACAGGTAGTAGTACATCTTTATGAGACGAGCAGTTTAAATATAACAAGAATTCTTGTACCTACTATTATCAATTCCAAAAAGATCACGATAGCACAATAGAAACCTTGAGTCATGACTTCGACCCATTTACGTACATCAAGATTAGTATTCTCACAACAGTAGCTCATCTCATAAAAAAAAAGCTATTTTAGTCGCTGACTAAACTGAATTAACTTTAGAAGGTAAATATAGGAAAAAAACGTTTACTACTCAAGAAGTCAAACAATTTACCAGCAAGCTTTAGATAGTAGAAGGTCTTTATGTAAACCAAGTTTTAGAGGTCACTATCTAAAATGTTTTTAATAGAAGAATGCAAGTCAGTGATCACTCAATAATTAGAATACCAAAGAAACGCTTTCTGTATTAATTAATTAATTCGTCGAATCAAGATTATTCTACCAACACCTTTATCGCCTCGCAGTAAAAATTGGTTTTCTCGATATTACTTCAGCAGTGGCACTCTGCAGAAGTCCTCCTTCATATTTGCTAATTAACATAGGTCATTTTTAAAACATTCAACCCTATGCGACTCGTTCAAACGGTTATAGCATGCACTTCTATCTGCATAATAAATATAGAACAGAATGATGAATGCATTCTGCATCACCGATATCTTCTGGTGCCCTGGTATTTGCAAACCAGCTTGACTAAGACAATCGTAGATTATTATATGTAATATTACACGTGCTGCTTTACTTAGATTATAACTTACTTTCTATCATGCAGTACAGAGAATTTTGCTGAGGAAATACAACAAAAAAATTACTATATAGTTTATACTTTATTGTTATTAGCGTTTGGCTACAATGTCATTAAACGACGATGTGCACTAAGATAATAAATACGCTAAACCTAGAGAAGGCTGTCTCTCAAGTGCAGCTGCTGCAAACACACCGAGACATGCTTGCTGACAGATGTTCAACTTGAAGGTGGTAGCTAGCCAAGCGGACTTAGAAAAAGGCCTACCACCACGGTATCATCACAATGATTTCCTACACTGAAAACTTCGACGCAATTGCTAGGATTGAAACCTACGTCCATCCATACGAAGTCCGAACACGCTATCAAATAAGTCATTATCGCTTCAAAGTCTCTACGTGGTCGGAAATTATCATGATAAGTTAACAAACATTGCAAATGTAAAGATTTAAATACTTTTATTACAATCGTAAATGTAAAGCGTCGATAAAAATACATCATTGTAAACCCGCACCGGCTTATAAACATCAATCTACAGTGGTTTGCCGGTTGATTTGCGTTCCCATCCCTTCACAGTCCCCTGGACATTTAGTCGCTTCAGTAAGCAAGCCTGAGGTCTAATTTATTCAATTAAAAGTTATATTGTAAATATTTAAGTCGGAAAAAATGTAGGATTTTATATTCAACGTTTCACGGAAACCGTATAGAATTTTGTAATTCGTGACAAATACCGTTTTTTTAATTTTCCATATTTCAATCAGACAGGCTTTTATATTAACTACTGCTATTGATAATCTTATTACAAACAAATTACGTACACTACAAAATTAATATACACAAATAGAACCCTGACTTTCTCAGGGCTTTGTTTACACAACACATACCTTTCACCTTCTAAAATGACAGAGAACTCATTTAATCTTAGAAAATATGACTCGTGAATTATGTTTGAAATTGTGTATGTAATATACCAAATGAGGTTATAATCAACTATTTTTTACCCAAATCATCGTCTGTGTGGTTTTTGGTACATTTAGAATGAAAAGTAGTCGATGTCCTTATAAAAGTTCTAGACAACCTTCGTACAGAATTTAATTATGATCAGTTTAGAAGAATAGCTACATAAATTAGACAGTGTTGTCTGTCGCGTATTTTCCCATTTATAACACTAGTTATTTATTGAAATGAATATCCGTTTAAAAGGGATATCATTGCTTGACGGTATTTAAATTTTCTTCATGTTTAACTCTAATTAAAGTAGATTCCTAGCTGCTCACAACACCTGAAACAAAATAAGAGTGTTATATTTTGTAAAGCTTTGACCGAAACGTAA
Source organism: Antheraea yamamai (assembly GCA_036509395.1). NCBI lineage: Eukaryota > Metazoa > Arthropoda > Insecta > Lepidoptera > Saturniidae > Antheraea > Antheraea yamamai. The sequence goes on along the minus strand of AP028436.1, from coordinate 16,153,758 downwards.
AATTCTCATACAACATAGAAAGTATACGATGAATTTCGTAAAGTTCTCGTCAATCATATAATTGCCTTTAACACGAATAACATTTAGTGAGTAAATTTAATTCAGTGTGACCGATTCCCGAACCGCACAGGAAGCGACGGGCAGCTATCAATCCGCATCAGCTTGTCAGTTGTTTGTACTATGATCCCCGTCCGCATTCGCCTGAATATTTAGCCGGCCCAGTAACCAAAACCGCCGACACTGATCCAATTTCCAATCCATTCTATAATAAATATAGCAGAATTCTATTGATGAGAGATATCGTATTTTATTCCGGTCGATTTTAAAATGATTTGATAATCTTATATTCGATGCGTAAATAAAGGGATAGTCGATTTGAAGTCTGAAATGAATATTGGGAATTGAGTCTAATTGAACAGGAGGGTAATGATTTTCGAGCGTGTATATGTATATTCATTTGGTGTAGTAAGTAGTCTACAGCTTAACCCTTGGACTGTCCAAAAACGATAAGGTTTTAAGATCCAAAAAAACAGACTGTCTGTTGGCCACACACATAAAAAAAATTACCGTATTTACTACAAATTAAGAAAATCTTGAACAATAGCAAATGATGTAATATAAAATTATAATCATTACATAGTATAAAACAAAGTCCCCTACCGCGTCTATCTGTCTGTCTGTTCGCGATAAACACAAAAACAACTGAACGAATTTTCATGCGGTTTTCACCAGTAGATAAAGTAATTCATGGGGAATGTTTTGGTATATAATTTGCCAAGGATTTTTTTTTATAATCAAGGCAAAAACAAGGGACAACGTCTGCCGGGCCCGCTAGTTTTAAATAATTGGCTAGATATTGTAAATCATGATCGGCCATTTTGATATCTGGTTATTAAAAAATCAGCCGAGGGGTTAATAAATAGCTCGGTAAATTTTAACAAATCAGTTGTCATTAGGTTAGTCCAAAGTGTGTAACATAGGCTATTGTTGTGAATGTTCTATTGACGCGAGTAACAAAGATAGAGAAGATAGATATATAATTTTTCTTATGTACTAATACTCAACTAAATGTACAACTTGTTCGTCCTTACGACAAAAGGATTCAGTCTTTTTACAGTCGGGTTGTTTCATTATTAATAAGTCTACTTGTCAGATCATTAACTTTTGAGATTGCTGTAAATTATTTCCTTTTTATAAATGGGTAAGTTTTGCGTAGGTTACCCATATAATAAACCTTTGTTCGATAGCTGGAGAATGCTTTCACATTTCACCCTCTCAAAATATATGATAGCGAGACAAATAGAACAAAATTCATACCTACATTTCAAAATATGATGGCTTGGTCGATAGCGTATATGGATACAGCGTCGATGAGCGTAAGGTCGAATCCTTGAATCGGAGCTACCGGTAAAGGAAAACATCGTGAGGAAACCATAGCATAGTGGTAGGGTTTTTTATAAGTCCCCGCCTGGCTAGCTACCACCCTCAAGTTGAATACCTGCCGCCAAGCACCTGTTAGTGTTCCGGCAGCTGCACTTAAGAGCTAGTTCCCTCTAAGTTTTAAGTGTTTATCATCTTACACCACGTAACCATTTAATATCAAATGAGGTAAATGATTAGACGTTAAAAAAAAAAAAAAAAAAATTTTTTTTTTTTTTTTATTATTATATTTTCTACAATATTTCCACTCAAAAAAAAAATAAAAAAAATATAATTCTTTTTTTTTTTTTTTCTTTTCCTTTTTTTGATATTTTTCATAATATTTATAATAAACATATAAGGTTTAAAAAAATGCTTTAATATCACAAAACTACACGGAAACCTGGCCTCAATCTGTTGTTATTAGCACATTGAAAGTTATTATCGATAAAGAAAAATATAGCGTTCTTTTTTTTTCGAACTGACTACGCTATTGACCAAGCAAGGTCTTAACAGCTTCACCGGACTACTAAGGCGATACCACTAACGGACTGGGATGATTCGCGGCTTTTTCAAAGTAACTAATCGTAAGTGATTTTACGTACGCCCAGATAGAAGGCATCTCTAGGTCCCTATGTAGATCAACTCTCCGGACGTACCACGGGGCATCGGTCACTTTACGTAAAACGCGGTTTTGAAGAACCTGCAACTTATGAAAATTATCTTTCGACATATGCGCAAAAACGGGACTGCTATATGTTATCACGGGACGGATACACGTCTTATACAAAGTGAGCTTGTGTCTGAGGGTCATCATACTCCTATGACAAAGCAACGGTTGGAGGCGACCCAAGACCATAGCGGCTTTGTTTCGCACTCTATCTATATGTGACTCGAAATTTAAATGTTTATCTAATGTAACACCGAGATATTTGACCTCCTCGGCCCAAGGTATATCGGTTCCGTATAGCCTGATGGGCTCGAGATTATTACTACGTAATGGATCGAAAAGTATCGCGGCGCTCTTATCAGGATTAACTTCTATTATAGCGTTCTGTATGGAATCAGTTTATCTGCGTACAAAAACGAAAGCTATTGCAAGATTTTATAAGAAAACTAGCGGGCAAGGTGTACGTTGTTCTGCCTTGATAATAAAAAAAATCTAAAAGTCAACCGCAGCGCCACCTACCGGGTCCAATTGTGAATCTAAACCATTCTCGGATCCACTGGAACACGTATACAAAATTTAATCAAAGTTGGTGTAGCCGTTTAGGAAGAGTTCAATGACATACACACGTACAGAAGAAATTTATATATAAAGATATTACACGACCACGCATTCTTATTTCAATTAACGGAATGTCCGAACCAGAGTTGTCTAAATTTTAATAAGCATACTTTATAAATATATTTACTTATCGAATTTAATCATAAAACATAACCAAAATATCACGCCATAAAATCGTAAATAACTGTTTGTTTCAAAACACAAATCATATAATTGAAGGTACGTAATGGAAACATGAATAACAATGATATATTTATAGGTACTTACATGTATTTATATATCAATTAAACACAGAATATCTTGCACGAAGCTTTCTACAAGATCTACCGTTCTATTCAACATGATCATTAATTCATAGTTAACACTCAGTAGTAAATGAACATAGATAATTGAATACGAACAACGAAAGCAATTCGACATTAACACGATGTTACTGAGGTTATAAATTAAACACACAATATCAATTAACATACGCAATAATTTAGTCGAAACCAGATCCTCTGGCACAAACACGTTTGTTTTGATACCCTACAGGAAAACGATGTTATATGATATAGACAAGAGCATACAACAAATTAATTAATTATACGATTACATAAATTCATTGTTATTATTATAGCTGAGACGAGGGTCTAGTAGAACGATTCACATAAAAGTAAATGAAACAGTAATTCGAGTTAAATAATTCTGTAACCCTAATTAAATATACTAGAATACATCCAGTTTGTTCTCATTTCTTGCGTAATATACCAAGTGACTGTTTAAAAGTTAACACCCTTCAGTCGTTTTGTAGTCCATGGTCACATTTAACATAAAAATAATAATATCAAAACAAGTACCAATAAACAACAAAGAGAACCTTAGTTATAGTTTGTTCTAAAACTTTTAAAAGTATGGGAACGATACTTTTAAACGTAAAAAAAATAAAACCTAGGTTCAATGAACAGAATTAAAGGGGACCTTTTCAAGGTTAATTATTACATAACTGTTTATCGTCGGAATGCCGCACGGTTGAACAAAGGGAAGCAGAGTGCGGGTCGAGGTGCGGGATGCGGGCTAGAGTGTGCGGCGGCTCACATTGTATGCAGTGATTCATAGCGCTTTTTGTGTAAACCATCTGATGTTGAGTGAAAATCAGTTTTACTTTTCTCGAGATAATTAGTTCAAATATAAAGCACCTATTTTTTTATTGATTTAGAACTAGAAATGACTAATTATTGTTCTGTAAAAATATTGCCAGCGTCTAACCTAACACCCAGTCTTTTACATATAAAGAGGCCCTGCAATGAATATCTAGACATAAATTGAGTATGCAATATTTAAATAGTTTTATTTCACTACATGATCGTTACTAGAAGCTTAATATTGACGTATGTGTGTATTGATGTATCTGAACACAGGGAATTTGTAAACAATATCCATTTTGGTATAATTCAGCTTTCAGCTATTTATTACATCAATACAATAAATAATAATAGCAACAGCTTCTCTTATAAAAACTATAAATATTTACATATAATTTATAACCGAATGAAATCACTTTACTATATTATATAATTTTTTATAACACGGTAGAGGAAAATGTTATGAAATAAACTTCCAATCACAGCATTTTAATTGTTTTAATTCAAGGTCCAACATTTAAAAAAGTTTTTATAGGAGGATATAAAAATCAACGTTAAATCCTTGTTTTTTAAGGTTCCGTATCCTTATAGAGAAAAAGACGAATACACCTTAAGGATCTTTTTATGGTCCGTCCAAGTGTTGAGAAGCCTCTTTACTCAAAAAAGGCTTAAGATATAAATTTAAATTCAAGTTAAAATCTTTAGTCCCATACTACTTAAAAAAAACAAATGTCTAAATTAGAACAAAAATACATACAACAATTCATACTAAATATTTCACGTTCAAAAATTTCAATTAAGTTATGTAAACCACAACCTTATTTACCTATAAACTTGGCATGAAATGATAGCATATCGACACAAGTTAAGGCATAATTCCAAAGATAACGAATTTCATGATCTATGTGAAATCCTTACGCGACAAAGTCTATCTATTTTATCTAGCATTTACCGGAGAAATAAAACAATTATAAATACTTTTCGAGGACTTATTAAACCAATTCATAACACGAAATTTACGAAAATATTCCTAGCCGTTAGAAAAAGTACCTAATAAAATTCTAAATCGTTAAAAATAATGATGACCGTCTTTTTCACTCCTGAAATATATCAGACCCCCTTATATCTATTTCTATATAGATAAATTTCCAATTTACATTGTAAGTCAATCACTTTCTGATATACGATACTGAACTTATTTATATCATAATAGAAACCGGCAACACAAGATTTTAAATTGAAATATTCTTGTTTGGCATTGTGTGCGATAATTTAAGAGCCATTAAAATTTATTTAAATAAATAGAACAAATGGAGTGCTAAATTACTACAGTAGTAATCAATTTCAAAAATATTACGCATAACCTTGGAAGCTTTTACACCGAGACCTACATTCTAATAACCTTTTAACACAAAGAAATGTAGTTCAGTGTTCGCGAGAAACATTTCGTTTGGGATCGACAACCGTCGCTAGTTTTTGCATAGTAATGGCACAACACGTCGTACACAATGCTAATAGTGAACAGTAAGGTAGTTTATTTTTATCGTCAAATTTTATTATTTTTAATCTAATACCTCTATGATTAAATGTAGATTATTATAATTAGAGAACGGTTACGAGTTTTTTTGTCTACTCAGTATCAATAATATAAACCATATCACTTTAATACTAAAAGGTGGATGAAAAGTATACGAAATTATAAATGTTTAGACCATGTTCAGTAAAAATAAAAAAATATCAAATCATAATAATATTTATTAAATGTTAGAAATTACAATCAAATTTCAACACAATTAATTATGAAACACAGATATTTAAACAAGAACAATAAGACATTATATGCAAAATAAGTAAATTACTTTCTTATTTTTATTAAATAAAATGAAATACTGTATATTTAATTCACTATGGCTTATAGTTGTCGTTGTTACAAAATATCAAAGAAGTAGTAACACCTCCTTGAAGAGCTCCGGTTCATGAATTATTCGTAATTGTGACAACAACACTGACGTCTACCCGCCTTAGTATAAATTACACTACATTATATTACGGCTATGACATAGTATATTAATGTTTTGTGTAACAGTGCACTATACAGGTGGGAAGACACGGCAATCGCTTCGAATGAATTGTGGTCACTATTCACACGAAAAACCCGTAATAGTGTCACGTGTAAAAATATCGCGTAACAGAGTCATCTGGTATATATCCCGACTGGGACACGACCACCATGAACATGAAAATAAACCAGACAAAATAACTCTGGTTTATCGCATTTCTGGATGAGTGACTACATACAGCCACTCAAAGGCTTGCAAGTCGGTATGAAAGGAGTGACTACCGATGGAGATATAATCATTTGATGGTCGTCGTTCATTTCTATCGCATTGTGCTTATCAGTTCACTGTCACTTTGTCGCCCTACAAACAGTTACGACTCGTAGTAGTCGCATATTTTAGGCGATACCTCCGAGATTCCTTAGTTTGCGCCATTTCTAATAGGGGATGCTGTAGGGAATAGGTGTCAAAGTAGCTTATAAATATTCCACTATTAGTTAAAAAAATCTATTTCAAAGAAAGCCGCGGTTTATAAAGACGCCGCGCTCAACTACGGAGCAAAATAACACAGGGAGAAATCGATAATTCTTAATAATGCACTACGAATTCTATTCTCAAATATAATAATTTCGGGGTTTCATATTTTCAAACACCAGCAACAAAAATAGTTTTGGTTTATCCATCTGTATACGTGCTTCTAACGAGAACGCATAGAAACTAAAATGATTACTATACTCTCACTTTCCTTGGTCAAAATACTTTCATTGTCACAATAGGACGTTAAAATAGACTAAAATACAAAAAGCACCGTTCCTTATTCCATAAATCTCTCAAGCCAACTGCTATAAATCACGGACTCTAAAATTATTATGTTGAAACTGTCAAAATAAATGTTAATCTCTCATTAAAATCTTAATTCATTTTTATGTTACGAAGCAGCAAAACCTCATGTAATTTACCTGATGATATGTGGTCACTACAACCTGTAGATAAATATAACCAATCTCAATAGAAACACAATCCTAAGGACGGCAATACTTTTCACATGCCATTACATATTACCAACTATATCCTTCAATTCAGAACACAGTAGGCGGTGTACTATTTGAAATAGGTGTTGCGTTATTAAGAAGAAACCTATTATTTTAACGAATAAACAAGAATGCACTTTACGTTTTAGAATTTTATTATCCAGGTTTCTTGTTTAAAATTGCAACGAGTTATTACCGAAATAATTATCCAGTTAGAGTTTATTTTATAGCTTAGGAATGTTTAACGTATAATTATAAAATCGCAAGAAATTTATGAAGCTTGAAGATTTTGCTTTGCAATTATACCTATAGTGTTGCAATGAGTAATTATTGTTTATAAAGAAGCAGTGGTATCTAGTTTGTGACCCACTTGACACTAAATTATTATATTATCATTACATAGTATAAAACAAAGTCCCCTACCGCGTTTGTCTGTCTGTCTGTCCGCGATAAAGTCAAAAACTACTGAACGGACCTTTATGCGGTTTTCACCAGTGGATAAAGTGATTGGTATATAATTTGTCCAAGATTTTTTTTATAATCAGGGCGGGACAACGTCTGCCGGTCCCGCTAGTTGTATATATAAGTGTATCATTTGGAGCATCCATTATATGCATATCCTTACATCTTTGAACAAGAACCAAAGAAACAAAAGTTCTGTCAAAGAACTGACTATGTCTGATAAGAAAATTAATCATAAAAAAATTAAAGCTGAAATGTGTAAGCTACCTCGAAAATACCATTCCTCGTGTATTCCAAATTTCAAAAGATAGAAAGGAATGGAAGAAAACAGTCGAGGCAGTCTTAAGGACTGCCGACAGAAGTGAAAACTCAAAACAATGAAATAACTGTGTTCTCTTTTGAATTTCCAAATTAACTATAATGTAAATGACAATATTTAAATTTCAGAATTTGTTTATGGAAATTATTAACATTAGTGTGGTTGTCATATCTAATGAAACACGTAGCTATAATTATATACATTTTTATAAAGTCTATTAATCAAGAAAACTGTTGCAAAATATCAATATTGCATGTACACAGGCCCCTATACTACGCGTCGCTTGTCTGACGCAAGCAGCGCAAACACCATACCGGCCGTGCTTACGTAGCATGTCATGACGCGAAATTATAAATTTATCTCCTGCGAAAATACCGCTCAACGCGCCTAAATAAGTTGTCACTTGAAAGACTAAAAATCCATTGATGATTGAGTAAAAAGGAACGCAAAACCTAAGCTCCTCATAAATTGTAAATAGTTGAGACTTATCTATCTTAATGTAATTAATTTCAAGTAACAAGTATATAAAAGCTTACAATAATCTAGTAAATACTCAGTACAGTATAATCTACTATCTACTCTAAAGAATTAAATTCAATATATTATTTTTAATATAAACGATTCAATTATTCGTAGTAGATAACAATCTTGGAAATTCAAACGCGATCCTGTCATGAAATTGATTTAAATTTTAATAGTAATCTGATAAATATTTCCGTCCTGGTCTATCTTGTATAAAATGTGATATACTTGAAAAGAAAAAAAATGTAACCCAGCCTTCTTATCTATCATCAAAAGCCCTCAAGGAGCACGAATCACAAAAATTAATTTCCGCAAGGCGATAAAAGTAATATGATTACATCTAAAAATCAAAAACTTAATTTAAAAAAATGTTTTCTCTTTTTTTACGGAGGATGACAGACAAATTTCAATATTAATATTGTATTTTATATTATTTTTCAGAGTTACACATTCACGGGGGCGCAGCTGTGACGTACTTTTTTAATAAGCGTAAGTCGATTTTTTTACAAATTAAATTGAGTTGCTTTTCATCCTATATTTTACAGATTTGACATTAAAAACAATCATGTAGATATAACAAAGACATTAAACTGCTATTTTCCTTAAACACAGTGTATATGAGACAAAATCGTCAACAATTTCCAGTTGACAATCGGCAAATGTTTCTACAATCTTAACATGTCTCAAGGTAAGGGCTCGTTTTCGTTAAATCCATATTATATTAGATATAGCCCCTGACGTCGTTCATGAGAAAAGGTCTTTGATATTCCAATGTAACTACGTGCCTTATCTCGATCAAAAGTAGGGTGGTTTTTCATTTTTTTTACTGATATTTTATCCTTATTCCTTAGCTCCCATAGAAAAGCGTAAATATACATACTTTGAAAACCTTAACAAAGAAGATTAATAATTTTCTTCTTAAAAAAACATAAAGCAATAACAATAACTACCTGCAGGTTATTAAATTGTATTTCATAAAACTTGTTAAACTTTATCATTTTAAAATATATAGTATCCATTTTTAAATACATAGATTAAATATTATTGAATGATATATATCTTAAGAAATATCCGAAAATAGGTATTATTCTCGAAGAACATTATTAAAATAAATATTTTGGATGTGTTATATCATACTTACTATTTTTAATTTAAATTAAATGTTTTAGTAAACTCCCTAACTGTATTTATAATCATTAAAGCTAAACACGATAACGTAATAAAAATTAACCAAACTTGATTATAATACCATTACAGATTGATTAACAAAAGCTGTAAAATCAATTTTATACAAAAATTGTTTGCTCGACGAACTTTGTATGGAATAAACGTAATCTTTATTGACTAAAATATACATAAAAGCAGTAATAGTAACTAAAGGTCAGATCTAAAACAATATCCATTCCGTAATATGAATTCGAATTACGAACAAAAAATATCTACGAAAATTACCTTTTGTTCGCAAAGTCAACTAACCAGAAATACCTAAACGAAAGAAGAAGTAAGGATTACGCTTTTGTATGTCAAAGATATTTCCTTAGTAACATTTTAAAATAAAAGTACAATGGGTATAAATAGTGTAATGTAATAAAATATAGGAATCATTATAAAATATATACAAATAACTGTATTCTCTCTTTTGTTTTTTTTTTTCAATAGGTATTTCATAGGTTTGAGTACGATCTCGCTTGACGTAAAGAGGTAGAAGAAGCTGACTTTGAAATTTAAACCATGGTCCAAAAAAAAGTAGTTCTCAATTACCTATACCGGAATACGATTATCGATATTTGTTGAGAGACTTTCAATCTGAGCTGGATGTTAGAAAATGCCCTACCACCATGCTATGGTTTCACCACGTTATTTTCTTTCACCAAAAGCTGAGGATGATACTTGGTACCTACATCAGCTACCATTATCGCTTCAAAAGTAATTGTATACAAGCTACTTGTGGAAATATTAAATCAAATCTCGTATAAATAATAGGTCTTTACCTATGAAATTGCCGTTCTGCAGTACTGGCCATTTCAAATCAAAATAATTTTTGTTTGGCTAAGAATTCTAATTTCAAATTAATTTTATTTTAAACACATGGAATTCTTTTTCCAAAAGTAGTCATTTGTTTATTGATTAGTGTTACATTTTCATCGCATTTGAATCATTTTTGTCATCATGGATACGTTAAAAATTCGAGTAATTATGGAATATGAGTACCGTCTAATATACAATAATCATCGAGAATGCATAAACGAAAGCTTATAAAGAAATATCAAATAGATTTTCGTGCAATTATAAATAAAGCAATTTGGCGTTCAGTTTTACCTGTCTACCATAATAGTAATACGGCGTAATGTTGAATAATTAATAATAATGAATGATGAATAATTATTTCATTTCGTTTCCTCGTTGTTTCATGACCGTAATGATATTATTGTTATTATTGCCTAATCATTTTTTTTTAATAAATCAGTGTTAATTATTAAAACGTATTATTACTAGTACTCATCCAGTGTAATATTATTTGTATTTCTTTTTTTAAATGGTAAAAAATTATTCGGTATTGTACAGATATTATAAATTATAGACTTTACAAGTGCAAAGTGTGAAGAATAGAAACTCACAAATAATGATTACGACTTATCAAAAGTGGGGAAAAAATCTATTTTCATTTTTTTCTATTGTCATAGCTTTTTAATCGCTACTAAAGAAAAAAATACAAAGAAATTGAACAGTTTATATACTTCTTTAATAGCGACAATAAACTAAAATAAATAAACATAAAAAAATATCCTTGAAAATTTAGATACATCATGTTGACATATCATCGTAATATTCCATGTCTATAATTTCCATATACAAAGTATGACGGATTGCTCCACCGTCGAGGCACGTAGGACATAATAATATAAATATATCTCTACACTGAACAATGATGGAACGCCCATCGCACAACCTTTAACTCCTACACAGATTCCTCTGTTTGCAGTATACATATACCCCCTTATGTATGAGCTGTTTCATACAGTAAATCCAGTTTACAGCCATTTATGATATAATTCTCTTTTATTCTGAAATTAAAAACAGTAATCCACAACTGACATTAATAGCAAATGTGCACATTTTCCCAACAAGTATCAATCTACTATTCTCTTAAACAACTCCGCGATTTGTGTCACTGTAAATCCTATCTATTATTTCGCGTGTTACCTAGTGTGTGTTACTTAGTGTGTGTTACCTAGTGTATGTTACTTAGTGTGTGTTACCTAGCGTGTGTTACCTAGTGTGTGTTACCTAGTGTGTGTTACCTAGTGTGTGTTACCTAGCGCGTGTTACCTACTGTGTGTTACCTAGTGTGTGTTACCTTGTGTGTGTTACCTAGTGTTTGTTTGTTTGTTTGTTTGTTTGTTTGTTTGTTTATTTGTTACGCTTCTCACACCTTACATACTCAACAGATCTTGATGACATTTTTCATGCACAATGTCCAGAGTACAGAAAAGGACATAAGGTAGCTTGCATATAGAATAAATGTATTATTTGCGAGATATAGATGCTACATTAAGGCAAGCGAATCCACGAGCAAAAGCCAGTAATAAAATAAATGCAGACGTTGAATCTGCACTCTATATCAATTTGTATAAACGACGAAGAGACAAACCTATTCATAAGAACTAATAGCATATCGACAATTTACAGATTGTTCTCTATGCCTTTGATGGGAAAATAAAAAACTCAATAAATGACCTGCTTTTTATTTATTTCAATGCAGTAATCTCTAACAATATTGTTCAAATTTTATAATATATTTATCGAAATATCACGCTACGACTCTTAGAAGCTGAGTTATTATCGTGTAAAGTGTATTTTATGAAGTACTCTAAGAACGTGCAGCGACGGGTATAAAGGACTGAGGGTGAGAAAAATTAAACGTGAGTGAGACCACAGAACATAGCTAGTACATTATGATGTGCACAAATTATTTTACAGAATTGAAGCATTCTCCAGTAAAAGAGTTTAGAGCGGTTAAAAATAAGAATAAGAATTGCAGCTCTTAAAACGAATATAAAAACAAAACAAACGCTCGAAAACAAACATGTGCAAAGTGTGCAAAATATACGAGTTTACACCAGTAATGTTCTCTCTCTCTCTAATGCTCTCTTACTTACTTTACTCCTATCACTATGCAATACGATAGGTAGGCCTTATTTGAAAGCGAACTGAACCTATAGAATCAACGATCGCATGAACGTAAACCATCACTTTCATTAGGGGATCATTACAGTTCTATGTTTACCCGCTTTGAGCTACGTCCATTTCTAGTTAATACTTGCAAACGAACCTTTACTAATTTCATTCTGCTTTTATTACCTGCATAAGGAAAATTACATACTAACATTTTTTCTAAAGATTACTTTAGATGAAATAGGAACGTTTTTATTGACCACAATCTCACCTGGTATTAAATGACGTATGAAGTATAGCTGCCAGAAAACATCTATCATATAGGTATTTGAGGACAAATTTTCAACTTGAGAGTGGTAATAAACATTAGTTTCTTTAGGATGTTTTCCTTCAACGAAAGCTCCGGCTTATTTGCAAGAACTCGAGCCTATGTTGATCTACGCGGTGTCCAGATACCCTTACCATGGTAGCCATTATGCCTTTATTTATTAACTTTTCATTAATATTCATATTCCTTTCATATCCGAATACGTAAATAGAGGGAAACTTTTGATACTTCTATCTTTACTTTATTCGTCGTTTCATAAGCTTGCGTTTTACCAAAATTAAATTTTATTATGCGACTATAAAACTGGATTCGACCGCATATGTTTAAAATGATACCTAGAAAATCTACTCTCAATTACTCGCAGAAGACGGAATATAGCAACTTCACAATGTCTTAGTGTAGCAGATAGCTCTATATTAATAAATGTCTTTAATTATATTATGGTTTCAACCCGGTAACATCTTCGTCGAGAGCAAAGTCTCGATGAAAAATTTGAACCAGAGTCACTAAACTATTCTTATAACTTCATTTTGCTAATTACCTCTTTGATAAATTATTAATAATAAATTAATCTATTTTTAGTAAACAGTAACATGATAACTCATCGCTCAAAAGAATCTCAGAGCTCGGTAATGTAATTAAAGCCGAACGAAGTTAAAGGTTCAGGGCACATTGTCAATATCAACGCGGGCGTTGGAGGGATCGAGGGGTGCTCCCTCCCGGCTAAATGGATTAGGGTAAACAGCATAAAGAGCCTTTTGTATCCGAAATTAAATGTCACCCGACGTCATTATTCAGGCTCCAGTTGACACGCACACGATCGCTGCTGTCTGGCAACGCAGCAGCGGTCCGCTACCGGCTGCCCGCTGCTACAGATAACGAGCTCCTTTATACTACACGATTATTAGATTGTGGCTTGTGATTAAACGTTAATAGAACCGTATTCTCACTTACCCGACCCATCGATATTTATAGAACAGTTATATTACTGCGATAATGATGAATTACGCAGTTTTGACATTTTTAAACAACTGTTTTTGAAAACTGTGGTCAATTATTCTGCTAATGAGTCATTTACTGCCTTGTGTCATATTATCTTCTTTATATATAAATTTCTTCTGTACGTGTGTATGTCACTGAACTCCTCCTAAACGGCTAGGTCGATTTTGATGAAATTTTGTGTGCGTGTTCCAGTGGATCCGAGAATGGTTTAGACCGGTAGGTGGTGCTGCGGTTGAATTTTAGATTTTTTTATTATCAAGACTGGATAACGTCCGCCCGACCCGCGGCTATTATTATAATTTGTAAGAACTAGAGTATAGTGTTGTCAAAAATAAAATAAAAAGCAAGTTATTACCCAGTAGAATCCGTAGGTTATTTAAATCCATTTTATTAAAATAGGGATTAACAAGAACTCGTAACAAGACGCTTCTATTTTGTACAGTAATACCAATTTGTTACCAAAGAAATACATATTACCATATTCTATGAATGGTGTATATTTTAAACCTTTGAGAATTTTTTAAAATATCTCTACAGTGTATTTTTAATACACTTAAATAAATTGTATATAAAAAAATAAATTGTATATATAATAAAACATTGTATTCATTTTTGAATAAATAAATGTAATTAATAATTTTAACAAATTAATATTTATGATAAACATTTTTCGTAATAAATGAAACTGTTAAAAGTATGTCTATGTTATACATAATGAAGTCCATAGCACACTGTAATTATTAATCTTAAACACCTTGACTAGAGATCCATCGACTATAATCGTATTCAAGATCTGTATAAGATAGGTTTCTTCCTTTATGTACTAAATTATAATATTGCCAATCACGCTACTCACCGCGAGCACTAATACTATGAAAGAAAGAAAAGGATAGTGGTGCCATACCATTAGCGATTTTTAGTTTTGAATGCCAATTCAAAACACCTTTATCGCTAATGACTAGGTGTGAATATGTCTCTAGTATGTGACGTAAGAGGTTAACCAATATATCGTGTCTTCCTTTAATGAGATACATATATTACGTTTAAACAAATGGTGATTTAATGTAATCGCATGTTGTAAAAGTGCTCATTACTCAATCCATTAATTATATTCGTAACGGCTGTCGAAGACGCTGCCAAACCAAACTTTGCCCCGTAGCAGTACACAATCATACTTCAAAAATCTATTCTCCATATGTATATTCACTGGCGTCACTGTGTCTAGTCGGATAGTCTTACGCAATGTTGTGATGTAAATGAGAATTTATTACTGTTATAACTGAATACTTCTTTACAATTCATTTCATATTTCAAAACCATGAAGTAAAGTACCGCTCGTAATAAATTATGGCTTCAAAAATGCGTACAAAGTCATAAGACTATACTAGTATCCTAAGTAATATTACAAATATTATAGTGAATTGGTTGGTTTGTTTGTTACGCTTACCCTCTTTAACTAGGTACTAATCTATACTAATATTATAAAGAGGTAAATTTGTGAGTATGTAACGCATGTATGTAGGGTAATATCTAGATCTACTACACCGATTTTGAAAATTCTTTTACCAATAGAAAGCCACGTTATTTGAGAGTGTCTATATATTAACCCGAAAAATGAAAAGACTTTTTTGTGGTAGTCGCATTTGCAAAGTAAAAACAAAGAAAAAACGGTCGAACGAAAACGTTTCTTACGAACGCTGCCTTAACAATGAGAGATATATGATTGAGTTCCAGAGAAAAGTTGTAGAGCTTGATAATGCCTACAAAAAAGTCAGCTACAGCATATGTCTAACTTTTATATTTAAATCACAAAAAGTCGTTTTTTTTTACAAATGTTTACCGCCCAACGAAGTGGGCACGGGTCAGCGTTACTAGTAATAATGGCATGCAAGTTTCCAGTATAGAAAATGTCATGGGATTAGGACATTTTTTTATACTTTATGGCTTTTAGCGTTTGACCATGATGTCATCTGATCTTAAATGCCCATGTGGTCTAAGATGGTAAACACGCTAAACCTAGAGAAGGTTGGCTCTTAAGTGCAGCTGCCGGAACACACCGACAGGTACGTGGCGATAGATTTTGAACTTGAGGGTGGTAGCTAGGTGGACATAGGAAAAGACCTACCACTGTGTATTTTCGTATTTTATCTAGGATAAATGTACTGTTTTCGAGGGATAGGTTAAGAGTAGGATAGGTAACATTGACGCGAGCGAAACCGAGATGAAAAGCAAGTCTAAATATATAAAAATTCAGTGTTATGATGGACTCCGAAACTATTCGACTGATCTTCATGAAAGTTGGTACTTATGTATAATATGATTCAACTTGGGAGATAGGATAATTTATATTTCGATTAATAGTCCCAATATTTTTAAATTACAAATTAAATTACTGTTAGATTCATAGATGGCGCCACGTTTTAATTTTGAATTTCTTTTTAATTTTAATTCCACATATAATAGAGCTACAGCAAGGCGTGACCGGGTCAGCTAGTATACTATAAATTGAAGATTTTTTTTCAACTATGTCTCATACTTTCACCTTAAAACAAATACTATCTTGAGATTTATAATATTAGTATATATAAAAACACATATTTTATTTTCGATATCTATTCTCATTAATTTCAAGTCTCCAGAAAATTTTAGCGTGTAATAATAATATCGCAAAATAATTGGATCGTGTGGAATAAAATTATACGGTCACATAGCCGAGTTCAATTTCCATAACGAGCCCAATAACAGGAAACGTTGTATATAAATCGTAGCACGGCGCGCCCGCCTTTTGAGTTAAATGTAACGTTTTTTTCCATTTTCAATCGTGCAGACTCAATGAATACAGTAAAATTACTGTTTTACTTTACTCAGATATTTAGTTCTCATCGATATTATATTCTCAAACATTTTTAAATTTTTTTATGTACTTCCATACAAAAAATGATTCTTCTTATATTAAACATATTATGTAAAATCCTTCCTTAGTAATGTTTAAAACAATGAAAGAAAGCCATTTCACTTTTGTGGCTCAGTAGTTCGGTGTAGCTTTAATTATTGGAACGAAGTTCTTTAACGCAACTTGCGGTAGGAGTTAGCTGATAGAAATCGTCACGTAAGGAAAAAGCGCTATGCCTTCCACACTACAATTGTGTGTGTGCGTGCGAGTATCAAAATTATGTATTCTCAACACTGAACGCGTGGACAGTTTATTAAAACGTATTTTTTTTATTTTACTTGATAAAATTACTAAGAGTGTACAATGCACCACTGCTATTTTATTCGTATGAAACGTCAGATTGTTTGCAATATGATAATTGTGACTTTGTGTCACCATTATTTTTCACTATTATATAGCTGGAATAGTTATAAGAAGATAGAAGCATCTTGAGTAATTCCTTGTCTTTATATATAGCACGTTTTCAATTATCACCAGCGAAATAAGAGTGATAAAAATATTTTCTATTCAATACAGTATTAAAATAGCTATTATGCGGGTATCCACTCCCAATCGAAACTATATTATGAACAGCTGTTTTATTTGTACGTACTACTTTATCTCTTATTCAGGACTAGTTCGATAACTTAGAAACACCAATAACCAACATTGATCAAGATAAGTCCATATTAAAATAGCCTATGAAAAATAACTCGTAAATGTCATCTTCTAGTACCATAATAAATAGAAATCATTAAAATTCACTGGAATTACCTTAACGTTTACATAACTTTGTCATAACAAACATCTAAATATCTGTTAACAGTTAACCGTGAAGTTTAGACAAGTCGTATATTATTGCGATCTTTAGAAACAATAACTAATGCTTATTCACACACTGATTTCTTGTTACTCAGAATTATATCACCAAATAATAAAAACAAATACCTCTTTCAAACACAACAGAAACGACTATAGAATACGTGATTCTAAAGCGAATATTCCAGACCAATGAAAACATCGACTGGTTCTATAATAATAGAGATAACTATCGGATTTTGCAGGACTTTGAGTCTCGGGCACGACCTTTGATTAGACGAATTCAACTGCGAAATTGTCCTTGACTAGCATCCTGAAACGACATTATTCTGTATTGTTCATAAAGTTCCAAATAGCGTAAGGTTTGTTTGATGCCAACAATACAATAAAAACATACATTTAATTTACTCATAATTAAGTAATAACAAAATATCTTAACCTTTTAAGGTGATAGAGGCACGCTGAAGCTATTACTGGTTTCAGCATGAGTGGGTCGGAGCGCCCGGGATAGTACTACCAGACCCACAGAAACACTGACGTGAAGTAATAGTGCTTGCATTTTTGCGTTTCGTTCGGTCAGTGAGAGCACCGAAGGCTCACCTCCCTTTCCCTCCCCTCTCCACTCCCTCTCTTTTCTGCCCCCTAAGCATAAACTGGCAAAGCACTTACAACTCTCCTGGTGTTGTTAGTGTCTATGAACGGTGGTGATCACTTAACATCTGGTGACCCACATGTTCGTTTGGTCGCTATGACATTAAAGAAAAAACTTATTATTATAAAAACAAAAGTCAGTTTGTATGTTTGTTACGCTTTCACGCCGTAACTACTCATCCGTCCATTTTGATATTTTGGAAACACGTTGTCATAGTTACAGATATTTACTTTTACCAAGCAATAGATCAAAGCTGCACTAGCGCAAGCGAAATCGAAAGCAAAAATTACTAGTAAATGTTATTATAGGAAATATCATTTATAGATATTAACTAGCTGTACCCGCGGCTCCGCACGCGTTTTTTTTTATTCGTATTAAAGAATTATAAAATTGTGAGACTATGTTCAATTTTAGAAATGTTCTTTAAAAGCAATTGTAAGTACGACACGCACGCCACTTACAGTACCATGTAACGTGTACATTAGATATATAAATACTAACAGCGTGCCGAATGAGGTATGTCATCAGCAACATATTTGGAACCTTAACCCACAATATAACTACTTCAGTGCTCACTTACACTGTATAAGGAACTAATGAAACAATAACTTTAAATATTATTATAAAGAATTTACATTTACATTACATTTAATATACATTGCCATTATTATAATTAAGATTTTGTGACTATACAAAAAATAAACGCTTGTCTGTTCCGCAAGAAATTGTATTATGGAACTCTTTACGTAATACGTTTATAATCTAAGATCTTATTAGGAAGACCTCTATATCATTGAAGTTATTAATAATTATAATGTCGAATTGTAAAAAATAAGCTGGTAATTATTTCTCTAATTAAAAATAAATAATGAGTTGAAATCTTGCTAAATTTCATGCGAAAAAGTCGCGGGTAACAGCTAGTCTAAATTAAAATAAATTAAATTATTTTTATAAGGTATAAGGTCGGCTATCGGTCAGTGAAAGTCCCGTGAAAATCGGTCTAACTGTTTTGAAGAAAGCACTGTAGGCGAAGCCACGGTTAACAGCTAGTAAAAACTAAAATTGCCTAAATTACTTTTTATAAAGATAGATATCTGTCGATGAAAGTTTCGTGAAGATCGGACTAACCGTTTTGAAGATAGTACTACGGGCGAAGCCACAGTTAACAGCTAATCTAAATTAAAATAAACTAAATTACTTGTTACAATACCCGCTATCTGCCGGTGAAAGTCCCGTGAAAATCGGTCCAACCGTTTTGGAGATAGCATTGCGGATGAAGCCGCGGTTAACAGCTAGTCTAATTTAAAGTAGCCTAAGTAATCCGCTGTAATTTTTGCTATCTGCCAGTGAAATTCCTGTCAAAATCGGTCCAGCCGTTTCGGAGATTACCCGGAACAAACAGACAGACAGACAGACCGACAAAAATTTTAAAAATTGCATTTTTGTTATCACTACCGTGTATACTTTCGTACCCAATGAGTAAAAAAATTTTATTTTGATATTACATACAAACACTTCATTTTTATTATATGTATAGAAGATAAAATTCAAGTCTCTATTTGTCCCAGCTAATCACCGAAACGTGTAAATACATATTTGATAAAGTTTTCACTGGCCTATAGAAGTCTTTTGCTGTATTATTTATCTAAGTGTATGTAGTATTATCTATGATTTATCTAAGAGTAATAACAAAATTTGACATAGGATACTTAAAATGGGTGAAATAGCTATAGGAATAATCATTACAAAGCAACAATAAAAAAAACAAATAATTTAAAGAAATATATAAAATTAAGAAAGATATTTCCATAAAATAACCAAATCTTGTGGACAAGAGCTAAGACAGGAGCACTAGCTAGCAATAGCTTTTTATTACATAAATCTTAAATTATATAAATAAATTGTATACGTGTGTATGATGTTGTTACAATTCTTTAACCTTCAATTATTATAATTATGTTAAATTTAGCAAGCGACGTCTATTACAGTGTTTCGTAAAACTACGTGTTTCAGTTCTCTCTATTACTCCTTTGTTTTGAATAAAGACTTTGAAAAGAATCTCTGGTGCAACATACGTTAACAAAAACTAGGTATCCGCTTATGACATAGGCGATACCAACAAAACGTGACTAATAAAAATAAATGACTTGACGAAATATAAAAAAAGTGTGTGTGTACTTATGTACACGCGTTAGAAGTTATACTTCTTTGGCGTAACTAGATAAAAATCTTTTCAAAAATTTTGATCTTTCGCCTTATTCTACGTTTGTAGAAAAAACGACACTGACAATAGAAAAAAGGTATTTAATACATTGAAAGTTTTAATACAAAGAAATGCAAATAACAAATACAAAGAAACAAAATGTTGACTATAGCTAACTTCAGTACATCGTCAAAATTTACTCTCATCATTTTCCCTAACGCGCCAAAAGAAGTATAACTTTAAAAATGTATATATCCACCCACACAATATTTTTATGTACCACACTCGTTTATATAGAAAGTAGTTGCGCGCACGGTTTATTTGCTATAATTTTCAGCTATTATAATTTAATGTAATAATTAGTAGAGTTACACAAAATGGATTAGTTAAACACTATAGAGGTTGATGTAGTAAAACGCTACCTAGTGGCGAGTTACATTAAACTTGATAGCTTAAAAATCTTTTCCATGTAAACGTACTCTAGTTGTGGTGTTGACGTTCATTTAATTATATATAAACAGAAGAAAACTGAATAGTATTTTTTTTCTCGAACTGACTACGCTATTGACCTAGCAAGATCTTAACAGCTTCACCGGACTACTAAACTGATTAGTATCTTTCCTCTTTTGTTTGTCAACCGATTTCCCTTTTTATCACGCTTTTATTAGCTTCACCTGTATGTATGTATGTAACCGACCCCTTTGAGCTCGATTTTGTCCTACTTTGAACGATCATATTTAATTCAAACTTTGCACACCTGTCAAAGGTCGATGACAATGCAATAATCCGAAAAAAAAAGTTAAAAAAATTTAACTAAAAAATCACGCTTTTTATCACGCTTTTATTATTATTATTTTATTAGCTTCACCTGTATGTATGTATGTAACCGACCCCTTTGAGCTGGATTTTGTCCTACTTTGAACGATCAGATTTAATTCAAACTTTGCACACCTTCAAAGATCGATGACAATGCAATAATCCGGAAAAAAAAGTTAAAAAAATTTAACTAAAAAATCACGCTTTTCATCACGCTTTTATTATTATTATTTTATTAGCTTCACCTGTATGTATGTATGTAACCGACCCCTTTGAGCTGGATTTTGTCCTACTTTGAACGATCAGATTTAATTCAACCTTTGCACACCTTCAAAGGTCGATGACAATGCAATAATCCGAAAAAAAAAGTTAAAAAGATTTAACTAAAAAATCACGCTTTTCATCACGCTTTTATTATTATTATTTTATTAGCTTCACCTGTATGTATGTATGTAACCGACCCCTTTGAGCTGGATTTTGTCCTACTTTGAACGATCAGATTTAATTCAAACTTTGCACACCTTCAAAGGTCGATGACAATGCAATAATCCGAAAAAAAAAGTTAAAAAAATTTAACTAAAAAATGAAAAATAAATAATAGTTAAAAAAAACTAAAAAAACACGCTTTCATAAAAAAAACAACTAAAAAACAGAAAATAAAATTTAATAAATTTGGATTAAGAATAGTGTAAATTAGAAATAAATCTATTAACAGGATGCACTGTTAATATCAGCACCTCCAGATATCAGTATTTTTATCATTTTTCCTGTTAATATCAGCACCTCCAGATATCAGTATTTTTATCATTTTTTTTTTCACTTTTTACAAAAATATACATTTATTTCTAATTTACACTATTCTTAATCCAAATTTATTACATTTTATTTTCTGTTTTTTAGTTGGTTTTTTTATGAAAGCGTGTTTTTTTAGTTTTTTTAAACTATTATTTTTTTTTGTCTAGAAGCTACGAAAAGCTTTTTTTAACTCGTAGTTTTTAGCCGCTTTGAATATTGCCAGTTCAGGTTTGTGTATAATCTCAAGAATTGAATACAAAACGAATACAAAATATTATTATAGGAATTTAAAATTGGTATTGATTTGTGCTTGTCTATACGTATTATATGACATCATTACATAGTACAAAACAAAGTCCCCTACCGCGTCTGTCTGTCTGTCTGTTCGCGATAAACTCAACAACTACTGAACGGACCTTTATGCAGTTTTCAAATTTTTTTTATAATCAGGGCGGGACGACGTCTGCCGGGCCCGCTAGTATAAAATAATACGTATTTATACCCAAATTTGTATTTAGTGTATGAGTATTTAGAGAGGTCAAAGAGATTGGCGAAGACTGTACCTTCGAAAACGAACATATTTTAACTTCATTGTCTGAAATCGATAAAATTAGCTCAATTAAAGATATCGAAATTGTTTGTTGTAAGAATCCCAACATTTTTTACGTTTAAATTGGTTGAAAATAATTAATTAAATTAAGTAATTAAATTTTTCATTGCTAAATAATTTAATTCCTTTAATTATTTTTATTTCTTTATTTATATTGAGGGTTTCCTCAAAGAGAACACGCTACCCTCATCCATACTACAATCACAACTTACAAATAAAATAATATTTTATAAAATACTAACAAAAAACTAAATTAAAAAACAATATTACAATCACTTTCTTGCCCTTATACCGACGTCCAGCATATTTGTCTTCTTCCAATGCTGGGCCAATATTTCATTACAAATACCTATACTATATGTATAACTACCTGTCTTCTTTGTGATTCGTTCCGGACACATTCCATTAGAATATGATACACATCTTCTTCTTGCTGGCAATCTCCGCAGTTGCTGTTTTCGATTGTTTTCATTAGGTTAAACTTATTCAATAGAATACGCCCAGAACGAATTCTCAAAGCCAAAACTATCATGTCTCTTTTCATATTGGTGTCTTGGAACCATGGGACCGATCCCAGAGATGGTTGGATCGTCTTATACCAAATACCTTTCGTTAACGACCTTTCATTAAAATATTCGGACCATATATTGAGTGAATTTATTTTGAACTCAGCTGTAACATCATTGTATATTGGTAGAGACAATCATATAAAATTGCATCTTCTATCGCTTCTTTTGCTAGTTTATCTACCATTTCATTTCCTTCTATCCCAATATGAGAAGGCACCTACTGTATAACAATAGACTTATTAAAAGTTACAAGTTTTTGTATCAACTTAATAATTGAATAAGCCAAAGGAATGACACAAAAGTTAGGTAAACTGCATCAACTTAATGTTGGATTGCACATTTGGAATCAGTATATATTACAAGCATATTATAATGTAAATTGGGAGAATTTTCAATAATAATTATATTAAATTTGAATCGGTGGCAGAAAGCTAAAATAAATAGATGTATTCATATCTGTTTACGTAAATAAGTATACGCGATTAACTGTCGCATGTTTTTTATATAATTTAATAAAATTAATTCGTTTTGAACTTAACGAGTTTTTTTCGAACCAACATTAGCAGTTAGCCTTATTGGTATCTCAATAGTATCCCCAAACGATAGAGGAAATAGGACCTTACCATAAATAATTTCACGGTACATTAAACAATTAGACGTAAGTAAAATCCTTGGTCCCTTTTGCTATAAATAAACATTACTGTGTGGTTACCGTGTTCGAACTTAGTTATTTTGCAATACCGCCATTGTTTGTTGTGCATACCGATGAGTACAAAAAGACGTTACTTGTTTGTGACAGTTAATCGTTTTCACATTTAAAAGCCAGCATGATACGTTTTTTTATATAATTTTTTACAAATATTATCTTGTTATTATTTACAACTAGCTACCCGCCCCGGCTTTGCACGTGTGTATTAACAACGAAAATGAAACTAAGTCTTGCCTTTACAGTACGACTAAGTTATTAAATTATAATTATAAAAATTCAATATTTTTGAAGATCTCTAAACTGTCTTCTGCCTCATTTACTGGCTTTTTTAAATCGAAATTTTGTAACTCAAAATTTTCACTTTTCAATTTTTACTTTTCAATAGCAATTAGAAATTGATTTTTGTTTTGATTGAGCTTTCTTTCGCTCCTTCGCTCACGTTAATGTACATCTCACCTATATTTCGGGAACAGTATATGTTGTCTGGCTGTATGTTTTTATACGTCTTATATCCTCTTGTCTAACCCTGACAGAACGTATGCAAATTTTCACGATAATTGGTTGATTAATTAAAATAAGCATAGCAAACAGACAAACAAACTCTCTTTCACATTCATAATAATAAAGTTAAACTTAGAGTTTGACCTCTAAAAATATCACATTGTGTCTGTTACGTAGCAGAATTTTAAGAATATTCTTAATTTTTTTATAAAACAGAGTATAACCTCTAGTATAAGTATATAAGTAGTAACCTCTGAAATATTTTTGAAACAAAAAAACGGCCAATAAAAAAAGAAAAATTGTTTTACTTGTATTCTCTTTTCAAATGGTAATGTAAGTGTGAATACGCAGAAGTTCACAAGCACATAACACAGTAAGTTAACAGTCGCCGAGGTCTGTTGTGAAAATCGCAATCGTGGACGTGTCACCAATGATTTGTGTCCGACGTACGACGCATCCTTGCCCCAAAGCTGTGTACACACATGCATAAGAACACTTTGTTACATTCAATGCAGTATTTATGAAGATATATTCAAATCGCTGTGCAGTATTTTATTGTTTGTCATAAAACTTCGCACCTAACTATTACATTTAGACGTCTACAAAGAGTTGTTTGAGAATCCGTTAGTTGTATTTATGTTCAATTTTGGCAAAAAAATATTTACTAAACACTTATTTTACATATAAACTAATAGAGATCTATTATATCTTCAAATTTATATGCTAAATTTCCTTGAGTAGATATAAGGCGCACATATAATCATACAAAAATGTCTTTTTTAAGATGGTGGAAAAGCAAATGTCGTAATAATGAACACGAGGTACCAAAAGTATTACGTGCTATTCTGTTACCAAGATTGAATAGTCGGAATAATCGACCATTGTAATCGCTAATCGATACTAGAACAATAATAAATATGAGGATACAATTTCACAAAGATTATTTATGTCCTAATTAAGCGTTACTTGTATTACAGTATATCAACTTTTCCTCATAGTTTCGTTCGCATTAATGTGGCGTTTAGAATAAAAAAATACAAACCATGTTACTCATTGTTAATCTAACTGTCTATAGATGAAAGAATTTTATAAATCGATAAACTATTCCTGAGTTTATTCAACAAAAAAATCAAACCTTTTCTCTTTATGATAGGAACTAGCTTCTGCTCGCGAATTTTTCCGCGTGGCATAGATATTTTGGGATAACGCTAACACACAGCGAAAGCTCTCAAAAGGAAAAAAAAGGATTATGAAACATTCCTCGTTAGTGTTCCGCTCCTATTGATCTTAGCGTGATGATATATAGCGTTCCCCGATAAATGAGCTATGTAACAATGAAAAATTTTTTTATATCAAATCAATAGCTCCTGAGAGTAGCCCGTTCAACTAAACAAACCCTCCGGCTTTATAATATTAGTATCTTTTATATAAATTTCTTCTGTACGTGTGTATGTCACTGAACTCCTTCTGAACTTCTGAATTTGATGAAATTTTGTGTGCATGTTCGAGTGGATCCGAGAATGGTTTAGATTCACAGTTGGACCCTGAAGGTGGTGCTGCGGTTGGATTTTATTATTTTTTATTATCAAAGCAGGACGACGTCCGCCGGACCCGCTAGTATATATATGTAGATATTTAACTATCTGTTGAATTCATAACACAAAAGTGCGTCATAAGATTGAAAATACGAGTATTACATATATATCTTTTTATGGAATATAATACAATATAGAATAAATTGCAAAACATTTTCTCTTCGCATATTGTAAAATGTGATGAAAATTTTCTAGTTCGGAACAACCATAAATTGGTTATTATAGATCCCAGTAAACATTTCGCACACATCTGATAGAAATTTAAATAAGGTCATTACAGTAAATGGTAATGAATATCAAATACGAAGAATTCCTTTTCAGTGATATAAAGTATGACATTTTCTCAATTTATTTTGTACGTATTAGCTTCTAGTAATTTAATAGAGGAACAAATAACTATTATACTTGAATTCAGACCTATAATTATCTTAATGTTCTATAGAAGGTGATCCCAACATTGTGAGAAAAACAATTAAGTATCATATTATGTAAGTCGAAGATTAGATGATATAAAAAACAAAAGTTATTCCCATCATAACAATCAAAAACTCAATGCCGGGCGCAACCTCCGCTATACAATTACGTGACTCGGTAAAATTAATACAAATCGTTCCTAAAACAATTTAACAATTCAAGATCTGCATATAATGCATTTAAGTATGAATTTAGGTATAGTATAATATTCCTATTCGATTATATAAAAAAGTATTCATAACAGAAGGGAAGGACAATGTGAATCAATTGGAAGTTTGTTGGAGTTATTTATTTTTCATTTATATTTAGTTTATTTAACGTATGCGTAATTTATTATCATAATCTTCTAGTTTTTTATACAATTATATATACATAGAATGATAAGAATTTAGCCTAATGTTAGGAGAACGAGGGTATCTGTAGTTCATGTCTTTGAATTTTTTTCAGACTCCAGATCGCACTTTAATTGTTACTTTACCTTTACTGTTCTATATAATGTATACTTTTTCTTGTTTAAGTATAAACGGGAGGTCAAATATACCATTCAATCATTATCATTAAATTAATAGTATATTTTGTAGACAGAGGGAAAATACAAGCATCACACTATTTGTCCCACTTTTCCACCGCAAAAAACAGACGTCACTGAACGCTTAAACTAAAATAGTACTTCTTAACAATAATTAATATTTTAAAATTAAATGAAGATATCGTAATATTTTTTTTTTTCTAAATAAGGACCAAATGACTAGAAGTTGAACTAAAAGTCTTTGAAACGTAGGCAGTAGTTTTTAAATAATGTTCGCACAATTGCAAACATATACCTTCTTTATTTATATAGAAAGGAGGTTATGTATCATAAAATTTATAAGGTGTTCAATACTGTATCTAATGTTCTTCTTCTTTTGGGTCCGCAAAAGCACCTGCCAGCGTCAATGGAGTTTACAACTTATTTTACACAATAAGTGTCATGTGAATAATTTCAATGTTCCAACAAGATGGTGACTCTCTTGTTAAAACTTTCCAGGGAGTTTTTGTGCCATCTCAGAATTCATGGTCCGTGGTATTATTTTCCTTTCACTTCACTTATGAACAATGACTGAACTGTATTACATAAAACAGCATCAATTTTACAAAATGTAGAGTTAAATAACACAAGATTATTTACAAAATATAAAATCCACTACATGAGAGACCAAAATCCCGCCAAAAACTCTCGTATCTAAAGTTAAAGATAGATAAAAAAACATTGCAAGTACAGTTTCCATTTCGCAAAATTTTATTTCGTCAACGATAATTACATGTAATTGGTCTTTAAATTTAGTTAATCGCGCTACAGGAAATTTAGTAGATAATCGTGTTCACTTGTAACACACTAATCAGAACATAAATCTATGCTCACGCAGGTGTAACGTGAAAGCGAGTGCGCCTTGAGAATTCTGTTTTCTATTTTTTTTCACAGTGCTCAGGGCATTTGCCTAACGAATGTGGTAATACACTGGACATACGGAGAACGTGTAACAAAATTATATACACTGCTGCACGAAAAGTAATTAATCTTAGCCAACATAAAAGCAGACGTCAAAGTAAATTAAACAATGCGACAAGAGATTTACACAAAGTTGGAGTAGCGCGCTATCAAAAAGAAGTGCACTCCATCAGTTCGAAGACAATATTCTAACCGTGAGACATTCTCACGTATTGTTAGAGACAAATATTAATTGCACGTTACCTTATTTAACCAACAATTTACACCTGGGACCATTTAGAAATCAAATAGTTTACTTTTTCAACACTGATGACACTGGTGTCTGAGTAACCTGTCTTTGAACGGACTGTGTCTCATTATTATTATTCATTTCATATAGGGTTCCATTATTTACAGACTATTCATCCTTCAATCACAACATAAATTAAGAAAGATTTATTTTGTCGTGATCCATAACGACAGTGGACAAACGATTCAATTTGTTAGTGTAATTTGTACCAGTAGCAGTGCTTAATTCACGTTTCGTTGTTACAAAGGTGCAAAGCGTTCTTACACTCATGTTGATGCAAATTGGAAGTAAAGCTTGGAGGTGTATGCATTTAGACAGACTCAAATGCGTCCTCATAAATATTGATGTTTTACACTGTGAAGAGTTTAGTATACTTTAAATTATAACTAACATTGTGTTACTCGATAATGTATCTTTCTTTTTTATATCATCGGTGGCAAACGAGCATGGGGGTCACCTGATGTTAAGTGATCACCACCGTCCATAGACACTTGCAACACCAGAAGAGCCGCAAGTGCGTTGTCAGCCTGTGTTTGGGAGAAGAAGGAGTGGGGAACTGGGGAGGGGAGGGGAGTTGGGTGTCCAGCGCTCTCACTGACCGAACGAAACGCAACAATGCAAGTACTGTTACTTCACGTCGGTTTTCTGTGAGAGGGTGGTACTACCCCGGGCGAGCCGACCCATTCATGCTGAAACCAGTAGTAGCTTCAGCGTGGCTCTACCCCCTAAAAACATTCTACATAAAAATTGAAGTGTTCTGCTTGTAATGTCAAAATAACACATTTTTACTAAATAAATATGAAAGTATGTACGGTACTTGAATAAAAAACTATTTTTTTCCATCGATTTGAGTTGTTACATTTCAAAATAAGGTAAATCCAATTTTAGCCCTTTCTAATATTTCACGTTTCATTTTCAAGATCTTTAAATTTTTAACGTGTAGAGGATCATAAAAATAACTAAAAACCTTATGAACGATAAAATTTGAACTTCGTTCTGCTGGAAATCTTAAAAACTTGAACATGTTGTCTGAACGATTAAAATTGGACTTAGCTCATTATTAAATGTACACAGTTGTCTGTCTCTTTTTTCGGTTAATCTCCGAAATGGTTTGACCAGTTTTGACAGGACTTTCACTGTCAGATAGTTGATTCTTTAAGGAGTAATTTTAGTTTAGAGAAAGAAAAAAAATCCACGCAAATAAACTAAGGGAACAGTATAGTTAACGAGTAAATGTAACAGCTGCAAAATATTAATATTATCATTAAAAAACATATGTCTTTAAATAGCTCATTTTGCCGGTACCTTTCAATTTCGCAAAAAAATAGATATCGAGTAACATTAATACTTAATCAATCTAATAACTATAAATAAATTTAATAATAGGACTAAAAGTTCAATAAAATGTATTTCTCATCACAAAATTGGCAAATAATAATATACCTTTCGCGACCGTCATCATAGAAAATCATGATCGATATGATTGGATAGTACGCAATCTAATTCCCTCTCGACACCTTAACTTCTATACAATGCAATTTACTACTCGACATTTCAAAATGTATTTGAATCACCTATCCCATTACTAGCATTAAGCATTAACCTACACCGTTAACTGTCACATAAAAGGGCACTTCTGATGATGTCTCTATGAAATGTAAAATGTTCAATCAGCTAATAAATTATGATAATAACCTTCGCATAGATAAATGTATAAATAGAACTAAATTTTTACTTTAAACGTTTTATGGTCGAGAATATGCTTTTGATAATTCGCAAATAACTCCTAAATAAGAGTTTTTGGCTGGATTTAAGTCTGTCATGTAGTGGATTTTAGATTTTATTCATAATCTTGTATTACTTGACCTATATTATGTAAAATTGGTGGTGTTTTATGTAATATAGTTTATTTATTGTGCATAAGTGAATTGAATGGAAAATAATACCACGGAGCATGAATTCTGAGATGCCACAAAAATTCCCTGGAAAGTTATAAATAACAAGGGAGCCGCCATCTTCTTGGAGCATTGACATTGAAATGATCGAACGACACTAACTTGTAATAATATTAACTACTCGACAATGGCAGTAATAATCTAAAAGATTGATTGCCAAAAATAAAGTAAAAAAAAAAACTACTAAATAATCGTAAGTTTTGTACACATTCATGATTATTTACATAAGAAATAGTTCTTTTTTTATATATTCTTCATTAATCTTTATGGCTATTCTGAATATAGACGTAAGTTCGGGCTTGCATATAATATAGTGAAGAATTTAATACAAAACAAAGTTAAAATATTATTATAGGAATCAGAAATTGGCATTTGTTTATTTCCTTAAATTGTATCGATGTTATACTTATAATTCGTATTTATTATGATGACCCAAAAACACGTATTTATTTTCGAGACTCTTACGTAAATACGATAATTTATCATGTTATAAGAATATAGCCACATCCAGAACACAGCTAAAAAAAATGTTACGAGGTCACTCAAAATTGTTCAACATTTACAAAATGGTGAAAAATCGATTATCGTTTCTTGTTATTTCACTATTTTCTACAATTAAAATGATTAGGATTCTGATATTTTCAAGCTGATATTTTAATACTTAAACGTAGCTCAATTTTTTTTTTATTTACCAAGTAGAGCTTTGCTACTTTGGACCTTTTTAAGTGACTTCTGAACATGAACATTTTTATATTTCTTGAAGTTGATATACTAAAGAATAAAAATAAGGCTAGAGAGATGCAAAATAGAAAAACGAAAAATAAATTTATTTTCGAGGATTTTGGATTTTTTTTTAATGTTAAGTGATATCCTAAAACTTTTTTATGAGCTGCGCTTAAGAGGGGTCTCTTAAAACATGATAGACTTAACATATTTTCGTAAGAGACCCGAAAAAAGAAATTGTTTTTTTTTTGGCCACCCTAGTAGTTATGCCTAAATTTATTCGTCTATATTCAGAGCAGTCAAAACGTTTAGCCAAGATTATACACAAATTTATCTATCATAAATACAGTATAGAAATATTGTTCTAACACCTTC
Organism: Antheraea yamamai; assembly: GCA_036509395.1. NCBI lineage: Eukaryota > Metazoa > Arthropoda > Insecta > Lepidoptera > Saturniidae > Antheraea > Antheraea yamamai. The sequence goes on along the minus strand of AP028436.1, from coordinate 16,122,524 downwards.
ATCGCATAGTCTTCATATAATTGTTCAAGTGGCATATATGGCGAAAATTTGTGAAGCTCAGTGTAAAATCCAAGGATTTACATATTCCTCATAGGCGGTTGTTTCAAAGTATCACATATATCTTTATGTATATTTTTATTGTTTGTGGTGAGGATTGTCGCCTCCTTAGGGGCTGTTTGTATGCGGATTGTGAATTACGCGCGCGACGGAACGAATCCACTTTGGGAGTAGCGCTGAAACAATTTGTTTAGGAAATGCATTGTATAATGTAAGTGGTGCACACGATTCACGCGAAACGGAATCAGGACCCTGGCGTGGTTTTAGTGTTTATTTTATCGCGAAACGTGTCCGTCGAGCGCAGTAAACGTTCACAAAGCGGAGATAAAAATGCATCTTTCCTTTCTGATATAACTCTATCGAGACTGGATGTGTGCATTTATTTAAGTCCTTGCGAAACGGGAGTAATATACTTTATACTGCACTACATGAATGCGTAGTTGATTGTATAATTTAGTTAAGTTAATCTCGCTACGAGTCGCGAGGAAACTGCCAGTTTTCAATTTCGCATTTGAATTCTGTGAACGTTGTTTTCGTCCAAATTGTGTTTTGTGTTAATTCTCGCGCGTGCAAGAACAAAGTAATTCATTTGTTAATAACGAAATTCAACGTTATATCTGTGTAATATGAACAATTCCAAACGTTATAACTTATTATATCATGTTTCGTAATATACGTACACAATAAATATTTGTTAAAATTCAGCTAATTGACCGCATACATATTTAATATTACCTTGTACCATATTATTCAGTGATATACTGATATGACTAGGAGCCGCTCGCGACTTCGTCTGCATTTGTATTTGTATAGTTTTATATAATTTTTAATAGAAGTAGCCTTCGTTATTCTTTTTTTCTTTTCTTTTTTTCTATCTGTCAGTGAAAGTCCCTGATAGAATCGGTCCAACCGTTTTGGAGATTACCCGGAGCAAACGCACTGACGAATATGTTAAAAATCGATTTTCTTTGGTTATAAGTACCGAATATCGTATATCCGTTTAGTAGAAAACAGTTATTGTAACATTACAAACAAACATTTTAATTTTATTTAATTGTATATATAGATGTTTCATTTACGTAATAAGAACCTAATTAAATAAAAACAAAGAATAATTAAAATAAACCGAATAATGAAGCGCATTAAATGATTAGTGTAATGAAAGACTTATTTGCGGAAATCCGATGTAATTTTTTTTTATGTTACCTGCTTCCGTCGGGAACTGTTGATAATGGTATTACTCAAATACATTTGATTGCTAATTACTAATTACGCTAGTTTCAAATACAAATAACGTAATATAAACTGATAAACTATACATGTAGCTTTTAAAATGGAGTGTTGATATTTCACCAGATATATATTAAACTAGCTTCTGAACGTGACTTCGTCTGCGTAGAATAGTTATTTTGGGCTAACGCTAACACGCAGCTTAGGGGGGCTTATCTTACTCGCGTACGTAGGAAGTTTACCTCTCATCCCCCTGCACGTGTTCTCTGGGTGGTGCTAAAGAGTAATAACTTTTGACAGCTGCACTGTTCCACAAATCAATTGAACCTCGTAGCCATAAATAGAGTAATACGAATACGAGCGGAAGCTCTAAAAAAAACCCGAGTTTGAAACATTCTTCATTGGTGCTCCTCTCCTATTGGTCTTAGCGTGATGATATATAGCCTACATCCTTCCTCGATAAATGAGCTATCTGACACTGATATATTTTTTTCAAATCGGAACAGTAATTTAAATTATTACCCCCTACAATCTCACAAACTTTACCTCTTTATAATATTAGTATAGATAAACATTACTTTGATGGCGACCTTTATTTACAAAGAATTAATAAACATTTTAAAACAACGCATGGCTTCATAAAACTATAAATAATGTTTTAAAAAACATGAATAAAATTAACAGCGTGAACACAATCCACTTAGAATCCCTTTGAGCCGTATGAATTTATATCAGTAAGTGGATTTGCAAAAGCCGCGTGTTTTAAAAGGCAGTAAAACTAGGTACCGGGCGCAATGATCGCTAATCGAATTTTGTACTTAACTGTTCCCGTTCGAACGTCCCCTGTTTGTGCATCACCACAATTTAATTTGAAGTTTATATTGTATTATATATTGTTATATCACATGTGAATAAATTTATACAAAATTGTATATATTATTGATGACCTTCAGTTACAAGAACTATATCATCGTAACTCAAGTCAAGTCGGTTCCACTTGCGTTTATCTTTTAAAGATGTGACTGTGGTTTAAATAGTCGATCACGCGTCTCACCACGCGGCATGGTACCTCTCTGACATAGGCATTTACAGTTCGGATCTGCTCGGTAATATCCGCAATCAACCCTAAGCCTTCTATAACGCACATTGCGCCACACATACTTAGACTACTGAGCTATACTTTATGTGCTAACTGATCCCCACCTAATAGTATAATGTTAAGTATTTAATAACCTTTAATGTATGTATATATTATTAGATGATAAAAAATGTTGTCAAATCTGACTGTTTACTCTTTCAAACAAGGAAACAAACAAGTCCTTAAGCTATATAACATTAGTATATACATATATATATATATCCATACATATACTAATATTAGTTGTATATTGATCTCAAATATAAATCATATTTCCATTTTACTTTGTCAATAATACTAAAACACTAGTCCTAAAAATGGGCCTCTAAATATAAAAAAATAAAACACACCGATAATTGTACATTGTTAAAATACGCGAGTTAATGAAATAAACGTGATCTTAAAATATTAAATAGTTCCAGTGTCAAAACTTCAACTGATATAACTTTTAGTTGGTCACTTAATTTACGAACAAAGCATGTTGATAATATTCTTTGCGATATGTATTACAAAGCTGCATAAAATATAGGTCTGAAAAGTCAATGTGACAATACAGTTGCAACTTTTCGAAATCTCGACCTACTCTGTCGTTGCTATTTGTACTGAAGAATCGTACTAGGAATTAATTATCAAACTTTCATTGACGCCTTGCGACCTTTGCTAAATTAATGTTGATTCGATCATTTGACCTTTCAAAACAATTACTCTAATCTTCGACTAAAACTTATTTGTTTGTACCTATGATAGATAATTCAATACGAAAAATCACTTGAAGGTTATTTAAAAGCATTGTGTATATTTCTAAATATGCACATTAAAGTAAATCAAAAATTTAAACAACGTTTTACATTAGTATTCTCCAAATATAATAATCTTATTTTGTATTGTCGATGACTGTACTAAATGCAGTCTGACCATGATTAATCCAGCTTCTGAACTTTTAAAGAATCTACTGATAGGTTACTCTCCATTTATGAGAGAACGCGAGCATAAATATATTCTTGTTTGGATAGCACCACAGTCCTAAAGGGCTCCGGTTTGTAATCAAAAGGCTAACTGTTTTAGTGATTTCCAAACAGATCATGGCAGTTTATGTTCACACGGTTCTACAGTTCTACTCTGGTGTACATGCTTTTACTACCCATGGTCCCCGTGTCTTTATTCTAATCAATACCTTTTCTAAATACCCTAATCACTTCTTCCTTAGAGGAGAATAGCCTGAAATGCAACTGCAGGAACATTTTTTTTTGTTTTATAACAGACCTTCAGGACTGATATTTTTTGGTTATCGAGTATATTTACTAATACTTAGTAGTAATTATTTAGGAAACCGTCATGAACAAACCTGGATGCTTAAGGAATATTAAATAAAAAACGGTAAGTTTCTCGGCGTTTGACATCGCCGATTCGTCATAAATTAACATGACAAGACATGCTTCTTGTCGGGAAGAGGTCTTTGATCAGAAGCGGTATATATACAGGTAACATTATTGTGATACTTTCATAACTATACTACAATCAAGTGTATGCTGTGTGGTTGTTTTTTTTTCAAGTATATAATAAAAAACTTTATTCTACATGTCTATCCAAGATGTTACTAATTCAGTATATGACACCCTTACATTCCCTAAAAGAACAGTTCCTCATTGATTTTCCTTTCTATGGAGTTCGGTATTTTTATTGTCAAAATTAATCTAACTTTTTGAACGCCCCTCGTATTTATTTAGGTATAAAGCGCTAGAACTGTTACAGTTTAGAAAATATAACGCAAGCTTTAACCTTTTTCGTTGAGTTTATGTTGTTATAAATTCGCGCACGCTTGCGATCCGAGTACGATAATTGTGAAAACCATTGTAAATTACGCTTAAGCATCCGCTTCACCTAGTAAAAACTAAATATTGCTGGAGATAAACGAATCCCTGTAATTTGTGTTGTATATTATGTTTATATTTTATTACTACTTAGTCATTTGCATTTCAGCTATTGTTTTTGCAGTACTTAATTATATTTTTGAAAATACATATTTTTGAAGGAATGATGGCCGAGTGATAAGGTATTTGAACATCGTATCGATTGACGTGGGTTTAAATTGTAACAAGAAGACGTAGTTTTCGGTGAAGGAAAGCATTATGATGGAGCGAAAGCGTGGGCGTATGGCATTTTCTAACATTCGCCTGGCTAGCGACCCTCAAATTGAAAGTCTGTTGCATTGCTTAGCACTTCTATATGTATTTTAAACAGCTGCACTGCGAAGTTAGTTTTAAACTTAATGTATTTACAATTTTTAATCACATCTTCAGGTGAAATTGTCGTGAAACTTTATAAACCAACAATATAGATTATACATTTTGATTGTCACGACAATCATTTTTATTTTTCAATATTTCTTCCTTCGTAAATTCAATAGATCTCTTAAAAGCACTACATTTATTATATTTGTCCTTATAATTATTCTGATTATCAACGTAATGAGATATTAAGTACTGTATAATTATGTTCGTGAATCACACTCGATTCACGTGTCACGTATAGTCAGCCATAATTAAATCGAGCGTACTTAGACACGTTTCATTACATGATAAATATTTGTTAATTACTAACACACGGGAAATGTGTCTGTTTATTATAAAAATATATTAAGATTTATTAAACGGAAATAAGGTTAATAGCTATATTTTTGTAACATAAATTATCCATACTAATATTATAACTGCGTAAGTGAATGTATTTGTTTGTTACGTTTCCATGCCTTAACTACTTAACTGATCATTATAAAATTTTACATACAAACTGTCAAGGATACAAGAAAGGATACAGGGTACATTTCATCCAAAAAAAATACTCTTCCCGATGCATAGATCAAATCAACATTGACGCGAGCGAAACCGTGACAAAAAACTAGTTAATAATAAAGGTCTTACACACCTACCTATAGATTGTTGAACTGTTTTAACTTTATAAAGTATTGGTTTTTTATTTAATCTTGATGGTATATACACAGTTAACACTAAACCCCGTAAAATATATATATAACGAAGAGCCTAAAATAACGCTATGTTCAGGGACGCCTTCCACCTCGTACATCTTTAGAGAGCAAGAAATAATACCACAGACAGTTAGCCAACAGGTGTTATATTTTTTCAATTCAATAATACAATGACATTTTTCGACATATCACCGTTCGTATTTTACAACTCACAAACGGATAGAAAAACCTCACGACTGCCAGTAACAATTGTTAAAGCTTGTCACTTTTTAATCGCCACTGTATAACGCTGCGACATATATATAATTAAAAAAAAGTTATGCAGGCCAGTTTCGAAAACTATAATAATAATAATAAAATATTTTATTGCCAAACAACTTGTCCTAGGCTTACATATATTGATAATGTAACAAAGTTTCTTTCTAATTATGTTATTATACATTGATATATGATTGATACATACTATTTTTGATAAGTTGCATTTGGTTGCGTTTTACATGATTATTATTCGAACGGACAGAAAGAGCGTAATGATACGGTGACATCTTCATAGCCACAACACTTAGCTTGGAATTCAATCGTCAAGCGCTTCATTATCATTATCATTATATAGTATAAATAAAGTCCCCTACTGCGTCTGTCTGTCTGTCTGTTCGCGATAAACTCAAAAACTACCGAACAGATTTTCATACGGTTTTCACCAGTGGATAGAGTGATTAATGAGGAACGTTTTAGTATATAATCTGTCAAGGATTTTTTCATAATCAGGGCGGGACAACGTCTGCCGTGCCCGCTAGTATATTTATGTTTAGGCAACAGCGCTCAGGAAACAGTGTCCCTCTAGGCTTACAATCTTGAAGCACATCATTATTTAATCTCAGACAAGACTATAGTCATGCCAAATCTATTAAAATTATAAGTTTGTCCCTCGAGACGAGTAGACGAGTACGAGAGACGAGACGAGAAGAACGGTACTTGTTTTTGGTTCAAAGGTACCCTATAACCTTTTTGTACTCCTGACATCACGTATACAAAATTTCATTGTAATCGGTTGTGGTATTAAGGCGTGAAGCCGTTACAAAGACAATCTCAAATTCACATTTGTAATATTAATATGAATAAAATACTATCATATAGTAATTAATACCAATATTTACTTAAATTTAATAAGAAATACAAGCAAGTATTTTATTGTATTAAGTAATAGATCTTGATATATAAATGTATTAAACAAATTATGACGAAATATTCTCACTATTTATAATTTTTAAATTAGACCAACAATATAAGTAATTCCCACGAAGAGCGTAATTAAGTAACGTGTAATTATAAAGTTACGTAGCAGTTTACTAACATAGCAATTATTGTCGGTTAAGATTGCCCACATGTTACGCACCATTGAGTAAACAGTGTAGAATTAAATAAAATCAACCTATTTTAATAATTTCACTAAATAGTTTAATTGAATCTTCGTTTAAAATGGAATTTAACCTTTTTAATGAAACCTACTTAGTTCTTATTTTTAACATTTTCAAAAAAGGAAGTTTCTCTGGTTTTCTAAAATGTTCGTATGTGCCTTTTGTTGAGATTATATATACATTTATGTGAAGCATCGCGGTAGGTCTTTTTTCAGTATTGCCTAACTAGCTACCACCATCAAGTTTTTTGCCAAGTATTTGTAAGTGTGTCACGATAGCTCTATTTCAGAACCGCCCATAGACTTAGCCGGTGTTATTACAAAAAAGTTAAATACGTACTGAACCCTGGCTTTAAAAAGGTCTCGTATTAAATGCACCGCGGTCGCCATCTTGTTCTTTTGTCTCGCTTTGGTTACGTTAGTTTAGACTTGTGAAAAAGGATAACACGAACTTGCCTCGGGCGAGCGCGGTGCATTTATTAGGAAACTTTTTAAACCAAGTATTTAATACGTATTTAACTTTTTTGTAATAACACGGAGCGTGCTTACCATCTTAGATCACATAGTTATTTGACATAAGGTGTTGTTGTTGTCAAGCTATAAATAAATCTATTGTTGTAAATTTTACAAGAAAACGTAGTCATTATTGTAAAGTAGTTATTGAATTATACACCTATTTTCGAACCCAAGAGTGTATAGATAAAAAAACGAAATCGGTTTTATTTCGCTAATCATTGTGTAATGATTTCTTCTATTGTTAATCTGAGGAGGGTATTTCGAACATCGTATTTTATGTATATACCTACGCTTCTAAGTACTTAAGTACTTAACTTAGTAAATGTATTGTAACGTAAACATTTATTACATTCGTCTTAACTGTGACGCACTAGTGAATAGTTACATATGACATTAAAAAAAAAACAAAGGAGAGGCACAAATCACTCTTTACTCGACAATATACAACTGAAAAATCTGTTCATTAATGTGCCTGAAACTAAACAATGTGACTAAAAAACTATAGAAATCTTCAGTGTTTTGCAGTCGTGTTTTTTATATTTATAAGTTACATGTTTTGTTCGTGGCTTCCTTCCCGTTTATTGGATCTATACCTCGGGATCAGTACATTTTTTCTGGATGTGATGTACCTCATATCCTTCTATACACCTGACATGACGTCTATGCCATATTTCATGATGATCGGTTGCGTAGTTACGGCGTGAAAGCGTAGCAAACAGAAAATTCATTATCGTATAAAATGTTAGTTAGGACTAGGTAAAATTAATTACACTTATTTTTCTATTCTAATCTTTTAAATTGTCTTTACAGTGGGTACTACTTACTACCAATGACGTTATAACTAAAAAGCTGTAGATACGTCTTAAGCGCTTCGACAGCGCCTTATTAAAAATTAGCTACCTAACTTCGTTTTGATGGCTGTTCCGTCAATCCGCCCGTATCTAAGCAACATATAACTATTTCTTTTTCACCACCGATATAGAGAATATGCCATCTTACTTCCACATTTTATCTAAAACAGTGTGGAGTCACGAAATTACTTTACGTATGTGTCCATTATCACGCCATTTGTTTTGTCAAAATATCATAGATGTAACGTATCTACAGCGTTTTAGTTATTATATAATTGCTTACTACACATGACTAATTAAAAAATCTTGTTTATACAAACCACATTTTAAATAGGAAATAACACCGTTACGTACACTCGTATAGCATATTAATTGAAAAGCCATGAAGTAAAATATATGCTCCATCAGGTAAAGATATAAGATCGAAGTTATACCGCTAACCGGCCTTGGAAAATCCGTTCCTGACCGGATACAATATTGGTGGTTCAAATAAAACATTAAATACACAGAGAATGTGTTCTTGACTTTTAAAATGTACGTATAAAAATTCGTTACACATCCGTATTACAACGTCCAAATTATTTATCCATATAAACACATTGCGATATCATAAAATTACAGGGAACGTGGCCTCAATCTGTTATTATTACATTGAAAGTTATTATCGATAAAGAAAGATATAGATAGCGTTCTGTATGAATGCAGTTTACCTGCATACGAATAATAAAAAAAAACTATTCTTATCACGAAAGCTATTGCAAAGTTTTATAAGAAAATATGTTAAAACACTTATTAATTTATTTTCAGAATTAATATATTTTTGAAAGGAAAACTTATTTACTAATTTCTTCGTAAACTAAAAGTGACATTAAAAATAGACAAACATATACATATGTAGGATTTAACATGTGAAAGAATGAGATAGAATTCATTATACAGTGTTTCTTATATTCGCTATCTCCTCATTGTATATTGCAATATTTACTACTTGTTTTCTAGGTTTTTTTAGGCTTAATAATAGTATTTACACGCGGACATAGTTACTGGTATCTACAATTAAAAATCCTTTACTACACCAAAAAAAAAACAATCTTTCACGAAAACTTAACTCTCCGTAAGATAATCCTAAACTATATTAAATAATTTTAATAATATAAATGCACCACAAAAAACTAACCCTTGGGTTATGACAGTATCAATCTTACCCAAGTCCTTTGTTTATAGTATAAAGTGGCTAACGAGTGTGCAATCTGACTCATATTAATTATCACTGCAGTGTATACAGTATAGCGTATTCTAGAAACATTATCTAACCCTTGCATATGATAGTTTATGATAGAATCATCATTACATAGTATAAAGTAAAGTCCCCATCACGTCTGTCTGTCTGTCTGTTCGCGATAAACTCAAAAACTACTGAACGGATTATCAAGCCGTTTTCACCAGTGGATAAAGTGATTCATGAGGAACGTTTTGGTATTTTTTTTTTTTATAATCAGGGTGGGAACGTCTGCCGGGCCCGCTAGTTATATATAAAATTCTAATATATCTAGTGTACAAATGGAGTCACCGAGATAGTTTTTAGCTATAGTTGTACTCGGTAGATTGCGTTGTTGTCGAGATCTAGTCTACTTTAGTTATTCTTGTAATTTACCGAACAATTTCTTTCAAGTTTTCTGCTCTCTCACATAAAAAAACTTTGGTTCCAAATTTAAAAGGCAAGGCAACATTTACCTACCGGTTCCGTTACTATCTATAACTATAATAAGAATGTAAATCTAACGTGTCTTTACTTTTTTTATTATTGTGAAAAAAATTGTTGCAGGTGTCTTCGAATAAGTAATTAAATATATTTCAATCATATATAGAAATGTCTATCTATCTGAAAAGAAAATCATAATGCATATCCTCCAGTAACATTTAGTCTTGGTTTCATTAAAATCGGCTCAGTCTATCAAAAATAATTGTAATTTTAATGACGACGCGACTTACGTACGAGAGAAAAGTAAATAACTTAATACATTCAGATGACTTTATTAGTCACTGTTTTTTACATAAAGATTCACGCGGACGAAGTCGCGCGCGCATCTAGTTTATGTAATAAAAAAAAGTGTGTGTGTACTTATGTACACGCGTTAGAAGTTATACTTCTTTGGCGTAACAAGATAAAAATCTTTTCAATAATTTTATCTTTCGCCTTATTCTACGTTTGTAGAAAAAACGACACTAACAATAGAAAAAAGGTATTTAATGCATTGAAAGTTTTAATACAAAGAAACAAAATGTTGACTATAGCTAACTTCAGGGTGTCGGTTTTTCGTGACGGCGTGCGCGCGCATCGTAATAACTTCAGGATGTCGGTTTTTCGTGACGGCGTGCGCGCGCATCGCAAAAATTTACTCTCATCATTTTTCCCTAACGCGCCAAAAGAAGTATAACTTCAAAAAACCTTTTTTCATTTTGTCATAATTAGATAAATTATATTAATATACTTTAAAATTGAATACATGTCACATGTTTATTCAAATGTACGTACCGGTAACTCACCGATTTCATATATGACACGAATGATTGACATCGACAGCCCTATGGGTATAGAATATTTCGAAATGAAGCAATCGACGCGCGCTCCAATCACTCCAGCCTGCATTCTCTAGTTAGAGAGAGAATCATAACTCTGTTTGAAATTAGATTATATGCTCATTTCCATAAGTGCTTCGGTCTACCTATCACGTGGGTGCAAATCATCCACGGATTCACCTGTATAACCATGATTGGAGTAGCGAATCCAATTTGTGAAAGTTTGCATAATCAGAATATTAAGGTACGATCATACTCGAACGTTTCTAATATAATAAAGTAACTACATTGTTTTTACGTTATTTAATTTCTATAAAGATTTACATGAATTTTATGTTAAAATAAAAATATATGAGTAAATATATTTTTTTTAATATAAATATCATATGGGATTTATGGTTTTAATAAAACGCAAGTACTTCAATAATCTAATTTAATGAAATGACTATGGTATCAAGAACTTTTATTTATATCAATTATTATCTCTGTGAAGTCATAAATTAGTGATTTTAAAAACAGCGAAACCATATCTCACTTTTTAGCAATAAATATGCTTGTTCTGTATACATAAATAGGAGATATTAAAAAAAATATTTAAATATATATCTTTTTTATATCATAGGAGGCAAACGAACTGGTGGGCAACCTGATGTTAAGTGATCACCACCGTTCATAGATACTTGCAACACCAGGGGAGTCACAAGTGCGTTGCCATCCTGTGTTTGTTGTGTGTTTGGGGGGAGAAAGGGAAGAGGGAAGAAGAGGAGAGAAGGGCCTCCGGCCTGACTGAACGAAACGCAACAATACAAGCACTGTGACTTCACGTCGGTTTTCTATTAGAGGGTGGTACTACCCCGGGCGAGCCGACCCATTCATGCTGAAACCAATAATAGATTCAGCGTGGCTCTACCACCTACAAATTATACAAAAATTATATTCATGAGAAAGGCACCTGTTTAGCCTATAAAATACTATAATGTTGCTCGAATTATAAATGAGTAAATGTCTATTAAGTCAAATAAATAAAGACTGTCTAGAAAATTGCATTACTTTTAATAACAGAATTATTATATATAATAGCGTTTTATAGAATAATAAACCCAAGGACAATTTAAAGGTTATATCGTGAGAAGGTATTTGATTAAATTTCTACACAGACAAAAAGCTAAGTTAACTTATATACAAATTATATATAATGTACATTTTATCAAGCCCCTCTCGTTCCTAATAACATTTGAAACAAAAACACTAGCGTTGAAATATCTCAAAGGCCCATAATAATGGGACCCATAAATAGAAAAAATGTTACATAAGGCACCGAAGAGAATTCTAATACCCATGAAGGATAAGTAGATGATATCTGATGTAACGACAAGTATAAAAATCCGCTAGTAACGTGTGACGAATGAATAACTACGATGTACAATTTGAAACTATTGCGGAGAGAAACAACCAAAACTGAATCTTAGAACGTTTATAACTTTTTTCAGTGGTAGGAAATTTTCTAATGTTTCAAAATCCGTCTATAGTATTACGGCAGTAATATGTATTATGGCAGATCCAATTGAGACAATCTCAAAGTAGGATTTACATATTACTTTCACCACGTTGTCCCTTAATATCTACAAACAAAATTGTGGGCAAAACTATAAAATAATTATTTCATATAAAAAAATATATAGATGAATGGATATAGGAATATAAGAAGACCGAAAAAGGTATAGATAATTTTGTGAAAAATTATGTGTATAAAAGGTGTCAATACTGAGATGACATTCGAGAGGGTAGAATGGAAGAGGAAAACATGTTATGCCAACCCTACTTAGGTGGAATAAGGGTAAGATGATGATGGTCTCTTTGTTCAAATTTCTATCTATACATATAATAAGAATGTAAATATAAATTTTCTGTACTTTTTAGATATTTGTGAAAAAAAATGTTACAGATGATACAGGCGATACATTTCAATTATTTTTAGAAATCTCTGTCTGTCTGTCTATCTGTCTGTTTGTTTGAACACGCATCACTGCTAAAGTACTGCGTTCACCATAAAACCAGAAAATCATAAAGCATATTCTGGAGTAACATTTAGTCTTGACTTCATTAAAATCAGTTCGCTCAATCAAAAGTGACTGTAATTTTAATGACGACGCGTCTTAAGTACGAGAGAAAAGTAGATAGGTAAATGGACTTAATATATTCAGATGATTTTATTAGTCACTGTTTATTTACATTAGATTCCACGCGGACGGAGTCGAGGGCACAGGTAGTATAAGGTATAGGTGTAGTTGGTTCACCTATCGAATAAATACTAATATAGATAGATAGATACGAATAGATATCTATCATACATCAGAGTGTTAAACTCACGCCTAAAGTCATATGATAAGAAATAGTCCTTGCGTATACATTCTAATATAACGTAATTGTATTTTTAAATAAGCAAATACCGTATCCTTTTTTATAACACAAATCAAAATCCTGTTATTTAATGTTGAAAAAGCGCAAAAACAATTTCAAATGCGAATTTACGTACATTCGCATAGTGTTGTATTATGCGGAGTGCAATGCTTGGAATTCGTGCTCTGCCTACCGATTAATTACTCGTACGGTACGTGATATGTCAAACGTCATTTATTTATTTCAACAGTTGCACATAAATCTACAAATAAATAATCCAACTGAATCCACCCATATAATTATCGAGCTAGTATATATAGTCCTCCTCATCGATTTCGATGACGGCGACTTCAAAACGTTTCATTTCTTTCGAGCGTGGGCCCTAATGTGACTTGCGAAACCAAACTTGCTCTTGAAAACCCGATCACATACAGAGCAGTAGAGCTGGCCATTTTGATTGTAGTCAAATTTGTTGTAGTCGAGCTAGTAGTCAAATTTTAAAATGAAAATGTCACAAAATTTTAAGCTAAGAGATATTACATTGATCGTTGTATATATTTCCAATTTTAGTACCTTACCACTTCCGCTAGAGTCAATGAATGATTGCTCCGACCGGTTTCGGCCATGGCGACCACTTTGACCCCTAAACTTAGAAATGGCGCTGGTGCGCTCGAAGATGGCTTATGTAGCCTATCTTCGCGGCGAAACTTCGTGCACATTGAGGGCACGTGAGTACGCCGTTCTCGTAATGATATGTTATGGCAGCAGGAGGGCGAGCCTTTAACTGGTCGCGTTTGGTAACAAGGTCAGCTTTCCGCTGAGCCTCGAACTCGCGTACTTGGCTGTTCACCATTCTGCGCCATTCTGGCCGTTGTGCTGCCAAACGTTCCCAACAAGAGGGCTCTATATTGCATTTCTTCATGTGTCGCTTTTGGACGAATTCCACCAAGCCTGCCGTAAGTTTGGCCTGAAGATCAGTGTCAATAAGACGAAGGTGATGTCCCTGGACATACACGGTCACGAGACACTGAACATAAAACTTGGTGAGGATGTTTTGAAGCAGGTGGATAAATTTCGCTATCTGGGGAACACTGTAACATCTAAGTGTGACCTTGATGCTGAGATCAATAGCAGGGTGGGTGCCGCAGCTGCGGCATTTGGTAAGCTATGTTCCAAGGTCTTCTGCTCGCATGACCTTAAGTTGGCCACTAAAATATCGGTTTACATGGCAGTTGTGCTGCCAAACCTCCTATACTCCTCTGAGACGTGGTGTATATACCGCCGTCACATTCGCACTCTGGATCGCTTCCACCTTAAATGCCTAGAGTCAATACAAAATCAAAGAAAGCAGTTGAGACATCTGAAAAAGATGTTGTACTGAAAAGAAACGTATTTCAAAATTGGTTCCGGCGCTCTCATTGACCGAACGAAACGCAACAATGCAAGCACAGTTACTTCACGGCGGTTTTCTGTGGGGCAGGTGGTAGTACCTTGGGCGAGCCGAACCATTCATGCTGAAACCAGTAATAGCTTTAACGTGGCTCCTCCACCTCTGAAAAACCGCTGCACGTTCTCTCGCATTACAAACTACACGTAACGACGATAAGATACAGCTCCACCAAGTACCGAAAAACCTTCTCTGTGATAAAATACACATTTTTGACAATTTTAAAGACAGTCGATAAAACGTGTTGGGGTTTATTGATTACAAATATACCAGCATTCATTTTTTCATTAACATGTTTGTTTCACTTTCCCGCCTCAGCTACTCAACTGATCATTAAAAAGCGTTGTCAATTATATAGAAAAGTGCAGAGGGTACTTTTCATTCAGACAGGAGTACTATTCACAAGGGAAAGATCAGATCTACATTATCGCGAGCATAACCGCGAACAAGATTTAGTAGAGCATAATTTCACACCTAACAGAAATTATGTCATAATATAACCAATTTAAAATATCTAATATTACTAACAATGCTGTTATAACAAAGTTTAGAACAAACTTATAATATTATATGACGTCTCTTTTTCTCTTTTTATTATTTTTGGTTGGGTTTCTTCATGTAAAAAGATTCATTTAGAAAAAGGTTTACTTGTTCATATATATAGCTATAGGTATTTTAAGTTCTTTTTATGTTTACGACTTTTGAGCGTGAAATGAGTGATGTAAACTTGCATTTTAGCTGGGAAATTTGAAGCCTGGCTGAAAACCAGCGCCGTTTTTACAGAAGGCAGTACAACTTACACTTACACAAGGAAACACAAGGAATCTTGTCATAGATTTACATTTTAAGTTTACGGGTTTCTTCGTACACTTTTATTTCTACGTCAATAACTATTTCTCTGTCTTTCTTTCTAAAAACAAAGTAGCTTATCTCTTTCAAGGAAAAATACTAACGGAATAGTTATTAAATATTAACCCTTCATATTTTGCCTCCTACAAATAGATTCATAGCCAATTAATCTCCCTTTACTTGTTGATTGTGTTAAACATTCCCGTCACGAAACAAGACAAGCTTGTTACAGACTGTTGCTCAGCTCCGATATGAGCTGACTGAAAGACTGATTGACGTGCAACGCGTCCTAAAATAATGGCCGCCAAATGAACCGGGGAACGGGCCGCGCAACACCGACCTGATTCGAATGCATTATGCCTCGCTTTAATGAAAACAGAATGTTCTCTGCCAAATAATCCTGTGTACATAGTCGAAATCTTTTTACAGTACACGATTGACGTAGTTGTGCAGGACGATAAACAAAACACAAACACCACAGTGGGCGTGGCCTCGCGCCAGAAAGAGAGCGCACAGCGAGTGCGAGTAGGACACGCTATACACATAGTTTTAAAGTATATTTTAGACGAATGTATACATTATATTTAAGAATTGAATAAAGACTTAACATTCCCTTAAGGTTTAGAATATAAGTATAGTTCTGTATAAATAATAAGTTTAGGAATAAGATAAATAAATATAGAAAACGTTTCGGCGTGGAAGGGAAGGAGCGTGCGCCGCATCGCCGCCCCACCAACGCGACCCGCCGTGCAGTCCCGCCGGCCGCCTTAAAGGGGCGCGCTCCGCAGTACAGAACACAGTTCGCGTCAAGCAGTCTACCAAGCAACAAGTCTCAAGAAGTCATCAAGAATAGTTACAAGTATTGTAAAGTGCAAACAGTGAAAATAAAGTTGAATTTCATCGTGA
The DNA here is from genome assembly GCA_036509395.1 of Antheraea yamamai. Classification (NCBI taxonomy): domain Eukaryota; kingdom Metazoa; phylum Arthropoda; class Insecta; order Lepidoptera; family Saturniidae; genus Antheraea; species Antheraea yamamai. Next base: position 16,106,147 of record AP028436.1, on the reverse strand, counting down.
AATCGCCGTATTATTGCTCGCAATCCAGCAACCGCTAAGTGTGGAATCTCGAAATTAATAGTTCGGGATCTGACCCACACATCGTCTGGTCCTTCGTGAGCCGGATCTACGAGCAAGATCGCCGAATAGTAGAAAATTCAACACAGAAACTGCGCTACAATGCCCGTAACAAGATCGACAGGCAGGCAAGCCGAACAGCCGGTTGCAACAACTACGTCGACTACAGCGACAACAGAAGCCACTACGGAGTCCACAGAATTCACTACGGGAACGTCGGCCACTCTAACGACGACCTATGTAACCGCAACGACGTCGACCGAACAAACAACTACGACGTCCAATCAACAAACAGTAACAGAAGCGACGCCACTTAGCAAGCCGCAAGTCGCAAAATCCACAGCAAACAGTCAAGGAAACAGAACACACCGAAGTGAAAATGAATCAAAGAAAAACAGAGCTCCGAAGTCAGTACGTTTAGCCAAAGCCAAGGCTAAAGTACTAAAATTGAAGTTACAATTAGCCAATGCAGCGCTTGCAGAAATAGAGGCAGAGGCGAGCGAAAACGATGACTATGACGACATATCATCAACAGATACAGCGATGAACAACAACCAACGCATCCACACATGGCTTAACACTTCAGAACTCGTCGCGATAGATCAAAGGCCCTATCAAGCTGAAGAGACGGAAACAGTCCAGCCGCCGACAGATCAAACCCCAGCGATCGCCGCCGTATCCTGGGATGATAAGGCAGCTACACCGGCGGGAGCCACTGCCGCGCTTCCACCGCCACCGACTTCAGCACCGGAGCCACAGCTACAACATCAACAAACAGAAGCACGAGCCCTGCCGCATATCGAGCAGCCAGTGATCATAACCGGATCACGGCCCGCAGAAACAACAACAGCACCACTCCTAGATGTCAACAGCAAACACGTGCCTCGTACAGAATTTATCGCCTCACCATGGCATGCACCGCCGGTACAACAACACTCCGGCGCAACTCCGATAGCCACAGTCGCGACACAGCAAGATCAAAGAGTTGATCTACACGAATTAGCATCGAGCATCATGTATGCAGTACAAACAGCGAATCGTCAGCCAAGAAACTGCGAACTACCAACCTTCAACGGATCACACCAAGAATGGCTGAATTTCCGTGCGGCCTACTACGAGTCCGCACACCTACTCAGCGCAGTAGACAACATGTCACGGCTGAGGAGAAGCCTCCGAGGGATCGCAAAAGAAGCCGTACTGGGGCCACTAAATACAAGCACCGACCCCTCGAGGATAATACAAACATTAGAGATGCGCTTCGGACGTCCCGAATCGATAGCGACTGCGGAACTCGAACGCCTACGAACACTTCCGAAGCTCACAGAATCGCCGCGAGAGCTCTGCACCTTTTCTACGAGAATCGAGAATGCTGTCGCTACATTACAAGCTCTCGACTGCGCTCACTACCTGTTCAACCCGGAAGTAACTAGACACGTCATCGAGAAACTAACACCGACGTTAAAAAGACAGTGGTACGAATTTGCAGCATCACAGCCGAGAGGCGAACCGGACCTTATGAAGTTTAGCCGCTTCATAAGAAGAGAAGCCGATTTATGTAGCCCGTTCGCACCTCCTGAACACATCGTCGACCGTCCCCTGCCTGACACCTACGCACGTCGCCAACAGCGAGTACACACAGTCCACGAAGAACAGGATAGTAAGAATTGTCACCTGTGCAAGCAACAGGGACACAACAACATCGCGGACTGTGACGTATTCAAGAAAGCGGATGTGAACTCAAGATGGGACATAGCTAAAAAGCACAACCTTTGTTTCCGGTGCCTACGACATCGCACAAAGATACACAGCTGTCGACCCCGGAAGTGCGACACAAACGGTTGCGTGTACACCCACAACAGATTGCTTCACTTCGTGAAACCGTCGAAAAAAGAAACAGAGTCGACTAACGAGAAAGTCAACTCAGCGTGGTCACCTCAAGTCGCCTACTTGAAAATCATACCGGTGCGTATTTCCGGACCGGCGGGAGCGACGGACACACATGCCCTCTTGGATGATGGATCAACAATCACCCTCATAGATGCAGCTCTAGCCGACCAAATCGGAGCCACCGGACCGGATGAACCGCTACACATTTTAACCTACAACGGAGGCTCCGGGACAGATTTAAGATCGAGCAAAGTCAGTTTCACCGCCCGTGGCACGAACAACCGTGAAGAAACAATACAAGCACGCACGGTCAGCAACCTACAACTAGCAGCGCAGCGAATACCTAAGGAGGCCGTGACGAATCTTAAACATCTCCACGACGTCGCGAAACATATCCAACACATAGACGCTAGACCAAGAATTCTAATAGGTCAAGATAACTGGCATCTCCTGATAGCGTCAGAAGTACGTTCCGGAAAGAAAAACCAACCAGTGGCATCTCTAACACCACTAGGATGGGTCGTGCACGGCAACACAACTCGGACACTGGGACGTAAAATCGACTACATCAATCACATCAACACCGACGATCGTTTAGAAGAAATGATAAGAGACTACATAACGAAAGACGCGCTCTACGTAGAACCAAAGAAACCCAGCAGCGATCCAGACGAGAGAGCGCTACGCATTTTCGATAGTAACACTACAATAACACCGGAAGGCAGAATTCGGACAGCATTGCCGTGGAAATCACCGGACGCCGCATTTCCGGAAAACTACAGCAACACTCTGAAGAGACTTCTCAATATAGAACACAAGCTCGATCGAGATCCCGACCTCAAGAGGAAGTATCAGGAACAGATGGAATCATTGATAAGTAAAGGGTACGCCGAGCCAGTCCCCGCAGCACCAACGGGACCAAGAATATGGTACTTGCCTCATTTCGCCGTGCTTAATCCGGCAAAACCGAATAAGCTCAGAGTAGTACACGACGCCGCTGCAAAAACAGGAGGAGTATCGCTCAACAGCCAGCTATTGACAGGTCCAGATCTACTACAGCCACTGCCGGGAGTTATAATGCGTTTCCGTCAACACCGCATAGCAGTAACCGCAGACATCTCGGAGATGTTCATGCAAATAGAACTCCGGGAAGAGGACCGAGACGCCCTCCGATACTTGTGGCGAGGGAGCCGCCGGGACGATAAGCCTCCGGAACAGTACCGAATGAAGACGCTGATTTTCGGTGCATCGAGCTCTCCGGCCGCAGCTATCTACGCTATGAACAAAAACGCCGAGCGGTATAAACACGATCACCCCGAAGCAGTGAAAGCCATCCTAACGAAACATTATATGGATGACTATCTCGACAGTTTCGAAAATATAGAAAAGGCAGTGAAAATTACTAGAGAAGTACGTGAAATACACAAACAGGCGCACTTCAAATTCGACAAATGGACATCGAACTCGACAGATCTACTTAAGGCGTTGGGAGAACGAGAGATAGAACGACAGATCGACCTACGAGACAGCACGCTCACCGAACGAGTACTAGGCTTGATATGGGATCCGAACAAAGACGAACTCTCGTTTAACCTAAACATGTCGAGAATTTCACCTGCGCTACTACAAGGTGACACGCCTACGAAAAGACAAGCACTACAACTTGTTATGTCGCTGTTTGATCCACTGGGATTAGCCTCTCCAGTAACCATCCGGGCTAAGCAGATATTACAAGAAGTCTGGAGACGCGGTATCGCCTGGGATCAGCAGCTGGAACCAGACCAGGCTACGAGCTGGGTGAACTGGCTGACACACCTGAAACAACTCGACGCAGTAGCAATACCGAGGTGCTACCCGAACTTCGCCGCTTCAGCATCGCTACAGCTACACGTGTTCACCGATGCGAGTGAGTCAGCATACGCCACCGCACTATACTGGCGTACAACCACCGAAGACGGACAGATCAACGTGACCCTCATCGCCGCGAAAGCTAAAGTCGCGCCGTTGAAGTTAACATCGATACCGCGACTAGAGCTACAGGCCGCGGTATTGGGAACACGCATGGCCGCCGCGATAAAACAGGAACACGAAAGGCAACCGCAATCTACCACATACTGGACAGACAGCCGCACAACGCTATCTTGGATAAAAACAGGCGCCAGAGCCTTCAAACCTTATGTCGCACATCGCATCGAAGCTATTGAAGAGAGCTCTAAAGGAAACGAATGGCGATGGATACCTACAAAGTTAAACGTAGCGGACGACGCTACTAGAAACCCACCAGACCACTTCAATCGAGATCACCGATGGTTTCGCGGTCCTGAATTTCTCTGGGGAGAACCGGAAACGTGGCCGAACAGTATCGAAATCACAACCATAGCCACGGAAGAGGAAAAGGTACATACGATATCAAAATCAACCACCACTCGGACCATCGAAGCCCTGCCGGACGTCACCCGATTTTCACGTTGGGAGAGGTACCTACGCTCCGCCGCAAGAACGCTTCAGTTCATCGAGCTATGCAGACAACCGAAAGAAGCTGTAAACTTCAGAAAGAACAAAGACTCTGATCCAGAATGGAAGAAAACCCGGAAAATAGCAGCGAAAGTCTACGGCAAAATTCCTAAAACAACCGTGATACAACACAGACCGCTCACTACCGACCTACTAAAGCGAGCAGAAGAACTCATTCTTCTAACAACACAGCAAGAATCGTTCAAAGAAGAGCTCGACGCTCTCAAGAAAGGGAAGCCTATACATCGAGACAGTCGACTATTCACACTAAGCATAGAGCTAGACGGAAATAAACTTCGATTACGAGATCGAATCGGAGCCGTTGTCGAAGCACCGCAAACACTGAAGAGACCCCTGATAGTCGATGGTAACCACCGCGCCATCAAACTATGGATCGACTACGTGCATAGACGATTACACCACGCCGGAGTCGAGACCACTGTGAACGAATGCCGCCAACAACATTGGGTGCTCCGCCTACGACCAACAGTGAAAACAGTTATCAAAGGATGTATATTGTGTCGCATCAGAGCGTCCACTCCGCCCCAACCGGCCACCGGAGACCTGCCACCGTGTAGACTGGCACACCACCAAAGGCCATTTTCGTTTGCCGGACTGGACTACTTCGGCCCTCTCACAATCACGGTCGGGAGAAGCCATCAGAAAAGATACGTAGCTATATTTACGTGTCTCACAACACGCGCCATCCACTTAGAATTAGCAGCGTCTTTAACTGCGGATTCTGCTATTATGGCCCTCCGAAGGATGATAGCGCGCCGCGGCATTCCTGTACAACTATGGTCGGACAACGGAACGAACTTCCACGGAGCGGATAAGGAACTAAGACAAGCTATTTTTCAAGCTACAGCAGAAGAGGCTTCGAAAAACCTGATCGACTGGCGATTCATTCCGCCAGGCGCTCCATTCATGGGGGGCGCATGGGAACGCATGGTGCGTTCCGTAAAGACCGCTCTCGCAACAACACTACGCGAGCGTTACCCGACCGAGGAGGTGCTACACACCCTCCTTCTCGAGGCTGAGAACACAGTCAACAGCCGACCTCTCACCCACGTCGCAGTGACCGCGGAAGATCCGGAAGCTCTGACCCCAAATCATTTCCTTTTGGGAGGCTCAGGGCGTGTTGGAACACCAGGAGAGTTCGACGACCCAGACCTCGATCTACGACGGAGTTGGCGCAGCTCGCAACGACTAGCGGGCATTTTCTGGGCACGTTGGCTCAAAGAATACCTCCCCGAGCTACGCAACCGACGAGAACCGCGAGGACGAGGCCCAGAGCTTAAGATAGACGACGTGGTACTCATCGTCGACGGAAACCTGCCTCGAAATGTCTGGGCCCGAGGGCGCATATGCGCCACCTATCCTGGACCCGATGGAGCAGTCAGGACAGTAGACGTCGCGACTAAGACCGGCATCCTACGACGCCCCGCAAAGAAGATCGTCGTATTAGAAGCAGGAAGTCCCGCACCGATGGAGGATACGTCGCCGGAAACGAACGACGTACGGCGGGAGAAATGTGCAGGACGATAAACAAAACACAAACACCACAGTGGGCGTGGCCTCGCGCCAGAAAGAGAGCGCACAGCGAGTGCGAGTAGGACACGCTATACGCATAGTTTTAAAGTATATTTTAGACGAATGTATACATTATATTTAAGAATTGAATAAAGACTTAACATTCCCTTAAGGTTTAGAATATAAGTATAGTTCTGTATAAATAATAAGTTTAGGAATAAGATAAATAAATATAGAAAACGTTTCGGCGTGGAAGGGGAAGGAGCGTGCGCCGCATCGCCGCCCCACCAACGCGACCCGCCGTGCAGTCCCGCCGGCCGCCTTAAAGGGGCGCGCTCCGCAGTACAGAACACAGTTCGCGTCAAGCAGTCTACCAAGCAACAAGTCTCAAGAAGTCATCAAGAATAGTTACAAGTATTGTAAAGTGCAAACAGTGAAAATAAAGTTGAATTTCATCGTGAAATCGCCGTATTATTGCTCGCAATCCAGCAACCGCTAAGTGTGGAATCTCGAAATTAATAGTTCGGGATCTGACCCACACAGTAGTTTTATGTAAAATGGAAGTAATACTTATGAATATTAAAAAGATAAATGGGGAAAATAGTAATGTAATCTGGTATTTGATCTATTTTAATCATACTTATGAAATTCAATATCATTTGATCATAAGTAACAATGTAACACATGGAAACTACACACTAATTAGCAAAGTAATCTTGTGATTGTATATTGTCTAACTTTATTATTATTAATCCTTTCCTTAAATTCGAAGATTTATTAATTTCCGAATTACTATAAAAATTAGTTTACTTGTACGTATGTATGTAAGTAGTATGTATATTATAAATCTTTAAACTTATACATAATCCTCTAGTTTACAGTATGCTTAAAAAATATAGTTAAGTGTTGATGCATTTTGATGTATCCATAAAATACATAGTATAAAACAAAGTCCCCTAGCGCGTCTGTCTGTCTGTCTGTTCGCGATAAACTCAAAAACTACTGAACGGATCTCCATGCGGTTTTCACCAGTGGATACAGTGATTCACGAGGAACGTTTTAGTATATAATTTGTCAAGGATTTTTTATAATCAGGGCGGGACAACGTCTGCCGGGCCCGCTAGTATACGGATAAAAATGAATTTATTTAGTTTCCTTTAGGTAAATTAAGTTATTTTTCTGTAAATTGCGTGATTAAAAATTCTACTTAGAAAACGTAACACCATCAGTTCATTAAACATAAACATTTGAGAGTATTATTAAGTTATGTTCTAAAAAGTAAAAAAACAAAGAATTTTTTACTAAAAAAACAAAGAGTTTTTTACTTTTGTTTGTTACTTGGGGCTTAATCACGAATTGACTATGCCATCCCAGTAATTACAACCATAATAAAGTATGTAATATTGATAATCAATAATAACAAATTTTTAAAACGTTTTTTAATGTCAGATATAACCAGCCTGTAAAGCATTCTTGCTTCCCCGTCGCAAAGCAAAGCCTTTGTTACCATAAAAGGATACAACAGAACATTGAACCATCTATCCATCAAGTTTTCATATTCCTAAGTAAATTTCGAAAAAAAATTACTTTGTTATTAACAACTTTAGTTTTTATACCGCACGATGACGTCACACTTAGTCACGTGACCTTAGTGCCGCATTTTTGTGGCATGTTTTTTATTCACATTAACGTTATGTTTTATTGAATTTAAAAACATAATAGTAAACTCATTATGAATTCTAAACATAATTAATATAGATAAATTAGTACTATTCCTAACATATAAATTGAATATTATGAAGTCTTAAAATTAAATTTCGATATGAAGTAATCAAAAAATTATAAATATTTTTAATAGCGCTTCACCATACCATATAAACACAATTTGATTTTATCACACGCTGTATACACAAATTACATTATTTTGTACATAATTTACACAACGAGTTGCAAGTTGCTCTTGAGTGCATTTTTTCTAGAATGATATTCAAATATTGTTTAATATATTCACTCAAACATACTAGGTATAGCTACTAATATAAAGTTTGGTAGAACATTCGTTGCACCGACGTGAAGTCACGGTGCTATTCGCTAAGGCCAATTGAAGCGGATCTGCTATTAGCCACCCACTGCGTTGATATATTGCCAAGATATATGCTATACAGCGATGATAAATCCTTAGTCCACATATACATGCATCGTATACTTCAGTTTATAAATGGAAAGTAAGTGTGTATAAAAATAGTTCATTTAAAAAGCCTACGATAAATCATTTAACGTTTGAAGTTAGTAACGAGTCTTAATGAGTTTAGGCAAAATCTACATACTTATTTTAATTAATACAAATATTAGCTGATACCAGCCTGCCTGCCACAAAATATGAATCTATAACTATCGACGAAAATTTTCTCATAGTCATACGACAGTTTCATACGTTTTGACAAGAAAAAAGAAAACATTAATGCTAAAATTAGATTTTTTTTTAATGTAAATGTACCAGAGTGTAAGAACTCGATGAGTAAACATTACTCATGTATGATGATATCGAAATAACTGGAGGTTTCGTACCAATTTATATTTGATATGGGCGTTATTTACAACCGAGAATATCGTCATAGATATCGATACGAGAAGTGCATATTGTTACGTCGTAAATTAATAAAAAGAAATTCATTTTGTTCGTGTATAGGCAACAATAAAATAGATACACGAATACATAAATAATGCTATAATCGTAATTAGTCCGTATGCATAATGCAACAATATAAAAAGTTGTAAAAATTAAAAGAAGTTAATAAATACGGTTTTGTTCCACATATTACTAGAGTTTAATGCTCCTCAGTGCACTTTACGCTAGTCGCGGATTGCATAGTGGGGTCTCTTAAAGCATGCATGCCAACGAATAATAACGAGCGCTGACACACGCGTGGCTCTGAATAAACGCCTACATTACTGCACCCTTAAACAACCCTGGCTCGAATAATTCTATGGAAAATATCTGAATTTATACGTGATGCTGAAAAACAAAAGCAAGGTAAAAAATATAGGTTCTCAAGTAACGCCATACATCATTTTAACACCATTCTTCAAACAAACGTCATATTCCCTTGTCTCGTCAATCGAACTTGAACTAATGCGGTTTTAAAGCCTAACATTTAATTTATTTCGTTTCAAATATTGTTTTCGGTTGTGATAACGTTACTAAATTAAAGGTTGTAAGTGAGTAAGTAACAAAAATAACTATTAATTCCATAATTGTGTACTTTAAAAGATCCTTTCGAGTGATAAGTACTTAAACACCTTCCAAAAAACTTTCGGCTTTTATTCTTCCTAGTATTGTAAAGATTGTTGATCATCATAGAACATTGTATACACGTTGCGGTGGTACAGTAAAACGACATAGGGTGAACCTATCATCCAAAAAAAATGTAATATTTCCGAGAGATAGATAAAATCAATTAAATGAAACTTTATAGCGAGTATTTCGAAAACCTAACATATTATAAGAAAACCATTGGAATAGCTTCTTTATCACTAATTATACAAATATATCGGTTTTTTCGAAATCCATAACATGATAATCTTTATGCCATATATATACGAGATAATTATCTATGCTTTATTCACCTATAGGCTATAATGTATTACGTTTCCCCAGTCCAGATATTTACGAGTTATATACTAATGTGTTCTCTTTATATTCAAATTTATATTGCAACAACTTGTATATCTGAAATGTTGTTCAATTACTTTCTAGGATTCACAAGATACTCCGCATTCTTTGTATATTGCTTATAAACGTAATTATTTTAATACTGTATTGTTAAGCAACTATATATTTATATTATAGTTTTTTTTTACGTCATAGGAGTCAAACAAACAGGTGGGTCACCTGTGATGTTAAGTGATAACCACCGTCTATAGACACTAACAAAACTAGGGGAGTCGCAAGTGCGTTGCCAGCCTGTATTTGGGAGGAAGGGAGGGCGGGAGAGGAGGTGGGCATCAGGCATTGTCACTAACCAAACGAAACGCTACAATGCAAGAAGTATTGTTTTACTAGTTTATACATGTATTCTTTGAATGCAATATAGTTAGATTAGAACGAAGATAGTTCTAATCGGAATAGTGAGATTTGTCGAATTCAATGCAGAGACGCTAAGATCTAAAAATAAATTTGACGAATTTTCGAAATAATTTCTGCATCCCGAACTGTAATTTGGACATTTTGCCAACACAAAAAAGTTTAAATAAAAATGAAATATAGAAACGTTTCAAGGTTAAGGAATCATCGACTATCTTTCCATAAGAAGGAACCAGAAATATTTATTTTTGTTTTTTTTTTATTAGGAGGCAAACGAATAGACGGGTCACCTGATGGTAAGTGATCACCGCCGTCCATAGACACTAGCAACACCAGGGGAGTTGCAAGTGCGTTGCCAGCCTGTGTTTGGGAGGAGAGAGGAGTGGGGGAAGGGGTCGGGAGGAAGAGGAGATGGGCCTCCGGCGCTCTCACTGACCGAACGAAACGCAACAATGCAAGCACTGTTACTTCACGTCGGTTTTCTGTGGGTCGGGTGGTACTACCCCGGGCGAGCCGACCGATTCATGCTGAAACCAGTAGTAGCTTCAGCGTGGCTCTACCACCTTGTAAATATTATAATATTTAAATATGTAAATGTTTTATACATTTTGTAAATATTCCTTTAAATTCCTGTAGATTCCTGTTCATGATGAATTCCATTATTGTCATTGGACTTCATATCTATGTATATATAAGCTCAAAATGTACCTATCTGTTGCATTTTGAAAAGGTTTAATCTAACGTGCTTAATAAATAGCAATAGACTATTAGTAATTGCGAGACTTGCAAGACTCTTACCGCAAGAACAAGATCAAGATCAAGACTGAGAACGCAATACCAAGACCAGGTGTATTAACGTAAGACCAATACCAAAACTACGTCTCGTCTTAGTCTTGCATTTGGACAACAGTAATCTCACACTTCATAAAGTTCTTAAACAAATCATCGTATTGTTTAAGAAAATTCAGCAATGTTGAGTATTTAATTACACAGTATTAGGCATAATTGGCAATATTGGCAAGTTTAAAATCGATATCTACCAAGACGTATACTTGTTATGCCTTGGGACTTTAACAGTATACCCTTGGATCCTTTAATTTGCATGTTTTCCTTGAATAATATCAAATATCAGCGCTCGAACCGCAACATCGCGCTTTGTATCGGACCCAAGTAATTTTACTTCGACGTCTACCATAATATAAAAGGATCGTTATAAATATGTGATGGGACGGGCATATAAATTACTCATGGGCATAAAATTCTAATTACGAAATACATAATATTATTACAAGTGATATATGTATATTAAATACTGAAATAAAAATCAAATAAAGCAAAAGCTTAATGCTAAATGAAAAACTTTGTTAAAAAAAATATTAAAAATTAACCTAGTAACAAATAATAAAAATCAGGTTAGTTCTTATGATCGCACGATAGAAATGATTTTTCTTAAAAACATACATAATATTTTATTAATATAACAAGTAATAATAAGAACGTAACTTATGGAGCAATGCACTCCTTGTAAGACAGTAAACGTTGTTGATTAGGGTTGAAGCCGAGTATACACGATTCATTGCGTCACCGACCCGAGCGTGATGGTTTACTTTCGTTCACTGTTTGGAAAGAACGCAGAATGCGCCAAAAGAAGTTTTCACTTCATAAATCTTGTAATATAAAGAAATATTTCAAAATGTTAAAAGTATGCGAAGTTAACTTTTAAATATGGAAGTCAAGAATTCATAAAAGACATAAATGTTTTTTCTAACTATTTTGCTACTGGAAAAATATAACATTACGCACTGTCGCTTTCATTACTCGACTCATTTTAATAATGAGCGAAGCGTGATGTGACAAAAACCATTAAATGAACTTAAGTGAACTAGAGAAAGTATGTCTACTTTACTTGACCGAAACTAATCGACATTACGAGTTCACGTTAAATCATTGAACAATGTATCCTAGATATCGTAGAATAGCTTGTCTCTTGATTAACTATTCCTCGAAAATTATCATCTTAAAATGATGTATTATCTAATATTCATCAAGACTAGCAAACAGATAGAACCGATAGAACGTTCCAAAAATACACGCACCAAGTACAACAAATTTAAGGCTTAAATGCTAATAAATAAAAGAAAAAGTGCAAATCACCAAGAAAACCCCACTTTAGAAGTTGTCTATCTAGAAACACCAATAAATAATTATTTTCGGAACCTTCCTTATTTCACGCCACGTTGCTCCCTTGACTTTGAAACGATTTTGCTCTGAAAATCTGGGTTCTGCACTGGCACAATTCCAAAATTTTAAGTAATGGGTTAGTTAAGATATTTGTATGCATTTGAATTGCAGTTTAACCAATTAATTTGATTAAAACTTTTTAAATACCTAACAACAAATTTTTGAATGGATGTTATTATGATGGAATACCATTTATGTTAGTATATTAGCTACAGTGAAACTTGGTTAAATGGGACCTGGATAAATGAGAAACCTCTATTATTGAGAGTTGCAATGAGGTACCGGTACTTTTTCATTGAATTACCTCTATTAATGGGACTTTTCGAACCTGGTTAAATGAGATCTGATTTGTACAATATATTCGATGTTTACCTTTATAATTGGGACTCTGTAACTCAATACCCTCTATAAATGAGACAAATTAATCGGGTTGGGACAGGCTTTGACACTTTTGCTTACAAACATTAGAATGTCTTTCGCACACGCTTTGTTTGTTAGTACTATCTCAGGTTTTGACCTAAAAACAAGGGAGTAAAAGTGTACAAAATGCCCAAACGTAAATATAAAACGTGATCAGTATCTGAAAAATTAAAACTTCTATCAGATTATGGTTCTGGAAAATCGCGTGATGAACTGTGTAGGGAGCATAGCATAAATGGAATAGCCGTACATTTCGACCTCTATAAGCGGGAGCCTCTGTAAATGAGACAACTATAATTTTAAGCCTGCCTAATTGGAAAACTAGATTAATGGAAACCCTCAATAAATGGTACAATTTTGTTGGTTCCTTGAGATCCCAATTAACCAGGTTCCACTGTATTTGGTAACAAGAATACAAGATTAATATGCAGATAATATAGATGAAATAATGGTTGAAGCATGTCGGCTTAGTTGATAGTGTGTTCGGAGCTTTTGGTGAAGGATAACATCGTAATGAAACCTCTAGCATAATGGAACAGCTCTTTTCGAAGCCTGCCTGGCTATCTACCAGCCTCAGGTTCAAAATCTATCGCCAAGCACTTATAGCTGTATTCTAGCAGTTGCGCTTGAAGCCCAGTCCTTATAGATTTAGCGTATTTGTCACCTTGGATCACAACGTAATTTATCATTAAGCAAAATAGTGATCAAACGCCAAAACATAAAAGGTATTAGTAAAATTAGTATCACTACATTTTATAAAACAAAATTCCTCAGCAACGTTTCTCTGTCTGTCTGCCGGTTCGTGATAAACTCAAAAACAACTTAACCGATTAATCATGTGGGCTTCACCAGTAGATACAGTGATTCATGAGGAAGGCTTAGGTATATAATTTGTCTAGGTTTTTTTTATATTATCAGGGTAGGACAACGTCCGCGGGTCCTGCTATTTATATTATATTTTTCTATTTGCACTACCTACGATAAATTAATTCTTGATAACAATGCCGCTGGTTAGCCGGAAAAAAATGCCTTATAGTATTAAGCTCACCAGTGTATAAACTAAAAAGTGGAATAAAGTATTCATTCATTGATAAATCGGGACAAAACTATTTTGAGGCAAATGGCGTTGTTATCGCTTTTTCTATGCAAATAAACGAAGGTATAAGTATCTCGTTACTTTACTGTACAAATATCAACAGAACATACGTGATGCGAGGCACTGACCTGCTTGCATGCGAATAGGATCGGTGCACGAGGTAACGAGAAGGCGGTCAAGTGCCGCACATCCCCGGTGTTAGAATTTGCACGAATATATTTCGAAATTTCGTTTGCTGGAGCTTGAAGCTTAAAACGCGGTGGAGTGATCCTCAAAGATAGTTGCAAATATATTTCCTAAATTCCTTGGTCACTTTTAACTTATTTGGATTTATGTAAATAAGGTCTTAGTATTTTTACTACAATTTCACCTGATGTTATGTAGAGGGGGAAAGCCTCTCAAGTATAGCTGCTGGAACACAGCTATAGATTCTTAACGACAGATTTTCAACTTGAGAGTAGTAGCGAGCCAGGATATAGGACAAACCCTATCATCATCAAAATGTTTCCTTCACCTAAAGCTCCAACTGATTTACAAGGATTCGAAACTACATCGATCAGTTTAGTGTCTGAACACACTAACCACTGAATAATCACTATTGATTTTTATTTTCAATAAAGATCTCAATAGAATAAGAATTTTCTTATTCTTAATATTGTTTTTAAACTAGAAACTAATTTCGAATCCAAATCGCATTAATACATAACTGCCAATATTCCTCAATGCGACGAAAATTTCAGAAACAGTTAATTTGCTGGTTTTCTTTACATTTAACAAAAGATACGCAATGTCCAAGCAAAGAACGCCTTTTAATGTATAACAAATTTTATACATACAAAGCCAAATAAGTATCCATTTATTAGCTAATAATGTCACAATGTTATGATTGAATTCTAAAGACTTATTTCTCAGCGGTTTTCAACTATGTTAAAATTTTAAGCGTTATGCATTAAGATAATTGATTCAATCCACCATGGATAATATTTGATTGCACAGTTAACCGTTTTCGTGTAAGTATTTATGCGTGATATTCGATAACACTAAAGTATGTGAAATGAGCGTACGTAAACCACGAACGACCCTACCGTTCAGGCGTATCGCGTTTGTCACGTGTTTCACTTATTCCTAACCTCGGCAAGCATTAATTAATAACACTCAACCCACGTTTCAGCCCACGCATCAATCTTTAATGGCTGTGTGAATATGCCAATTAGAACAGCAGTGATCCATCAACTGTTCATATTTCATAAAGAATCTCAATTCATCCGCACGTCTTCAGTAAACAAAAGCAGATATTCGCCCTTGACTTTTCCATGCAGTAAGTCATCCGAGGTTATCACAATAATGGCTTTATTATGCAACATATTTCAATTGAAACCTAGGAAGAGATTATTGAACGTGTATGATGAATAATATTAACGATCACGATTATGATTAATAGGTATTTAGTAGCTTCAAGTTTACGCTTTACGTAATGAAACAATTAAACTCAAATTATATTTAATAAAAAAATAATAATACAAAATTGAGATAACGTCATGGTTCCCCAGTTATAAATATCTATATTACATCATCTGCATTTCTATATTTCTCCCTCTCTTCCAGACTATTAATCCCACATGGTGGTGGGGTCAGCCTTCAGTACTTTTCTTCTCCACTTTACCCTATCCTTGCAATCGCATTCGGAAACTTTACACTCCTTCATATCCTTTAGCACTACACCCTTCCAATTCGTTTTGGGCCTGCTTCTGGGTCGTTAACTAAGAAGATACTGTTGTAGCCCTAAATTCCCTACGTAGTCTGGTGGCTTAATTCTGCATTTTATCTGCGTTCCAATATCTGTTTATTAAAATTCTTAAGACTGGCTGATAAATATGGCATAGTTTAAAACAATGAGCCTATACACAATTTTGTATAAGTAATTGTATAACGAGTTGAGAAATACGGATAGATTTTAAAAATTCATCCCTTAAAAGATTTAATTTGGACCATTCTTTATATTTCCATTGGGAACCACATCACGTGTAAGGCTATAATAAATTCCTAATGTTAGAATCAGTAAGTAAATGCTGCACTTGTTAGATAAAGGCCTCTTCCCGAATGTGGGCTCGGCCTAAATAACTTGGTCATCCCAAGACCTATCAGCTAATTCAGCTTAGACAATGTTGTCTAAGAAGATGGTAACACCCTAAACCTAATAAAGAACTTGCACCCAAATGCAGCTGTTGAAACAAGTTCATAGGGTATTAGGCGCCAGCTTTTTATCTTGAGGGTGGCACCTAGCCAGATAAACTAGACATTAAAACAAAAAGTTGTGGTTTCACTACGATGCCTTTCTTCGCCGAAATTTCCGACTAATTACAGACATTTAAACTTACGACCATCGACGCGGTGTAAAACAAGCTACCACTGAGCCATGCTCGCTTCATGATGTCTTCAATAACAACATTTTTTCACAACAAATTTACCCTAGACCTAACTCATAATAATATACAAAAATATACGCATAGGAACGAACAAATAAAATGATAAAAACGTGAGAAATATTAATTTCGATTTTACAATTTCCGTATAATATGAATCAAAATACTGGTAAGGAACGACTAAGACTTGCTATTGACTTATTTCAATACGTATTAACTACCTACATACACTTACTAAAGATGTGTACAATTGTTTATAAAATCCCTAAACTATGTTATATTAGCAACTAACAGACTAATGCCGTCTCATTTAAAATTCTCATATATCATTCCTCTTTTAACTATGTAGATGACACTTGAAGTAAAAGGTCGGCGACTCGAAGCGCGAATTGATCCTCACGATAACAGCTGACATGAAGCTCTTGACAGGTCAAATTACAAAGTTTACACCGCATAATTAAACATTACAATGACTTGTTTACTAGCCGTGGGACGACCATCTTTATTCATTCGAATACACTGTCAACATTGTACGTCAGTTATGAAGTGTTTTTTATCCATCTTTGACTATACCTATTAGAAACTCGAATTAAATTGTTATTTTTGCAGCCGTTGCGCTGTGTGATAGAGAGATCGCTTTACAAAATCGAAGTGAATATTTGCCGGTCGTCTCGCTCTTCTCCCCGACGTGCCAAATCAAATGTCGGGTATCGTAATATTTTTCGAATGCACGTTTGTTTGTATTTTTATTGTTATGTTCAGAAGCCTAAAGCACCTGATGGATTTAAAAATGAAATGTTAGATTCGTCTTAATCTTGGCAAAATTTATATAAGTATAAGAATTGTAAATTGTATACAGGTAGTATAAAATATTTCAACGTCTTCCTTTATTCAATATTTGCTAGTAAACATTAAAATAATGAATCAAATCTATATTAATAGCAAATAATTAAAGGAATATTTATCAAATATAAACAATATTAAAATGAATATTAAAACATTGAAAACTTAGAGCTATAATATCTCATACTTACAAACGACTACGAATGTAAGTAATAATTCTCAGTTTCATAAATAATTTATTTTGCTTCCTCGAATTTTTATCCTAGCTCGAGAGCTGATAAATTTTCCAGAACAACTTCCCCGCAGGCACCGTATTCAAATCTCCGAAAGGAACGTTCCTTATCGTTTATGTAGTACAATAACATTAAAATTATAATATCCGCGGTAATTTTAAAACATTAGTCAATGAATTTTTCAATTTCTCACGCTTCGTGCGAATACCGTTACAATATTTATCTCGAACAATTGATTTCATAATAGACCCCTTTGTTTTGGCACTATTTATTATACTTTTGATAGGCATCTTTCAAAATATGCTCGTCTACGTAATTGGTTGTTCTGAATGGAATCGTCAAGTGGTGCTTCGATATACACAATGGCTTAACAATGACGTCGACCTTGAAGTATTACCATCGGTTCAAACAGAATATTGGGGCAAAGGTTATCTGTGAATCCCGAGCGGCTGTTCTTACAATACTATTGTGATATACCCTACTTGCCGACATCAAAAGTACCCGAACCACTTACACGCAACTCCGAATACCAATCGAGTCACGGTCGATTGAATATCATACAAGGATCCTGATTCGGACGCTTGTCACTATTAACCTTAGCAAAATCATCTTTATAGTGACTTGTAAAATGACGATTGTTTTAAATAAACAAAGAAGTAATTGATATTGAATATTGTGTAAATAAACGTTTGTGTAATAATAATAAAATTAAAAATAATTCTACATACTTTCGTATTTTTATTATAATATATTTACAAAAAAGAATTAAAAACATATCGAGACAGCCATAAGTACTGCCGACAGAAGTGGAAACTCAATACAATAGAATAACTGTGTTCTGTTTTGAATGTTATATTAGGTCTTTACCTATGAAATTGCCGTTTTGTATGAAAAAATTTAAACGATTTTTTTTCATGTATTTTTTATTTGTATTAATCGAAGTAATCACCCATGCAATCAATGCATCTTTGCCAACGCAGTGGCAGTTTATTGATGCCCTTCTTAAAGAAATCAGCTGGACGGGAGGCAACAAATTCTTCAAAGGCATTTTGTACTGCCGCTCGGGTATAGAATTCTTTTCCCGCCAAGGAGTTATCCAAACTCTGGAAAATGTAGTAGTCTGTAGGCGCAAGGTCTGGTGAGTAGGGCGGATGACGGAGAACTTCCAACCCCAGTTCTTGCAACTTGGAGACCGTGTGCTGTGCAGTATGAGGTCGCGCGTTGTCGTGCAGGAGCAGCGGAGACGAGCGATTGACCAATGCTGATTGGAGATGTGCCAGCTTCTCCATCATTGTGTTCAGTTCTTCACAGTACACATCTGCAGTAATGCTCACCCCGTTTGGTAAGAAGCTGTGATGAATCACACCGGCGCTAGACCAC
Source organism: Antheraea yamamai (assembly GCA_036509395.1). NCBI lineage: Eukaryota > Metazoa > Arthropoda > Insecta > Lepidoptera > Saturniidae > Antheraea > Antheraea yamamai. Next base: position 16,087,436 of record AP028436.1, on the reverse strand, counting down.
TAAACAGAGACCATCACTTTTCTAGGGGTAAGTTTTCGTTTAGGGCATTGTTTAGGTGCTGAACCAGGATCCAACCAACTTGCTGAGCGCTTGCGGTTAACAAACAGAATCCATTTTTCATCGCAGGTAACAATGCGGTTCAAAATTTCTTCATTTGTGTGTCTGTTGAGCAGTGCAAGGCACGTCTCGACGCGTACTTCGCGCTGGCGATCATTGAGTTCGTGGGGCACCCATTTGTCAAGATTTTTTACCTTGCTAATTTGACGCAAATGGACTAATATTATTTTGACGCTAACGTCGAAAGCTGTTGCTAATTCAGCCGTAGATTGTGTATCATCAGCTTTCACAATCGCCTTTAATTCGTCATTGTCGATCAAAGTCTTCGGACGACCGCGAGGTTCATTTTTCAGGTCGAAATTCCCAGAACGGAAGCGAGCAAACCAATAACAGGTGGTGCGTTAGTTTGTAGTGTTAGCTCCGTAAACGTCGTTGATGTTGCGTGCCGCTTGTGCCGCGTTGCTGCCACGACGGTACTCATATTCCATAATTACTCGAATTTTTATCGTATCCATGATGACAAAAAAGATTGAAATGCGATGAAAATGTAACACTAATCAATAAACAAATGACTACTTTTGGAAAAAGAATTCCATGTTTTTAAAATAAAATTAATTTAAAATTAGAATTCTTAGCCAAACAAAAATTATTTTGATTTGAAATGGCCAGTACTGCAGAACGGCAATTTCATAGGTAAAGACCTATTATTAATTATAGCGTAAATTATTTCGATTGAAATTATTATCATAAATCTGGTTTTCACATCTATTGGCACTCCGGACAATGATTCTATACGTTTGTATATAGTTCATTAATTAATCAAATATATAATAGGCTGCAGAATCTCAATACAAAATATCAATATTAGATGTACACAGGCTCCTATACTACGCGTCGCTAGTCTGACGCAGGCCGCACAGGCGCGATACGATCGGACATGCATGTCATGACGCGAAATTATAAATTTATCGCCTGCCAAAAATACCGTTCATCGCGCCTCAAGAATTTGGCACTTCAAAAGCCCATAATTAATTTGATGTTTTATTAAGCTTTCACGCCATAACTGCCCAACCGATTATCATGAGGTTTTGGATACTAGTTGTCAGGGGTACATAAAAAAAAAACTTTGGCCCATCTCCTCATTGCACAGGTCCAGCTGACGAGGGGAGGCAGCTGGTTTGTACCTAGTCTGTCTCCCTATCATGTAGGAGCCCGGCGGCCACCTTCCGCCGGGTGGACCGTTGGGGCAGCTATCCAAGGTGATTAGCGTAGGACGATCCCTTGCCGCCCCAACAATACGATCTGTCGGTACACCGTGAGGTTTTAGTCCGTGCGAGTCGGACATAACCCACTCTCTCCCCCTAGAGGGTGGCGTATCCATAATGGATTTCCACACGTTAATAAAAAAAGAAAAACAAAATAAAATAAAAAAGGGGTACATAAAAGAACATACCTTTCGTTTAGTAAAAAGTGTTGTTCTTGAAGGATGGGTCAAATTTACATTGACGCGAAAAATTTTTGTATATTTGAGACCGATAAACTCCAGTTTTCATAATATTCATGTTACTATACCCTAACTAAGTGGCAACAATTTATATTTTATTATCATCTAGTTCATCCAACCTAAACGAAGACGCAAGCGGTTGATACTAATATATGAAACTTAACTCCAAAATAGCATTGCATATATAGTCACGAGTATTATTCGCTGGAACGATTCATCAAAAATCTAATTAAGTTTGTCGATGCGAGTCTTCACCCTTGTAAGCCTGTGACAGCGGATTAAATTCAGTTTTAATTACACTGGTGCGACGGTAACGTACTAGTCAACTGGCTGCTTTAGTGTCGCTCACATACACCGCCACCTCAAGACTACATTCGACAGAGTCGTATTTAGTTGTTAATAACCGAACAGTAATAATAACAACAACTATAGCCGTTTTTTTCTTTTGTTTTAGCGGGATAATAGTCTGTTATGTAGTGAATTGTATATTTTATTCGTAATTTTGTATTCTTTGACTCTATATTTTGTAATATATGTGGTGTTTTACGTAATATAGTTCGGTTATTGTGCACAAGTGAAGTGGGTCGGAAATAATACCACGGAGCATGAATTATAAGATACCATAAAAACTCCACAGAAAGTTCTAACAAGGGAGCCACCATCTTGTTAAAACATTGACATTATCACAACACACTTGTAATATTATTACTTACTCGATAATGACAGTAATAATCTGGAAGATTGATTACCAAAAAACATATTTTTCATATACCTTTTTAATTTCCCTTGTCCATTATTTTACCAGCTGGTAGCTGTGACTCTGTTCCCTTGAAAAAAGTTTCACTGTTTGATTAGAACTCAGCGTTTTAATTGCATAATTTATAAGCTGTATTTTTTAAATTATAATTAAATGAACATTGACATCATTAAAAGGTTTTATTTAAGAAAATCTACATACATAAAAATAATATTGAAGTGTCTATTGTCTGTCCTGCCAGTCTCCGAAACGGTTCAACTGATTGTCATGACACTTTTACTGATATATAGCAGACTTTTCAGAATATCGTCTAATATACATATTTTATAATTACGTTTTTTTACGTAAACTAAACTGTAATAATAATATTTTTACAGATTCAGCTAAAATCGGTTAAATAAGTAGCATAAAGTTACAGTAAACAAACGTTGAAATACTCTGAAATAGGTAGTTCACAAGAAACGACCAAAACATTTTCACTTGAACGAAGTCACAGAAATTAATTTTTTAACCGACTTCGAAAAAGGAGGAGGTAACTATGTTCGGTTGTATGTATTTTTTTTTTAAATGTATAATCGCTATTTTTGTCAATTGTGGATCGATTTAAATGATTCTTTTTTTTATTTGAATTGCTTATACTCAGAGGTGGTCTCATATAAATTTGAAGAAAATATTAAAACTCTAACGGGGTGAAATATTGTTTATTTGATTTTTACCCTCTTCGTCTCTACATATTTTCGTGAAATTGGAACCGATTTCTATATTTTTATTATACCCATTAAAAACTAGATATATTTATGGATACTAAAAATGGAAAAATAAAAAAAATACAAAAAAACCGCCTTCGATGTGATATCCAATAAGGCACTAAAATGGAAAATAACTAAATTATTAAATTAACCAAATTAAATAAAAAATATTGATATTCGCGCTACCTAATAATATATTTGAAGTCAATGCCAACCTACATTTCAAATTTGTTGCAAGTAATAAAATATGTATACTATACATCGTGGGACACGAGAGTGGACCAAAACTTTGTATGTAGATGATATGAATTTAGGTTGGCATTGACTTCAAATATATTATTGGGTATCGTGAATATCAATATTTTTTATTTCATTTGGTTAATTTAATAATTTAGTTATTTCTCGCTTTTTAGTGCCTTATTGGTTTTTCACATTGAAGGCGGTTTTTTTTTGGTATTTTTTGGTATGTATGTATTTCAACTTGCTATAAATGTTATTAACAATATGTTAAATAAATAAAATTTATAGATAAAAATGAAATTAATATATTTTTGAAGGCCCAATAAAATGTTGCCAATATTGCCAACCTGTCTTAGGGGAAAGGGGGAGTAAGGGAAGGGGAAAGGGGAGAGGAGGTGGGCCTCCGGCGCTCTCACTGACCGAACGAAACGCAACAATGCAAGCACTGTTACTTCACGTCAGTTTTCTGTGAGAGGGTGGTACTACCCCGGGCGAGCCAGCCCATTCATGCTGAAACCATTAACAGCTGCAGCGTAGCTCTACCACCTACAATGTTGTTAAGTGGTTGATATTCAATATACATTATACATGTCTAATAATTATATTATATTAAAAAAAAAACTATTGATACATTTGATATAAAGTAAGATAGAACTGTGTTGTTTTACAAACATTTTTTTTCTTTTAGTGCCTTCCCCGATCACCTTCAAGTCTGGTGAAGCTGTAAATGTCATTCTAGCCAAAAGGTCAGTAAAAAAGATATTCTGTTTACTTTATCTCAACAGACAGTGATAAAGTAAAGACAATCATTAAGTATCAATTCACTCATAAAGATACCAACTTTTTTAAAAATAAAAGTTAATAAGATTTTTAAAATTTAATCAGAGTTTAAAGCAAACATTCTATAATCTATTTCGAATAAGTGTACAAGGCAGACCTTTTCCGAGTAGAATTAGAAACTTAATTTTTAATGAGAAATAATATGAGCATTTGAAATATGCTAATTGACTTCAGTACAACCCTGGTGATATTACTGTAGACTGTCTACAATTGCAACGTTACTCGCCACCCCTGCACGAGGCGAGGTAGTTAAATCACCAGTTTCCACCATAATATTCAGTAATTTTAGCTGCATCTAATTAAAGTAACAATGTAAGTCATTCCAAAATAAATGTATTACCATAATATTGCTTGTATTTATTACGTATAGCTTTACAGCTCTGTAGGTGATATGTTATGCTAATACCTTAGGTGATTTACAAGGTAATCAGCCGTTTAGTCATAGTGACTTTGTAAGCACAAGTTACGCTAATGTGGAATCAAATGAGTGTGAATAGAAACTTCCAATGAATGCTTATGTGACTCCGCGAATCACGAAATACCAAATTTCAGGAATATAATATCTTTCCCGCCTCAAGACAGCCTTAATAACTTGATGTATGCTTACAAAAAAAAGTGATAAACGACGGGCAAAATTGTAATACCAGTAATAAACATAAATTAACTATACCATTTAGACTCAGTAGTATTTTAAGTAATAGTGTCTATTAGGTTCTACAATAAGGTCCCGAAGGCCATTATCGATTTGCCTGACAATAAGTTTAACCACAACATCAAGTAGGTTTTACATTAAATCGATTATTGTGGGTTTGTTAGTTGCGTAAATTATAATGATGTCTGAAAATAACATCCCTTTCTGTTCATCCCCTAAATTGATCATGACAGCATTGTAATAAAAAAGATATACAAAAGTAAATTCTTACTGAGTTTTTTGCGAGTTCTTGGTGACTAGGTTGTATTCATAATCGCTTTCTGACGGCCTAAACTGGGTAAAGCAAAAAAAAGTTCCTTTATAAGGGTTACTTTTTTGATTTTAGATGTTTTGTTGCCTAAACCTTAGACATACTTAATCATTAAGCTTTTTAATACAAGAAGGTAGTTCAGTGTCTTCTAAATTGTCGACCTCTTTTCAAATATTACTTTATTAGATTAGAAAGTTTATTAGATATTTACGTCATAGCGATTAGGTATTTTTCATTTTATTTTATGCTAGCTGATACCCACGACTCTGTTTGTGTTATTTATTATCCTAACAAAATATATTTTATACACAGAGAAAAAAAAAGCAAAGAGAATTTACGGGAAAAAAATTCATTGCTTACAAAATTTCCTTAACGTTTCGTGGTGCTTATAAAAAAAGTAATTTCTTAAAACTTTATTAACTGCATGTTGAATAAAAATGTCGTGATATTGTTTTTTTAGACAAAGATCAAGTGTCTCAGAAGTAAAACTAAAAATATTGGATCGAAATCTGTCCAGTAGTTTTTGCGTGGTACACGCATAGCGATAAACTTCTGTTGTTGTATTTATGTTTTTTTTTTTCATAAGGCCTGATTTTAATTTTTCTTATTTGATTCCTTTTCTTTCTGTTGAATAATAAACATATAACGTTCAGTATATTTTTATAATTTTCCTCATATAACTATTGGAAGTTTTATAAATGTGTGAATAGTTTGTTGTGTATTAGGTCACTACCTTACCTCTATTTTTTAGATTGTCTATCCAGTTTTCCATGTATATATATGAACTAGCCGGCCCGGCAGACGTTGTCCCGCCCTGATTATAAAAAAAATCTCTGACAAATTATATACCAAAACCTTCCTCATGAATCCCTCTATACACTGGTGAAACCCGTCTGAAAATCCGTTCAGTAGTTTTTGAGTTTATCGCGAACAGACAGACAGACAGACGCGGTAAGGGACTTTGTTTTATACTATATAATGATAAGTAAATCATTTTCTATGTTCAAATTTGGTAGTTGATAGTTTAAAAAAAGCAATTTTCCCCAAAATGTTGTATTAATATCTCAATTATATTCATGAATACATCTAATCAAGCGATAAACCAGGCGAACTAAACCTATTAGCAAGGTAACAAGTGAAGTGTTATATCGATCTGCACATATTCAAGACACGGTAAAGGCAAATGAAGTGGTGTATTATTACGTCGCACTTAATTAAAACGCTTGTAGTTGCATGATTAAATTATTACGTCGTACACACATTTCAAGAGTTAATTAGTTTTCCCTAAAACGCATAATAATCGCTTTAGAAAATTAATTAACAATGTACTTTTTGATCGAAACCTAAACAGAAATCACATGAAATGGATATTTTTGATTACCCAACTAAAATTTATTTATTTACCCTTAAACTTAGAGTTTTTGCATATATCTATCAGTCATAAACTATCTTCCTTGTATGAGAACACTGGAGCTACCGACTATGTTATTCTCTTTGGCAGACTGGTTGTAACGTTTGAGTATATTGTAAATAGAATATGTAATTCAAACAATTGAACGACCGCTTGTGTATATATGGAGTTAGAAATAAACAGTTTAATTTACGCACCAAGTATTATTGTTACGCTGTCCAAGTCAGTTTAGACTCCTACAGTAGCGAGGCCGAGGCTCTTACAATAACCACAGAAAAGTGTTAAAAACTATATAATTTATAGTTTAGCAGATTCGCCGTAATCTCACATTATGTTAAGTGATGATGTGGCCTAAGATATATAGCATAGGATTTAGAAAATACCCTATCAACGTTCTATAGATTCATCACATTTGCCTACACCAAATACTCGGAGTCACCGTAGAAATGGAATTGCAATTACTCCTGAATGCAATTGCCAAAACAGTAATATCTTAGCGACCAAGATAGTTTAAAATGTTCCCAGTTGCAACACAACATAATTATTATTTTATTTTAAAGTTATACTTCTTTTGGCGCGTTAGGGAAAAATGATGAGAGTAAATTTTTACGATGCGCGCGCACACCGTCACGAAAAACCGACACCCTGAATTTAGTTATAGTCAACATTTTGTTTCTTTGTATTTGTTGTTTGTATTTCTTTGTATTAAAACTTTCAATGTATTAAATACCTTTTTTCTATAGTAAGTGTCGTTTTTTCTACAAACGTAGAATAAGGTGAAAGATAAAATTTTTGAAAAGATTTTTATGTTGTTACGCCAAAGAAGTATAACTTCTAACGCGTGTACATAAATAAGTACACATACCCTTTTTTATCCTAGCAGATTACAAATACTATTTAATTTGTACTAAAAAGATCGAAATAGATTTAGTTTAAAATATTTATGATATAATAAACATTTCCTATCTATACTCGAATCCTGTAGATAAATCATACATGATAGATATACTAGATATGAACCAAACGACCAATTGTAACACAAAACAAACAAATTAATTTCTCGTTGCTTTGAATAGGTAGACATTGCACACGGCTCGCCACATCGGGTCTCGGATAAGCGAACAGTGATGTCGCGAGAATGTTAATTCATCCCCTATTAGTATTCAAGACGAAACAACAACTAATAAAAAGGGGCCACCGTCGGGAAAATTGAAAATATCCGCAACCGTCAAGAAAATGAGCAGGCCTCTTCGTCACGCCGTGAAATTAGAATCGTCCCGGCGTTGCGGATTCGTGTCACGTGGCGCGAAAAGTTTGTTTACGTTTCCATTTGATTATAATCTAAGCAAAATTTCCTTAACGACCGGCCCATGACTTTTTGTTATTAATGCGAACGGCTCTATTGTTGCTTTGTGAATTTATACTGTTTTAATAATTCCCGGCACGTGGAAACACTTAAGTTCTCAACAAATTTACATAAACCACGTTATATGAAGAGAAGCTATTTTAAATAGCCATAATAGGTAAACGACAATGGCGTGCTTGGACACTACGTCACTTCACGTAGGTTCGAAATGTTGCAAATGAATCCTGATGAAACCATAACATGACGGTGTCCGGCGAACGAGGGGAGGTAGCTGGTGTGTACCAGTCTGCTTCTCTATAGGTAGGAGCCCGGCGGTCACATTCCACAAGGTTGATTAGCATTGTACGTTCCTTGCCGCCCCAACAATTACCGTCTGTCGGTACACCGTGGGGTTTTAGTCCGTGCGAGTCGGACATAACCCACCCTCCCCCGCGGGAGGGTGGCGTATCCATAATGCATTTCCCCACGTTAATAAAACAAAAGGGCTCAATTTAAAAATCTGTCACTAAGAATTTGTGGGTGCGTTCTGGCAACTGCACTTGAAAGCCAGTCCCTTCAGCTTTAACGTATTTTTAATCTTAGACCACATCGTCTTTTAGCATCAAGTGAGACTGGTATCAATGAATGGAAACGGAATGTGGTTCAAAAAGCACATGGCTTACTAGAAAACAAACTTAGATTCTCTTGTGGTACGTGCTATTTATAATAGAAAAGGGTTTCTACTCTCGTTTCTACATGAAAAGGAAGTTTTTGAAGGGTTGTCAAAAAATATGAACTACCAGTCTAATGTATATGTCAGTTGAGAAACTTACAAGCCAGATTGATAGCGGCGACTGTCGATGAATTCTCAATTGTCGATTCTATCTTCCGCTGGATTTTGGGGTGTACAAAAGAAAATGATTATTCATAATATTCACAATTATTAGATTTAATACTAACATATATAATATTAATCTGATAGTCTGTGCTTCGAGATCGTAAACACCTTAATGCAGTTGAAACCGTAAATTCATTAAAACTTTAATATAGTGCAGTTATATAAAGTTAAAATACTGCATGAATTTCCTGTATAGTATCCTGTGTATTTTCAGTATAATAAACAATAAAATTATACTACAGAAGTTGTACGAGATACCTGCATTCTATCTATATATATTAATACGTGAAGCGGAAACTTTGTACCCCTTTTTAAGCGAATTGCGGGAACGGATGAACGTGAAATTTGGCATAGTTAAAGTTTATATGGAGGAGAAATGCACAAAGCGATTTTGTTAGTATAAAATGCATAAGAAATCCGTGATATTAATTTAAATAAACATTACGCACACTACTTCTTGGTAGACACACAACATAATATACACACATGTAAATGAATAAGAGCTTTTTTCATCCTACATTCAATATTTTTAACATGACTTACGTTCCATACCTTATATGCCCATTGAAATTAACCGGTCAAATTGTAGGTTAATTTTATAACAATACTAGCGGTCTAGGCGGAAGTTGTCCTGCCTTGATAATAAAAAAAAATCTAAAATTCAACCGCAGCGCCACCTACCGGGTCCAATTGTGAATCTAAACCATTCTCGGATCCACTGGAACACGCAAACAAAATTTAATCAAAATCGGTCCAGCCGTTTAGGAGGAGTTCAGTGACATACACATGTACAGAAGAAATGTATATATAAAGATAATATTTATATTCATGATATATATTAATAATTAATTGATAAATAATTTATCTATTGTAAATTTATGAAACTACTGAAATAATTGTTATTTTCTTTGGTTTTATTGATTGTAAAAATGAAATAAGGTCGAATTACGACCACTAGGCTACCACTAGAAGCAGATAAATACGCATAAATGTTGCAATATAAATCTATACTAATATTATAAAGACGTAAAGTTTGTGATGTTGTAAAAGGTAATATCTAGATATACTAATCCGATTTTGAAAATTATTTTACCAATAGAAAGCCATGATATTTGTGAGTGTCATAGGCTATATATTAATACCTTTTTGTATATTGACTTGTTTGTGATAGTCGGATTTGCAAAGTAAGTCGGAGATTATCGGGGCGGGACAACGTCCGCGGGGCCTGCTAGTCGTATATACAAGAACAATAAAGAACGTACTGTAAATCAGCACATGATACATTTCTATTATTGCTATCTTTCTGTGGTTCTTTAGGAGGACAAAATGTCACACACGGCTATTTAATTCCACAATAAGCACAGCTTGCATTATTGTAACCAAACACGTGACGTACATACAAATACATAGATATATGACATCCCGACATAGACCAGTCAAATATCTTCGTTATGTTCTCAGCACGACAATAATTCATAGGTACTACTAGTACTGGGCCACAAAACCTGTAAAAAAAATCAGTCGAAACATTATTATTTTCTTATGAATTATGTAACACTAATAACATAGGTGAATTCTTGAACATACCTTACAAAATTGGTACCTCAAAAACGGCTAAATTTGGATGAAATGTATTGCATTTAGATAATGTTTGATTTTCCAAGTTTACTTAGATCAAATGGTTATCATTGCAAAACATCTAGCAAAGTTCTTACAAACTCTCAAATTCCAAATATTATAGTAGCAGTCTGTGAATGTCCCGCTGCTGTATAAAAGCCTAATTATGAAGAAACGCAGGGGCATAATCACCAAGCCTGGCCATGACTAACAACCAAGTCGAAAAATACACGCATATATATTTTTCCTAAATAAAGTTGCTACAAAAAAAAAATGTCATAATGTTTTCCATCACAGTCAGCTAATAATTCTAAATTGCTTAATCTAAATTCTATATCCCAAGTCTTGAGAACCTGGGTATATCGAATCGATATACCGACGACTAATCTAACACCACTACTTTTTAAATTATACTTTTAAATTTAATTAATATTCAATATTAATAAATCCTAAATAGTGACTGTAGTGTGTATAGTAAATACACAAAGAGTCACAAAATAATTTAGTACACATTTCAATTGTACCGTGAAGTTTCATCATTGGATCAAAATGAAGCGAATGATGAGTGGCAGTGGAGCGTGGGCAAACTAGCATATTTGTGTGAGTATCTGGTATTTAAACCGCAGAATTTTGAGCCGGCAACGAGTACTAAACTAATTATTAGGCATATTAGACTAACTAACTAACGGGTTGGAACATAATTATTATTTAACTCAATTATGTCAGTATTTTTTTCATCTAGTGTAAATATTACAATTTATAAAAAAAATTAAATAAAAAATGTAAAATTTGTAATTTTTATGTTGGTACATAAATTTCCACCCCAAGATAACTTTTATTTTATTTAATTTAATTAATTTGGTCAGTATTTCATTATAATCATTGTAAGTAATGTTTCGGAAACTTCTTTTTTTTCTTTTATTTTATATCATAGGAGGCAAACGAACAGGTGGGTCACATTATGTTAAGTGATCACCACCGGCCATAGGCACTAGCAACAACAGGGGAGACGCAAGTGCGTTGCCAGCCTGTGTTTAAGGGGATGAGGGAAGAGGGAGGGGCGAGGAGAGGGGAGGGGAGATGGTCCTCCGGCGCTCGCACTGACAGAACGAAACGCAACAATGCAAGCACTGTTACTTCACGTCTGTTGTCTGTGAGATGTTGGTAGTACCCTGGGCGAGCCAACCAATTCATGCTGAAACCAGTAATGGCTTCAGCGTGGCTCTGCCACCTACAAAATTCTTAAAAAGTAAAGAAATAAAATTTGAATTATTTAAATATATAATTGTGAAAATGTAACTTCATTACATAGTATAAAACAAATTCCCCTACCGCGTCTGTCTGTCTGTCTGTTCGCGATAAACTCAAAAACTAGCGAACGGATTTCCATGCGCTTTTCACCAGTGGGTAAAGTGATTCATGAGGAAGGTTTTGGTGTATAATTTGTCAAGGATTTTTTTATACTCTGGGCGGGACAGCGTCTGCCGGGCCCGCTAGTAATCATATAAAACAGAGGTTCCCAGACGTTTTTCTCATAGACCACTTTCAAAATTTAGCTAGTTTCGGTGGATTCCCTGTAGCTACATTTCGACCATATTCCCAAAACTCGACAAAAAAATGTGAAGTTTACATCTAACTAATTTGCAAGTCTCGACACGTTATATACTGAATATGGAATAGGCAGTTATTACAAGTAACAGTCGCTTAGCTTCTTAAAATATTATCTGCCTACATTGATAGGTGAAGTCAAGCCAACATTTTACTTCTTCACTATCGAAAGCGGATAAATTTTCGTGGACCCCCGCTGGCGAATTGTGAACCCCCATTTTTTGTCACGCCAGCGTAAACCCCTCGTCGAGTCTCCCGTGGACTCCTGGGATTTGGGAACTAATGATTTAAAAAATAAAGTAAAAGAATTTCTTTAGAGCATAATACTAGTCTATTTTTAGTATGATAAAATAACAATATTAAAATGTAGATTTTAAAAAGTTACACAATCTTACTATGCACTCTAATAACCTTTAAATCACTACTTATAGAGTTCAATATTCATAAAAACTGACTAATGCTTCCAACACATGAGTGTTGATTTATCTATCGTAGTTTAATTCACCAATTCAATATACACGGCCGGCGCTTTTGCCACACTTGTCATTTCAATGTCAGACATTAAAATTCTCATCTGTCAAACGTCATTCGACACAAAGTATAATACATTGCATGACGTAGGGTAAGCCTGAAGACACAGATTGACAACGCGATAACATGATGACTGTTAAATTTTAAAAGTATGTATTGTATGCAGTAATCATTATTTATATTAAGTAGTACTATTAAATTTATTTGAAAAATATGAACTCATATGATTGTAAATCATGTACTCGTACACTATAAGTATGTGCCATTCTGAAAAACATGTGTAACTAATTTTTTTGAAGATCTTTTATTGTGTAAAACTATAATATAAAATCACAATAATTACGCGTGCGAAGAAAACGCGTGCGGAGCTACGACCACAGGCTATAATGTTTATAATCTATAGCTATAGTGTCCTCATAGGTATATTTCAAAACGAAGAGTACCTATACGATTGTTTAACAGATCAAAAATATCATATTTAAATATTTCCACAACTTTTAACCTTTCTAGATATCACTCAGTTCATTAATAAAAAGAACGTTTACCATTTGATTTCTTCATTTGGCCTAATAATACTTGGCATCCACGATGTCCATGCATTGGCCTGTGGCCACGTAAATTCATTACCTTACTTAAATATTAAATACTAGCTTCTGCCCGCGGCTTCGTCCGAGTGGAATATTTACTTTGAGCTAACGCTAACACGTAGCGAAAACTATCAATAGGAAAAAACCATATTTTGAAACATTCTTCTTTTGTACTCCGCTCCTATTGGTCTTAGCATGATAGCCTTCCTCGATAAATGAACTATCTAACACTGAAAGAATTTCAAATCGGACAAGTAGTTCCTGAGATTAGCGTGTTCAAGCAAACAAACTCTTCAGCCGTATAATATTAATTATAGACTAGTATAGATTACTTTTACATCTTATCTTGGTTATAACTATACCTATTTTAATTGTCAAACTAACAAAGATTATTTAATATCTCAGTATTAGTAAACAATAAGTTTTAAGTTGCCTAAATTAATAAATGGCCAAACTTGCCAGACGATACCTGAGATGGGCAACCTAATCCTTTATTTTTATAGATAATGTAGATCCAAAAGTTTCCGAGAACTGTAGAAGACATTTCTCCAAACTTTGCACAAAGGTAACCCTTGCCTTAATCCATATAATATTCTATATAGAATTACCGTATTACCCACCTACGAGACGCAAAGTGTATTAGATCATGTCCATAATTTAACTCATCCTCTTAATAGATATTTCACAAAAGCAAAACAATAGCAGATACAGCTATTATTATTAATACGAAAATTAAAAATAATTTAATCAATGTAAGCCCTAAGAAAACGCTCGTGGTTGTAAAAAGTATACCAACCGACCCTACAAATAACCCATTCATCGAGAAAAACCAACAAGGAACTAGATCTGGTTTATCCCTTTATTGTTATATTTTTAAAACAACGCATTGTGGTTACAATAATTTTAGTTGATTTACCGGGAATGGTGTGATTTGTAGACGTCACTATCGTTCACATATAGATCCACCTTATAATAGCCTTTCGAGATCAAAACCTGCTTGATATGGTGCTTGAACTTACTATCCGGGAATATCATTGTTACTGGTCTACTGAACCAGCAATATGAAATGGCCAATTTGCGATCGTCTCTAGCGCTAAAATCATGTCGTTGTTTAATAAATCTAGCTTTTCTATGTTTTGTGGGCATACATTAAGAATGTATTAGATGGGTAGAGTTAAGATACTGAATTGCAGAAACTTTAAAAATGATTATGAATATCAACTTCAAATACTAAATTTAGATTATGTACCACCTATGATGGAAATAGAAATGAGTGTTGTTCCCTGTACACCTACTCGTAGGAAGATGTTGCTTTTCTGTAGGCAAAGGTAATATTGTCATCGCTTTGCTAACGCTTGTTAATTATTATTACTTAATCTGAATTTGAATGTAAGTACTTTAATTCTTTTAAGTAATTTAATGATTCTTTGTTGTAGATTTTCTTTTACTGCATATAAAATTGGGGTCCGAAATTTTGTATCCTTATAGTTTTAAACTTGAAACTTAAAACAAAAACAAGTTTCCTTTATCGTTTACACTCCTCGCCAAACTTGTTGACCGCTCTAAATATAGTTACACAGAACACAAATTTAGGTACAAATACGTATTACATTATATGTGTAACATCAAGATAACTTCAGGATAAACAAATGCCAATATTATATTCCTATAATAACATTTTGACATTGTTTTGTATTAAATTCTTGACTATTTTATGCTCAAACACGAACTAACGGCTTTATTCATAGGGACCAAGAAGATTGATAAGAACTTTTTTACCCGATTGCGTAATTAAATGTATTACGTAATTCTCTCCGGGAAACAGGTCGTCACGATTTTAACATTAAATATTAATTTATCCTATCAGCATCTCAGCCAGAAGTACCGTTTCCTTAGCTTATTTCTTCGGGGTCAAGGTCACGTTCAATGTTCGAGGCACAACCGCACCAAGCTAATTAAATATTAAAGGGGACTTCACTGGAACTTTATTAAATCTCAAATTCTGTCTCATTTTGTACTTTTTATTATTTCATTATATTCTGCCAGCAGCTACGCCAACGCATATATATGGATACATATAAGTAAAACCGAAGCTTTTTTTATCTTTTATCGGTTTAGCGTTGCACCACAACGTCACATGATGTTAAGTGACGATTTAGTCTAATATAATAAACACACTAAACGTAAAGGCGAACAGGCTTTCAGATACAGCTGCCGGATCAAACGTTTAGGTGCTTGGCGATAAATTTGAAACTTGTGAGTGATAGGAAAAGCTTAGCCTTAGAAAAAGGCCCACCGCCGTGTTAAAAGTATCTATTAATCGTCGTGGCTAGTCTCCAAAACGGTAGAACCCATGAGAACTAAAATAATTTTATTACGCCTTTCCATACGGGCTGGTCATGGTGGTCTAGTGATTTCACCGGTGGAATTTCAACTGCATGTCCACAGGTTCGAAACGGCAAACGAACTTTTCGAAATTCGCGTACATTTACTAATTTAAATTGGTAACACAATCGGCTGACGGTGAAGGAGAACATCGTGAGGAAACTTAAGCTTGAGAAACGTTCTTGTAATACTACTGTATGTGGGAAAACATAGAATTGTGAATTTCTCAGAGTTTGAAACCACTAATACGTCGTGGGCTGCTGTGGTGATTATGCAGTTACCTTCCTTTGTGAAGAGGCCTATGGCCTTGTAGTTGGTTACTTGCAGGTTGATGATGATACGGGGTACAACAAAGGGAAATAAGTCACTGACAAATCGAATGTCAACTAGTTCTTAATAAAAGAAATATATTGTAGTAAAACTTCAAGTGTTGTAGTTACGTTATATACTTAAAGGACCTGACATTGTTTTTCGTTCTAAAGAGTTGCCCTCGTGTAAACTTTTTATTTAACATATAAGGCTTTTATTCTATCGGCTATGTTAATAATTTAAAGTTGATTTGCAACTGATAATATAGATACCTAGTATTCTTCTTATCAGTGACCAAAAGAAAGTAAAGAAGCAGTGAATCCAACATATTCTACGTGTTCTTGACAATGAATAATACCAAAAGTATGACGACTGTTTACTACCTCAAGTGTCTTTCTTAGACGTTTCGGCACCTCAAAGATTCAGTCGGAGTCTTTGTAAACTGACAATATAAAGAAGGTACTAATATTTATTGGCGTTTAAATTATGAATGTATTTATTCGTATATATGTATGACTATTTCTTTCAAAAAAGTGTATCAATATATAGATTTTAAGGTAAACATACCAATCGAATTAATTGTTATAGAAAGTTTTACATTATAGCGAACGACGTATAAAGAGTTTAGACTGTAACTCACGTTTTATTACTATATAAGTCATCAATTTAAATCACTAAAAGTGACTTTATTTTACTAATTTTGAAATATTAAAAACAAAGATAAGTTTAACAAAAGCACGTCGAAATAGTAGCAGCCAAACTCAATAAGAAAGTATGACGTCACCGTTACGGTTTCTCGAACATAACCGTAAAATCTTAGCTGGCAATAAGATTGAATAAAGCTAAAGGGAACAAGTTCGTATTGAGTAAGAAACGTACGTACTTTTCCCTTGTTTTGCCAAATAACGTTTTAGTGAAAAGGAAGCTTTGCTTATCAGATCTCTTTTGCAATTCCGTATAGTGTGCCAACTGTGGTAATTTATTCATACAGTTCCAGTAATATCGGACCTCATTTTAGTCTATACTAGCTGTGCTTTGCGATCTCACTACCGTTATTTTTTTCACTTTCGGCCCCTGATGCCTCTCAGCACGTAACATGGCCAATCCACATTATTACTTGTTTATGCACGTCCTCGGGGTCTTATCCTAACATTATACAATATATATTGTGTATTATATTAACTATGTTTTGCGATTTCACTAATATTAAAACTTTTCCACTAACAGTCATTGATACCTCGCGGCCCTTAACACGGCCTACCCGCACTATTACTTGTTTTTTTTTCCGATTAACACTTTGTATGAAAATTGTCCCACACATAAGGGTCGTAAGCCAAATATTAGATAGGCTGTATTATAGACTTTACAACCTTTCGGAATAAATCCTTAATGATATTAAAAAACTCACATGCATTTATTTGTTTGGTACGCCTTGAAGCCATAACTACTTATCCGATCACCGATTCTATGGTGGTAGAGCCACACTGAAGCTATTACTGGTTTTACTAAGCATGGGTCAGCTCGCCCGGAGTCTACCACCGTCTCACAGAAACACCCACGTGAAGTAATAGTGCTTGGATTATTGCGTTTCGTTTGGTCAGTGAGAGCGCCGGAGGACCACCTCCCCTCTCCCGATGAAATAACGGCAGCGAACGATCAGTACCAGCCTGTCTCTCCAAACAGAGCGTGCTCACGCCCACGCCCGTGTAACCACAGATCACGCAGCCGTGGTCTGGGGGTCAATTTCACTCCCGCACACCAGATTAGGCCCCCCTCGGCAGCGGCTCAAGTCTAGGTCCGGTCCCTTGGCGTGAAGCCCTGGAGTGCGTTGCTCGCGCGATAGAGTGACACAAAATCTTACATTACTGCGACAACATTACACATAACACCTTCACACACGTGCACGCATACACGCTTACACATGCAAGTGGAAGGGTTTTATTTTTTCCCTTATCAAACTGAAATACTTTAGAAAATTATCCCATACGAAATATACATAAGAGTTGTTGAGGTATGTATGCCTGGTACATAGATATGTTTCAACAACTCATATATGTATGAAGAGTTAGCAGCGATTTCGCTGCTGGGCCAACCGCTGGGGCGGCACGATGAAGTCTATAGAGATCTCGTGCCGCCCCAACTATAGCGGCAGACGTACACCGTGGGGTTTTAGTCCGTGCGAGTCGGACATAACTCACCCTCTCCCCCGAGAGGGTGGTGTATCCATAAGGGATTTCCCCACGTAAAAAAAAAAAAAAAAAAAAAGCTCAGATAGGTCGCGAATTGCATGTATCAGGCAACAGCCCAAGCCGAGGTGTGCCGTGCACTCTTGAGCTAGTTGTCAAATAAAATTGGCTGAGTGCCTTAAGCGCTCGCCTTATTAGTGCGGTGAAGCTGTTAAGACCTTGCTAGGTCAATAGCGTAGTCAGATCGAAAAAAAAAATCCTCTCCTCTCCTTCCCAATCCCCCCCAATACAGACTGGCAATGCTGGTGTTGCTAGTGTCTATGGATGGCGGTGATCACTTAACATCAGGTGACCCACCTGTTCGGTTGCCTCCTATGGTATATACCTTCCCAGGGGTACAGAATAGAATATAATGTACCTATTATTTAGGAAAATAATACTATTCCCTAAATATAGGTTCAATATACGTTAACGCGAACGAAACCATGAGCAACCGCTAGTAGACTATGCAAAACAAAAACTAAAATAAATTCAAAACTAAATGCAAAAAAATATTTTTCAAATCCGACTCATAGTTCCAAAGAATAGCGCATTGAAACAACCAAAAAAAACTTAACTAATAATAACATTCGGAAATAGATACCGCTATATACATTTTTATTATTCTAAGTGTAAGCGAACAAACGAATTGAATTAACGCTCGTCTTGACGTTTTTGAGAACTGTCGAGAAGCACTCTAGATGTCATAATAATACGTATTCAGGCATATTCGCTATCCGCGATTCCATTATGAGAACCGCTGAAGAGATCCGATATATTCGCCCGTTAATGGCCGTTTCGTGCACCTGCAAATCTGAATTTCAAAATCTTTAGTTGCGACGGACAAGTAAAAAGTTTATTATAAGGTACAAAAACATTCCATTTCTGACATTAATATTATACAGACGTTTGACAACAATATCTCATGTTCTGAGTGCAAGTACTTAAACACTCCAAATAGATTTACTTATTAAGGGTGTTTAACTAGCCGAGGGGTCGGTAGAAAATACTATGTTGTTGTTTCTTCACGTTATTTTCCTTCAGTAAAAGCTTCGACTTATTGTAATGATTCGAACCTACGTCTACACGGTGTCCGAATTTGCTGCTATGGTATTTTCAGTTTGTTATAATACGAAGCAGCAAATAATCGTAGAGTCCAACTAATATTAACTAATACAGCTTACAGCAATTTATGACTAACTTCAAATAGAACTACAGTACTGAGTAATAATAGGACTCCCTAGAGTTGAGTAGAAATGTCCCATGTGTCAACGTGTGGTACCAATCAAACCCTTCAAACCGGAATAAAACTATGCGATCAAAACGGCTGTCAGCCAGAAATAGATATGGCAGCAGTACTTCCACTATCGGACCTTGCACAATACCTGCCACTCTTAATAAATTTTAGTCAGTTGATATACCGACTTTATTTCAATCCATAGGAAATAATAAATCATATTAACTTCAGTACTGTACTTAAATTATAATAAAGGAAACTGATAATGCGTAATGTCATCTTAGCTAAGAATACGGACGACTTATGAATTCAATATCACTCAGTGAGATGCGTATGAATAATTCGATAAAAGTATGTAAATTCCGAAAAGACCAACAACATTCGCCTCCAAAAATAAAGATTCGAATTGATTACTATTTAGAGTAATGATATTAAGGTTTATTGTCGTCTACTGGATTTAAACTTACAATATAATACTCATTGTACTATTTATATGAGATAAAATTTATATCATGATCACCATCATCATGGGCAGCTTTTTTCAACTGACTGCGGGGTATAAGCCTTCCCTTTTACGTCATTTATTCCTGCTCTTCATCAGTCTCGTCCGAGATTTTCTGATAAGATTTGTCATATTATTTAGTCATAAATCATTGCACTTCAAGCATCATTTGGTTTGGAACTTACTCCACCTGCCTTCGTCATATCTAACCAAGTGACCTGTGCGATTCCATTTAAGTCGAGTTATATGCATACTAATGTCCTTTCATTAGTGCTTATTCTGATATCTGTATTTCTATCTCTATCACTGAAGATGATGCCCAACATGACGCGTTCCATAGCTCGTTATGCAACCCTCATTTTACGCATATTTTCTTTAATGAACGTTCAATATATTAAGACAGTATACAAACAAACCGAATGAAATCATCAATTTATTTTCACTTTTTTATTTATTCATATTTTGTTTAATTTTTCTTTGTCAAATCTTTATCAATATTTAATGTTACATCATTTAGTTTTTTCATTATTATTAAGAGTGTAAGTTGTATCGATGTTATTTAGCGTTGAAGGTTTAGAGTCTAATATACTCCTTCTTATTATCGTTATCATATTATTAATTGAACTGTTGACTTTTGTACGAAATATATATAAGAGTTATTGAGGTATTTATGATTGGTACTTAGCTTAGCTCAGATAGGTCGTGAATTGCATGTATCAGGCAACAGCCCAAGCCGAGGTGTGCCGTGCACCCTTGAGCTAATTGTCAAAGAAAATCGGCTGACTGCCTTAAGCGTCCGCCTTTGTAGTCCGATGAAGCTGTTAAAACCTTACCAGGTCAATAACGTAGTCAGTTCGAAAAAAAAAAAGTTGACTTTTGCATTATCCGCAATTGTAAATAAATAAATAAACCGATGTTCAATGTGACCATAAACATTAATTCTATAGCGGAACACCATATGAAAATAAGAATAGATAAAGACATTAATAAACAAACAGATTTTCTCATATTCCTTCTCGATATCTATTTGCAATCTGAGGATATTGACTGCCGGCTAAGTAAAGAGTCAGCCAGTAATGGAATAAATAATACTAAAACAAAACAACGAATGCAAACAAGTCGCATAATAGCCGTTCCCTGGAATTGACTTATAAAAGGAGAAGCAAACAGAGAGGGTGTTTGCCCGCGGGGGTGAATGTTCGTTTTACATACCCTTATTCAAACCGGACCAAACAGATCGTAATTTACTGCACCAACGTTCAGTCGTTTGTTTTTTGCCATTAATTAAAAGGTTAATAACCTTTTACGACAACATTATTTATTTTACAAATGGACTATAATTTTTATAATGTATAAAATTAACAATTCTAATTATTATTTTTATATATGAGAATGTATATTCGTGTATATGATTGAGGTCCATTAACATCATATGACCAATCGTCATTAAGGTTAGACGCATCTAAGTGGTTTCTCATGGAGAATATTTATGCGATTAATTCTATGACAACTGGTCACTAGGTAGCGCTAAGATATATCTATCGTTACTAAGTTTTATATCGTAATATAATAGATAGTGTTTGCTAGTTTAAACTAAAATTAAATAAGTCAAACAACAATTAACTTTATTAATGGTAACTAATCTGCTGCCTTGATAATGCTCATAAAAGATACTTAAACCCAAATAAATGATGGTTTTTTTTCTACGCTAGCTTATCAGACAAGGTCTATTATTAGGAGAAAAATGTGTCCATTAGGAATTTGTAATAGTGCAATATAAAAATAAAGAAAAACTTTTCAGGCACAGATTTCTAAAAGTCAATCGAATTTTTAAAAAATTGAGTAGGCATTGTGCGGTTACAGTTCTTGAAAAAGGATTCTAAGTCGTAATGAACATAACATTTGTACTTATTTATAGCCGAAAACATAATTCGATTTCGGAGAATCTACACAATATATCTTAGTTATGAAACCAAAAAAAAAACGACGATTTACCGAAAAGTTAATGAAACCAACATTCCGGCGACTGTCTGTCTCAACAGTCTGAAACTACAGACGTTTTTACTTAAGCCCCTGTGTACTGTAAGAGACAGAAGCGATGATAAATGTCTTCGCTCCGGCAATAAAAACGTGACAACGGAATGATTGAAGGCAGACCAGTCTCCAGCCGTTGTTATCTTTTACCAATGCCTATTCTTACATATTTTCTCGTCATAAATTTACAAGAGAATACGTCGAGATTTATTTATCATAACAAATATATCTGTTAGACAAGGCGACCTGACAATCCGAGGCAGCGAGCCACGTATGTTTGTACTCCACGTTACTGCCGTCCTGATATATTGGATATGTTCGGTACGCGGCACCATCTCATACAGTTATGTATTTAAGAGGTGACGCGGGTGGTATTTAGCCCATACAAATTTATTCTTCAGCTTTATCGTTCGATAGTGGAAATAGTACTCTAGTAATATTTTGATTTCATCTATTTTACATAGGTATAATCAGTCTGATTTATAGTTATCTCTCTCGCACTCTATTTAATCGTTCGAGGAGAGTGCGACAGCAATATACTCCTGTTTTAAGGAAGTGTTTGAAGAATATTTAAATTTATTCTAGACGGTAAAAAGATAAAAATAAAGAATATACTTAGTGTTTCTCTCTTGAAGAATGAAGTGATAATACCATTATGGCATGGTCGAACTAAGGAATAAAAACCTTAAAAACAAATTTAAATCTAGAATTGAATATCTAGCGACAAAATATCCACAAGTATACAGATTTAATCCTTAAGCTGCACTTAAAAACCAATTTCAATTTAGCGTGATACTTCAGCCATCCCATTTCATCATCCGACGTGAAAAAAAATCGCTTTGGCTGCATTTTTTCGATATATATAAGATTAATTTTCTAAATTTAGCCCCATTCCTTAAATATAAATACGCTCCTGGATGTCGCCATAATAAATTTTGTTTCAAAATAATATTCCCGTGTCTCCTGTTTGGTGTAGTTGTGCCAGTGATCGCAAACCATTTTGTGTGCAACTAGGCAACCTAGGTATAAACATTTTCTAATTGACATCGCAAATCTCATCAATTTGTTAAAATTTTATTATCGTTCTGTATATGATAGAATCTTCTGACTATCTTCTAACTTCTGACTGAGGTTTTAACCTTTAATAATATACTTTTAATAGCCTATAAATAATGTTATTTACTTATAACTCGCTATGACTTGCGAGTTTACCCGAGTTTGATTTTTCCCGCCCTTGGCTCTAAAACGCGCATCACAAACTACCGTCCACTTGCACATTTTATACAGAAATTGCTCTTCTTCTATTGATCATAGCAGGATGTTAGATGCATATAACCTTCGTATTAAGATTCTCATTTATTGAAATACACTTTATAGTCTATAAGTAGTATTAGACTTTATAAAGGTTATATTGTAAAAATATTCATTCGTATTTGATTATACATTAAACAATCAATAAATAATGTATTTTATCGTTACTCTTTTCTCGAAAATTGTATTAACTTAAGTTTATTAATGTATACTAAATACCAAATAGTTTTTATTTCATACAAACATTTTACAATACGATCATTGAAGTCATACCAAAATTAATTGTACATTAAGTCAATTTCTCCGTCACACAATGAGTTAACCCATAAATATTCTCGTATACTCTTATCATCAATCTGGCCGTGTAACAAAAACACAAAAGTACGTGCTTTATACAAACTATTCTTATGACTAATTTGACCTGAGACCTTACGGCATGTCAGGGTCCTTTTGATGCGTTTCATATTCTGTGGGTGCTGGTGATATTGTCAGCCATTGTGCTTAGCTAAGTGCCGGTGGGCGCGCCGCCGTGCCTCCTATCTGAGTCAGCGCTGATCAAAATGCCTCGTAGGTTCGACTTACGAAATCAGACGGCAGCATTCAAATGCTATTGATACGTGTTAAGGAAGTCACTAGACTATTGAGTAATGTTACGATTCGTTTTACCATTTTGCCTTTGTAAGGAGAGTTTTGAAAGAAGTCGTGACTTCTTATTTTTTTGGACTGATACATGAGGATACGTTAATTTAAAATGTGAATCACGTATAGCAGCGTCCTTTCGCTTGTCACGATAACAATGACAATAATGACACGAATTGAAAGGAACTTTAATTTATATGCCTGATAGCTACGAAGTACCTATATCTAAGAAATACACTACATCCTTTGTTTGGAAACTGTGCAGAACATGTACGCTACATTTTATAATAATTTTTAATAAATTGATTTCCCAATCATATTCGAGCAAGCCCAAAAGCCACTATTGACGAATACTTCAAGGAGAACGTTATGTTACACTAACCTGAATAATTTATTTTATTTTATTCAGCGTTAAAATACAGAATCATTCAAAATTAGAGCTAACCAGACAGAGGAATATCATTATACCGTCTGTCTATCCTAGTTCTAACCTACAAACACGACGGCAAAAACAAATTAGATAGTTATTGGTATAGCTACATATATAGCTATCTTTATATATAAATTTCTTCTGTACGTGTGTATGTTACTGGACTCCTCCTAAACGGCTGGACCGATTTTGATGAAATTTTGTGTGCGTGTTCCAGTGGATCCGAGAATGGTTTAGATTCACAATTGGACCTGGTAGGTCGCGCTGCGATTGGCTTTTAGATTTTTTTCAAATTATCACAACAGGGCAACGTCCGCAGAGACCGCTAGTTTTAATATAATTCTATAACAGTCAAATTAAAGTTTTTAATTACTGCTATTTCACAGATGATTAATAAAACTTATTATATTCCAGGATTATTATAACACTGTGGCTGTATATTCGGCTGCTACAAGTACTCTCCTCAGGCCATTAATATATAAAAACGTTTGAATTCTGCATAACTTTTATTCACCAGTAGTTTGTATTCATAATCTCATATTTAAACTAACAATCATACAAATTGATAATCTATTATGAGAAATCATTTTTAATGTCGTATGAAAAACAATAGTGATGCGTGCAATCTCCCATAGATAATGAAATATGTTCCTTAAATTGATATTTGAAAACAGAACTTCTTAACGACGTGTAGACAAATGGATTTATGCATAATAGTTGAATATTAAAACCAAACTATTGATGGGTATCAATATTTACGCGAATATTTCGTAATGGTGGATTCCGAGCACGTTAACGTAGTAAAATAATAAAACTCTATCCTTCACGTCAACGTTTTGAATAAAATGCAAAACGTGTCTGGGATGCAGCCAAAACGGCTCACTGCACACCTCAAGCATCGAGGGCTATTCCTAACAGGGCAATATCCATTTGGTCACATTAATATTCTCCTTTCCATATGTTGTTTAAATCTTACAGTATATATAAACTTAGTAGTATTCGTAGGTGGCAGAGCCACGCTGAAGTTATTATTGGTTTCAGCACGAATGGCACGGCTCGCCCGGGGTAGTACCACCCTCTCATAGAAAACCGACGTGAAGTAACAGTGCTTGTATTGTTGCGTTTCGTTAGGTCAGTGAGAGCGCCGGAGGCCCACTTCCCCTCTCCTCTCTCCCTTTCCCCCAAACACAGGCTGGCAACGCACTTTCGACTACTCTGGTGTTGTTAGTGTCTATGGACGGTGGTGATCACTTAATATCAGGTGACCCACCTGTTCATTTGCCTGCTGACATTAAAAAAAACATGATAAATTTAAACATATATCACATTTCATTTCCTAACCATTTAACTGAGAGCCGGAAATAAATAAGTAGATTTATTACTTATTTTATGTAGATACGTATATAACAATTCCATTCGTTAAAAAATGCTGATTCAGGTATATCACACTCGGACACCGTTCAATCGATATTATCTCGAAGCTTGGAATGAGCTTTTGTCGAAGATAAACATCATAATCGCAAATATTAGGGCACATCTTACTAGATATATTCATTAATTTCAAAATGTATCAGCAAACATCCAATAGTGTGTTCCGGTAACTATACTTTAGAGTTAATCCTTTTCTCGATTTAGCGTTACTTCGATTTACCGTGGTTTTTGACATGTGGTCTTAAAATAATTTTTAAATTCTCATGAAATTATTGTATACTACAAAATAATGTGCTTTACTATTTTAAAACGTATGTATATGTACGTACGTTGTTAAATCAAATCAAATTTTAGTAAATAATCAAATCTTTTCGTTTTTAAAATATATTTTGATAAACGAGATATTAATATATATGTTAATAATTGTTGATAATTTAATAATTATACTAACTAATACAGGATTCATGAATAGAAAATAAGTTGCCTAAACCTTAACATATTACATCATTTTAGATTACTACGATTATAAGGACAAATGAAAATTTACCTAACTAGAAAAATACTCCACCCATGCTCGTCCGTCGTCCGTAGCTTATTTATTTTGTTTAACATAATATTCTGCGCAGACTACGAATTCACTCGTATCCTTGAGTTTTATTGAATCAAAAGCCTCGGTACAAATGCGTCCAGTCTATCGCGAATTTCTCAACTTTATAAATAGAGAAACTTCGCCCCAAACAAAGAATATATATCGAATTCAGTGTTATTTATGCTCATTTTTTATTGACTCTGCTTACTAAGTTTTTTCTCGGTTCCGATCTGAAAGGGTAGTTCTATGGGCGGTTCTTGATTGCCAAAACTTAGAAAATAAATTTGGCCACGAGACTGTGCGTTGTAAGACCGATAATAGATGACGTTGGCAACGTATATTATCAAAGGATATTCCTCGCCAACTATAACATAATCCAACTATATAGAGGGCAATAACTGTTTTATATACGAATAATTGTTGTGTTATTTTGCAATCATTGTTTTTATAAACTATTGTCAGTTCTGTTGTTAGGTAATTTGCTATTTTGTATTGTATTGTAATCTGTAACAATGACATAATAATGATTTAAATATTTGTTGTCCATATCAATTGCTATCCCTTTGTTTATTTATTGTACCTGTTGTTTATTGCACAATGCTTAATTATTCTCACATAACGATAGCACCGGCCGATCATTGCCAATAATAACTGACAACAGATCATCAATAGTAGAATAAAGATATCATTAATATATTCTTATCCAGTGCCTTGTATTAGTTGCAATAATGAGCACACCTATGAATAAGAATAGTGGAATATTTGAATTTCTTCAAACTTTATAGTCATTAATTTTATTAATAGTAGTGAAAAATAATTGTACACAATACTATTTTATAGTAAAGAAACCCTTGTAACATATTGTATGTATAATATAAATTAGAACAAATGACCTTTCATAGTATAAAATTAAATACATATTTTCAAAGAGATTCTACGAAACCTCGTCAAAACAAGAACAAAACAAACAAGATTCTCTTGCTTCTAGCAAAATTGTAGATATGATGCATTGTCACGCATCAGCACATTTCCGAGGCGGGGATTAAAACCTTTATATAAGACGTCTGGAAATCTGAAAAGAGGCTTACGCTTTCAGTATTGAATAGAACCTCGTAAAATATTCTTTGGAATCCCGATTTACATTCTCCGTAATGCTTGTAAGAACGTCATCTTATTGATATATTTGGCGCCTCTTATTTTATTTTTCTTTCCATGTACACGAGTTTTCATTGTATTCTTATTTATAATTTCGTCGCTCCTTCAGCTTATGTATTTGAGATTTTTCGCAATGAGAAATAAATGTTTCATTTTTGCTAGAGGTAACTAAATTTGTAATATCTTATGGATTCCTGATAAATAAAAGACATGAAGTTATTATCATATAGGGTAGCTTCACACTACATTTTAATCTGTAATGTTAAAACAAAATCTTTAGGATGAACTTTCTGAATACGGCTTTTGGTATGAATCTAACGACACAAATCGTCAGATAAGGAAAAAGCGTTATGTCTCCCTTATGAGATTTTTTTATTACCTTTATTACCTTTAGAGACTCATCTGAAAGTCACTTAAATATCTACATGAACAGCGGTGACCATCTTGAAACGAAAATCTATCGACAGTGAGCTACAGACAATACAACTGGGGTTGTTTGAGTGGCACTGAGTATTGCTTAACTCTCCATTCCCTCTACTCTGTTTTGGAATTGTATATGGAGATAAGAAATACTTAAAAATTAATATCAGATTCTCATTTCATTACATTTTCAGTACAGCAGATACCGTAGAACACGAATAATTATTTCATTTCATTAATTAATGAATTTCTACTTAATACCTTTTAATTAGCATTTTACTGTGTATTTCGTGACATTTTTTCTTACTACAAAGATAGCTCATTAGAATCTAAGCCGTTTTACTAATTTTAATTAAAGCTTTATTATGTTTGTGATGAATAACCGCAAAGTGATTAGTATAATTAATTTTCATTAGTAAACAGTTATTAGGATTTTAATCACATATAATATACACACACTAAATGATAAAATTAGTACGTAATTTTTATGGTCTTGAACTATCTCTCATCTAATTAACCTTTATATCACGAGTCCAATCATCGAATAGTTCATAATATTCGTGGTCCTCCAATAGTCAAAATTCGACCATAACTCATTGTATTTAAGTTTCAATTTTATTAAAGTTTGTACAAATATTGTATACTGTAGACATAAAATAAAGTTCATATAAAGCTTGTCAATGTTTACTTGTTCACGCGCGGTAGAAGCAAAACCTTCTAAAAGAAAGCGAGAAGAGCGTATGTCTCACTGTTCTCCAAAATCCAAAGGCAAGCGACACACTGCACCCACTATTTGACACAGTGTTTTACCCCCACTACTATTCGTCACATAAAAAGATTGTGGATCAGAATTTTGAAAGCCTTCTCATAAAAAGTACCACTTAAAAAATTTGATAGAAATACAGAGGAGAAAAGATACTGATTGGTTTTGTCTTCAACTATTTATCTTTATATATAAATTTCTCGTGTACGTTTGTATGTCACTGAACTCCTCCTAAACGGCTGGATCGATTTTGATTAAATTTTATGTGCGTGTTGGAATGGATCCGAGAATGGTATAGATTCACAATTGGAACCGGTAGGCGGCGCTGTGGTTGAATTATAGATTTTTTTTATTATCAAAGCAGGGCAACGACCGCCGGGACCGCTAATATACATATAGATTTTTACCCGACAGCGCTGAAGGTGGATAGGTTTAGCTCGAGGTTTGTCATGTGTATATTTATTTATCTTTTTCTTAGGAAGACTATGTAACTTAACCGTTTGATGGATTCTATAATATTTTTATATTTATCTTTAGTTTCGTTTTAACTACAGCAATAACATATGCTGTATATATAATATGTATATATAAATAATAAATAATAAAAGTATGTCTTGGACTCAGGGTTATTATTTTTCTTTATTATTAAATTTCCTAGTAAAGCCTTGATACAATATATTCAAGGGAATTCTATTTTTATCATGTAATGTAATTTATCAAGACGACAACTGACAACGCACTATTGGCGCCTTTCGTATTAAGTTGGTAATGATTTGGTTCAATCAATATTAGCAATTTGTGTCATTGTTTTCAAAAATTTGGTAATAGAGAAGTAATTACATTCATGAAGCTTATCACACATTTTTTCACATGAAAAAATGTATGCGTTTTATCCATAATTCGTTCAAGAATTAGATAATCTATTTTATTAATGCTTTCACATATGTAAGTATAAAATAAATAAACATTTTCGATATATTATGGTGGACGCTACTTTACACTTCCGCCTGGATTTGATTGACCACTAACTACTACGTCTAACTGCAACAAAAATCGAATAAATTAATCAATATCTTAATATATATATTTCTTGTGTGCGTGTGTATGTGACTGAACTCCTCCTAAACGACTGGACCGATTTTGATGAAATTTTTTGTGTGTGTTCCAGTGGATCCGAGAATGGTTTAGATTCACAATTGGACCCGGTAGGTGGCGCTGCGGTTGACTTTTAGGATTTTTTTTAATTATCAGGGCAGGACAACGTCCGCCAGGCCCGCTAGTACATATATATGAGTGCATATATTAATTATGCAATTCATAATGAATATAAATATGATAATTATCAATAAATTATTAAAATATGTTGCAGATTGACGTGTAATCACGACAATCGATAATACGTATTTCGGATCACAGAGCATCATCAAATCGGTCAAATCATGAATAATATTTTAGACGTATAGTATAATACTAAACAACCTAATGAAACGAACCACTTATAGTTATAACTCAATGAAAAAAATCGAGATATATATTGCAAATAGGGGTAAACATTGTAAGGTAGTATATATAAATGCCTCTTCATCTAATAAAAGTTAGTTGCCACTTGAATCTTGTAATATTCATTCGTCTCCCTATGCCAACCGTATATGGCGACCCTGCCACTAGGCAGTATTCTGCCTCGCACGCGAATTCCTTTCGCCTAATATGGGACAATCTATAATATAATTTAAAACAATGACGACTAATACTCGTAACTTCAGTATGACTCCGTGCACTAGAAAAATCAAAATAAAAAGAAATGGGTGCATCGAACAATAAAGAAGAAGTGGTGTTAGCGCAAAATGCTGCTGGGGGAAGTGCAAATAATAGAGGAATAGAAGAGCTGGGATTCCACGCGAGTACCACCAACATAATCATCGGGGTCATCGCTATTTTGTTCTCCACAGTATTGGTATACTTTGGTATTGATGCTTACAAGAAATGCCATAAAAAAACTGATTATACGAGAGACTCAGCGTCACTCTCTCAAGAAATCACAAATGTAATTTTACTATCGTCGCCGTAAAGACGGAGATCCAGAAACAAGCATTGGGCATCCAAATACAAGTGTAATCGTTTAATAATTCAAAAAAGTGCAGTGTAGTGTGTTTTCGTTCATATCAGTGCCGTCATGAAATATTTTGAACACTATTATAAGTATATTCTAGAGACTTTAAGGCAGATAATAATGCGTACGTATGAGAAACGAGAGTATATTATGTTATCCACATCAATTTGGGTTTGTACTTACATTTATATTTATTATGCTTAATATAAGTTACGCTTTCGTATATTCAACTGCAAAGTATAATATAATGCCTAATTAATTTGTGTATCTAAGCATATGACAGATGTATTACAATGTTGTTATGATGACTTATGGGCAATACGAACATATTTAATTATAAAATCGGTCCCTCTAGAAGAAAGGGCGAAATTCTTATAAATAAACTAAAAGAAGCAGACAAAGTAGTATATATAAATAAAAATTTTTGCAAAATATAAAATTATCAAGTAATAGGTAGGTAGGTATCAAGTAATTACTATTTCCCAGTCCGGTGGGAATGACTCAAATTTTAGTGTCTTAAAGCCTCTTAATGAAAGACAGGCTATCAAAGCTTTTTCCGAAGGCTTGCGTAATAGGAGACTAGGCACAATAATATCAGCGAGAAATTATAACTCTCTTCAAGATGCTGTGCAAGCAGCGGTTGATGAAGACAGTACTCATTCGACTTCTGGTGATATAATGACCTTTAATCGATACATGACCTCTAATGGACCTAATAATTCTTATTTTAGAAGCTCTCGTGGACGATGGAATAATTATGCTCCGCGAGGAGTTCTATCACATACTGCAGGTCGAGGACGGCCTCAACATCAACGTTTTCCCCACCAACAACAACAGAACGCGACTCAAGCATGGAGGGGTCACGAGAATACCGCAGGTGCGAGCAGGTCGTTCTACAGGTCTCGAGGTAGGTCTAGATACAATAAATTTAAAGATCAAAGGGTTCATGAACGTCACATACATACTTTGTCAAATTCAAATCCTCAATCTAGCCCGCCTAGCAATAAAGTTGAAAACTCGAATCAGTTTTTTTCGAGACTAAATATACAATCCTATCCTGTAATAATAAAGCGTGTTACACTACATTAAAGACACGAAATAATTATACATGCACATGGCTAATTGACACCGGCGCTTCCATATCGGGAATCAAACATAAACATATTCTTGCTCAGAATATTCCTATCCATAAAGAGAATATTACTGTCAGCGGTATCGGAGGCAAAGTCCATGCTATTGGATATTTTTATTTAGATTTACAAATTGGGAATCAATTGTTGAAACATAAGTTCTTTGTTTTAATTCGTTACCATGTAAATCGAGTGGAATAATTGGTTACGATTTTTTGAATAGATACAAATCTATTTTAAATTTTAACAACAACACATTATCATTATGGAATAATCACTGCAAAATAATATTAAAAGTATATATTAAATATATATTAAAAGAGATGAATGAGTGTGCGAATGTGATGACTCGTGCACAAAGAAAACGATTACATGCGAATTCTTCGTTTGACATGGTTACTACTAACGATTGGACTGATCACCCAAAAATCGTAGAAACACATTTCAAACCAATGAATTCTTGTGAATTAAGATATGTAGATAAGAGCAACTTAGAAAAAATGAGTAAAAAATATAAAGTTACGTACGTATGAAAAATATTTATAATTATAAATCCAGCTACTCAATCACAAATGACGCGAGCCGCATTTGCGAGAGGGCTGTCAGATTTTTGCGGAAAAATTAATGTAGAAGAAATATATTTTATAAAGAATGATAAAAATAATATTTTTGTAGATAAACTAGCGAGTGAAATAAAAAATAACGCAAGTTGGAAAGGGCCTAGATTATGTATTTTAAAAGACATTGAGAGAATAGAAAACAAGGACGATAGGAAAGTAATTTTAAATGACTTTCATCTTTTGCCTTCTAGTGGCCACGCTGGCATAAGAAGAATGTTCAATAATATTAGAAAGTATTATTTCTGGCCAGGACTTGTATCAGATATACAAAACTTTGTTAAAAAATGTCCTAAATGTCAAAAACAAAAATACACTATTCAAGTTAAGGAACCAATGGTTATTACTTCAACTGCTCATGAGGCTTTTGAAAAGATATTTTTAGATTTAGTCGGACCAATTGAAAGGGACGTCAATGATTACACTTACATACTAACATTGCAGTGTGAGCTGACAAAATATGTGTGTGCGTACCCGTTGAAATCTAAAACTTCAACAGAGGTGGCGCGAACCTTTATTAATAACTTTATTCTACAGCACGGCGTGCCCAGAGCCATAGCAACAGATAGGGGCACTGAGTTCATGTCTGACACCATGAAAGAGGTTTGTAACATTTTGAATATTCATAAACTTAACTCAACAGCGTATCATCATCAAAGTATAGGAGCACTGGAGAATTCTCACAAAAACTTAGGAGCATTTCTACGTATACAAGCTGATGGAAGAATAGAGACGTGGAGTACATGGCTCCCATTTTGGTGTTTTGGTTATAATACGTCTGTCCACTCTTCAACAAAGTTTACACCATTTGAGCTGGTTTACGGTAAGAAATGTAACCTGCCTTCCTATTTTACTAAGCAGGTAGAACTACTTTACAATTACGATAGTTATCCCCTTGAGCTCAAATATCGATTACAGGTATCACAGATCGAAGCGAGGAAAAACTTAATAAACAGTAAATTTGATATTAAAAAAAGATACGATAGACACACTAATCCGATTTGTTATAAACCTAACGACCAAGTGCTGATTAAGAATGAAACGGGTAATAAATTGACTGACTTGTATTCAGGACCTTATACTGTTATTCGAGAAGTATCTCCAAACGTTGAGGTGAATATTAATGGTAAAATTGATTAAGTACATAAGAATAGGACAAAACCTTTTCATAGTTCCAGTTAAGATCGTTACCGTAATTAAAGGTACCATTGATAACTATTGATATGACAGAAAATACCTTTTCTTTTATTTTATATCATTAAGCTTGTGTAACCATGTTTATCTTTATATTATAAGGTATATAAACTATATAATCACTGGCCATTTTATTATTAAGTATATTACGTAATTACGAGCACTCAGCTACAGAGAGATAGGTATTCGAATTCGAAACCATCTCATGATGATTCGCAGATTCCGTTCAGTTTTGTTGATTCATATATATCTACTTTTATGATTATAATCATAACCGTCTAATGTACCTAATAGTTTTAAGTAACTAGAAGAAAAAAAAAAAGATTTTATCTTTACATTTTTTTTGCTATTATTGTAATAATAACTATATACCTATGTAATATTGAGTTATGTCGACTAACTCTTTCTTTTTTTTTCTTATTTAGATAGATATAAGTATTAAAATATTGTACTTTATACATAAAATAAAACTATTATTTTATTTTATTTTCTTATTAGATGGGAAATGTAAGGTAGTATATATAAATGCCTCTTCATCTAATAAAAGTTAGTTGCCACTTGAATCTTGTAATATTCATTCGTCTCCCTATGCCAACCGTATAACATCATTACCAAAGAGATACAGAACCCCATAGGAGCTATGAGAGGGATAGGCTCCTGCACAGGGCGTACGCCTCATTAAATTTTGTTTGAATAGAGGGATGAGGCAAGCCGTACTTGGTCAGATACATACCATACCGTCTGCAAAATCCGACACGAAATACGGTAAGGTATATATGCTTGGTACACATATATATCTGACTAACTTATATACGTATGAATATGTAGCTTAGCTTAGGTTAACTCAGTTAGGTCGCGAATTGCATAAACTAGGCAACAGCCCGTGCCGAGGTGTGCCGTGCACCCTTGGGCTAGTTGTCAAAATTAAATCGGCTGAGTGCCTTAAGCGCTCACCTTAGTAGTACGGTGAAGCTGTTAAGGCCTTTCTAGGTCAATAGCGTAGTCAGTACGAAAAAAGCTGTTCCGGCGGACCCCCTGCAGTTACATTTCTAACATATTCCCAACGTTCGACAAAAAATGTGAAGATTAGATCTATCTATGGGAATTTGCATTGCAGCTGAGTTCCAACCACGAATTAATAGTTTTCGAAAATAAGGAGTGAGAATTGATTGGTTAATTAATTGAACGGCGGCGGCGCTTTTCATGTCACGATACGTTATACTGAATATGGAATATGCAAGTTATTACAAGTAACAGTCGCTGAGCTTCTTAAAATATTATCTGCCTACATTGATAGGTGAAGTCAAGCCAACATTTTAGTTCTTCACTATCGAAAGCAGATAAATTTTCGTGGACCCCCGCTTACGAATTGTAAACCCCCATTTCTTTCGTCATGCCAACGTAAACCCCCGTCGAGTATAATGTCGTCGACCCCTGGGGATCCACCTGGACCACTATGGTAACTAAGGAACTAGAGGATGGTAACTACTACTCGGCCAAGTATTTGAAAAACTTCTAGTACCATGCTATGGTTTGATATTTTCTTCACAGATACTTTCAGCTCATTGCAAGGATACAAAATTACGTAGTTCGATGTGTGTCCGAAGTCTCTACAACAGAACAAGCTATTGACCACTTCTAAACAATATGATAACAAAAATTATATAGAACATCATTACATAGTATAAAACAAAGTCCCCCACCGCGTCTGTCTGACTGTCTGTTCGCGATAAACTCAAAAACTACCGAACCGATTTTCATGCGGTTTTCACCGGTGGATAGAGCGATTGATGAGGAACGTTTTAATATATAGTTTGTCAAGGATTTTTTTCATAATCAGGGCGGTACAACGTCTGCCAGGCCCGGTAATAATATATAATAAAGAACTGTACCAAATTAATCGATATCTTAAATAATTGAAGTACTGTAAAATATAATACCACATTTCGAATATAATTGAGAAATCAAATCAATAAACATGATCTCAAAACCCAACTTTCTATAAAAGAAGGCAGTGAAATGTAAGTTTGATCACTTCGTTTATTGTTTACTTTGTTGCTGAAAATCTAATGTGATCTAGAATTAATAGCTTCTATTTTTGATGCCTGTCAAGCTCAGATCGGTGACTCCAAGTCGGGTTTACTCAATTCCAGTCGACATCAACCACGTGTTTTCACTTCTATCGTGTGGTCATAACGACATATATTTTTATTTTCTAAATACACTATGTAGAGAATATCAGTAAAGATTAATTTGAACAAAATAAGGAACTTATTGTAATTACTATCATTCAAACCTGTGAGTAAGCTGGCCTTGTCAAAAGAGGTAAACCGCGGCTGCCGGAAAACAGTATATAATATACGACAATAAACTCCAAACAAACAACGGAAAAATATAACCGTTCATGTTACGAACTAATATTATTTCGTAAAAACTATAGTAATATATATTATGTTAGAGTTACAATACTTCTCTGTAGGGCTTCGAACGTACATCATTACATAGTATAAAACAAAGTCCCCTGCCGCGTCTGTCTGTCTGTTCGCGATAAACTCAAAAATTACCGAACGGATTTTCATGCGGTTTTGACCAGTGGATATAGTGATAAATGAGGAACGTTTTAGTATATAATTTGTCAAGGTTTTTTTTTATAATCAGGGCGGGACAATGTCTGCCGGGTCCGCTAGTGTATCTATAAATAAACCATAGTTAGTACTGTACATACAAATAAGACATTTCGAATATAAATATTAAATAATTACTAAAATTTATTTGCTGACCCTACATTTTGATACAAAGAGCAGCATCGAGTGAATAGTTGCAGACGGTCGGGAGCCACAAACATCACCGCTCTATCACCGCCCCATCTCACGAGCAAACACCCACACACGTGACCCTTCATACACAACCTCGCGGACCCTCGATAGAACAAAGAATAAGGTCTATTCCCGCTCTTTCATCAAACATATCTCGTTGCTATTCAGAAAATTTATCTTATATCATGACTATAATTATTGATTGATGTTTCAAAATGTATAAACATATTTATTAATAGCTGTGCCCGTGACTTCGTCTGCGTGGAAGTTTATGTAAAAACTTATGATCAATAAAGTCATCTGAATGTATTAAGTCCATCGACTTGTTCTCGTACTTACGCCGCGTCGTCATTAAAACTATAATAACTTTTGATAGAGTTGCCCGATTTTGATGAAACAAACACTAAGTTACTCCCGAGGATATGCTTTACGATTTTCTTGTTTTTTAATGTGAACCTTGTATTTTAGCAGTGATGCGTGTTCATACACACATACAGACAGAGGGATAAAAATAATTGAAATGTATTCTATTACTTATTCCTAGACACTTACATTTTTTTTCACGAAAATCGAAAATGTACAGACATGTTAGATTTACATTCTTATTATATATATATATAGATAGATACAAAAGAGAATTGGGTAAAATGTATATGAAATATCATAGTTAATTTTACTAGTTTTATATTGTTAATGTATTGTAGGACTCTTGGCAAAATAACACCAGCTCACGTAATAGTATAGACAAAATTGAAAATTATCTGTTATTTATCCGGATTATTCTCAGTGACAGCTGAATTAATTTTAACGACATTTTCACTAATAGATAAATATACAGAATATTATCTAAGCTAATTTTTAGTACTCCCTTAGTTATTCGAAAACGATAAAAGTGTGCTCGGAGTTATTAAATTACAATAAAAAAGTGAAATGGTAGCTTATAATCCTTCCAGCCAATATAAGTAGTTTCTATGATACAACAATTCTATTTTATAAGAACAAAATTGCAGGTACCAGCTATAGTGATATAAAACATGGCCACTTACGATGAATAACATTATCTGCTTATCTACACATATAATAAGAATGTAAATCTAACGTGTCTGTACTTTTTCGATTTTTGTGAAAAAAATTCGCTGCTGGTATCTAGGAATAGGTAATCGAATATATTTCAATTATTTTTAGAAATGTCTGTCTGTCTGTTAGAAGTACTGAGTTCACAATAAAATCTCATATCACAAAATCATAAAGCATATCCTCGGGAGTAACTTAGTCTTTGATTTATTAAAATCGGTCTACTCTATCAAAAGTTATTGTAATTTTAATGGCGCCGCGACGTAAGTATGAGAGAAAAGTAGATAAGCAAATGGACTAAATACGTTCAGATGGCTTTATTAGTCATTGTTTTGTACATCAGGGTCCACGCGGACGAAGTCGCGGGTACAGCTAGTTATAATATATAATACAAAAAAAACCACTAGAATTATATAATCCTTTAAAAACAGCGTCATTGCAATTCCGTTTCGTATACAGTTAAGAAGGTAACAAGAATAAAAATTGTTGTAAGATCAAAATAAACACTGACTAAGTTCGATAAAATTTTAAAATATATTTAATAAAACGTTATTCCCTCGAAGTATATACAAATAAGAATAGATGATCACAGAATGCGCAGTCATGTAATCCCTCCGAGACTCCCCTAGCTGAAGCGTTGCAATACCCTTGTGAGAAGGTACCGCCAACAATCGGAACTCACTAAGCATTCAGATGCGTTGAATGCACTACGCTATGCGAGACTGACCGTACTAGTGCTATGCACAATGGATACCAATCTAGAGGAGAATTTGGTTTAGACATATCTGCGTTAATGTATATCTGACACGTACAGTATCATCACATACAGAGTGAACATGACTGTTAAATATGGAGTGTTTGCATGAAATTATCAAAAAATGTGCAATGCACATAAATATATTAGTAGACTTAGGGTTTTATGATTTCTGTCTTAACATAATCTATTTGTTTGCAGCGGGATACAAACACGATAAAATCATTTACAGTGACTAGTCATTTGTGACTAAAATTTTGAATGCTATATCATAAAAAGCATATTGGAATCCAAAAAAGTTTCAAAACATCAATTCGACTGACTGTTCGTAGTTTGTACGTTCTTTAATGTTATGAATCTGCAAAATTATCTTCCTTTTCTTGTTAACTCATTAATCTTTTCTTTCATTCATTTGCAATTCAAGAACTTCGGTTGGCTATCCCATCGGCCATAAATTATGGTGCTTAATATATTGATATAAGTTACGCGGCTATATTTTGTAATATTGTTTAGTCATACTACAGTAATAATGCGGTACTCTGCCGAGTTAATTATATTATCTTTGACCTGTATTCATAACTAGAACTAGAAATATTAACAATGAGTATCTAACTATTATGATAAAGCGATCGAAAATGAATCTTCATCTCCAACACTACAAAATATTTCATAAATTATTTCCACTTTCTGCTATTGTTCTTTTAGTGATGCACAAGACCAAAAATATCATTAGCACACTAATACCAATTGTCAAAACCCAATAAGACCAAATGAGAAGTTCAACTTACCGAGATATAAACCAACGAATTCTTTATTATTTTTCGGGCACACTCACTTCAAAATCTAGTGCCTAATATAATTAATTATCCATAATAATTTATAAAATATTGTCTAGTACTCATTTTAGTTCCTTTTATTGAATTATGAATTAATTTTCTTATAGTTATATAGATTGTATGTTAATTGACGCCACTGTGCTATACTTCTTTTTATTCACAGAATATTAGTCGAGCTGGTAATTCTATTATTTTGTGTGCCTTTGTTACTCTCAACTTCCTCTGTATATTATTTTAATCAAAAATATATAAAGTATATATATTATACTTTTCATTCACTAAAGTGATCAAAAATCCTACACGCGTACAGTTTTATTAAAAACACTGCGAGTAAATGTATAGAAGTAACAAAACTATCAATACTGATATTCTGATATCACATATATACCTCAAGTTTAATCCAATATCGTTTGAATAAAAGAGGGGTGTTTTAATGTATTGACAATAAACACATATACATAAATACCTATGTATTGTATATAAATACAAAATTATATTGTGTAAGTATGAATGTAATGAACGTGTGTTCTAGTATTGAATTGCCTGTTAATACTTGGTTTCAATAGCAACATGTCGTATCGGCAGTAGGCGCTTAATTACCGTCTGGGTGCTAACAATGAAATAGTTATATACCTCAACGCTTATACCATTTAGTATACTCGTAGCCATTGTCAGAATCTATATAAATGTAATTATATATCTCCATAATTTCAAGGGCTTATTATATTAATATTATGAGAAACATTGATTAATTAAAAATAATAACAATAATTCCAGAAATTATTTACTTTTTTTTTTAATGTCATAGCAGGCAAACGAACAGGTGGGTCACCTGATGTTAAGTGATCACCACCATCCATAGACACTAGTAACACCAGGGGAGTCGCAAGTGCGTTGCCAGCCTGTGTTTGGGGGGTAGGGGGGAGGGAGAATGAGAATTCCATATCATAGATTCAAATCGTATCCTAACTTACTTTGTTTTGAACTAACACTGTAATAAATATATAACTAACCGTAATGTAGTGTAAATTATATTACAATAATATTTCTTAAGTGACTATTAAATCGAAAAAATTGATATTTTGTATTATCACAATATCGAAAATATGATTTTATTTTAACTTTATTTTTGGCAACCAATCTTTTAGATTATTACTGCCATTGTCGAGTAGTTAATAGTATTAAAAGTTAGTGTCGTGCGATCATTTCAATGTCAATGTTTATGTTCCAACAAGATGGTGGCTCCCTTGTTACAACTTTCCAGGGAATTTTTGTGGCATCTCAGAATTCATGGTCCGTAGTATTATTTTCCATTCATTTCACTTATGCACAATAAACAAACTATAGTACATAAAACACCACCAATTTTACACAATATAGAGTCAAGTAATACAAGATTATGAATAAAATCCACTACATGACAGACTAAAATCCCGCCAAAAACTCTATGATTTATATTTTTATGGAATTGATATTAAATTCACTTTAACCTAATAATATTAAAACACCATGTTTCACCTTAAACTTCATTGATTTAAATTTGATAATTATATGGAATTCGTTCGTTCATTTCGTAACTGTGTAATATAGACACAATATTGGTACTTCAATTTGTGTGGAGTCAACAAAAGGGTAGACAGGCGCCGATCGTGAGTTACCAACTATAATCAATGGGAACATCATGACTTATGACACAAGAATGAATGTTTTACTTTAACAATTCTAAGTAACAAATGACCCAATAAATAATTTTATATAGACGCAAATAAGTGCAGGAACTAGACAATTTTAAGAAGTTAATAATTAGTGAAATATCATATGATATTGCTGATAAGTATGAATATTTAGTACACGACATAAACAAGCAACATTCGGTAGATGATAATGATTTAAATACCACATTATATCGGCCGCAAACAAATTTCGCGACAGAATATGAGTGCATACCGCGATAAAACTGCAATATTCCTTGCATATTAAAAAGAAACCTAAAATTTGTTAATTTTTATTCAGCATTTAAGCATTTATTTTAAATGATTGCGATTTCAAATCCCTGACATTGAAATTTCGGTAATAAAAAATCACTTAATATCACCAACATTTTTTTTTATATCATAGGAGGCAAACGAACAGGCGAGTCACCTGATGTTAAGTGATCACCGCCGTCCATAGACACTAGTAACACCAGGGGAGTCGCAAGTGCGTTGCCAGCCTGTGTTTGGGGGAAGGGGGGAGGGGCAAGGGGAGGGGATGTGGGCTTCCGGCTCTCTCACTGACCGAACAAAACGCAACAATGCGAACACTGGTTACTTCACGGCGGTTTCCTGTGAGAGGATGGTATTACCCCAGACCTGCCGACTCATTCATGCTGAAACCGGTAATAGCTTCAGCGTGGCTCTACCACCTACAGATATAAAACCAACATATAAAAACAAAAAAACACGTAGAAAGAGTTTCGGTAATTTATTACATTTCAGGCAACTAAAAGGCTAATAACATTTCATAAAATATGTGGATAAACTACTCAAATAAGCATTACACAAAGCTCTCATCTCAAGACATTTGTGAAACAATTCCGGTACAAGATGAGGGGACAATATTGTACAAATACAGGAAAGTGTCTTTTCTCTCCGCATTTCCGTGATGGAAACTATATAACAGAGGCATTAACAACAACATTACACTTCTGTTTAAGTAATAGCAGCTAAGAGAATAATTAATACGTTTAGTCAGAAACCAATAAAGTGGATTATTTATTTAGGTATCTCGTTCTGCGTCCTATTGTCAGTTCTGTACAGTTTTTGCTCACCATGTCAATAATATATAGATGCTTGTAGGAGATAATCTTTGAAGATATTGACCCGATTAAAAAAATACTGCTAGAAATTGGAAAGTGTCTTTCCTAAAAGAACATATACTACGTTTTACTATTAACAAACAATACCTACGACTATTATGTAGGATGCGTAGAGATACGACCACACATTACAGCGGTGCGGCGTGGTACCTCACCGACATAGGCATTCATTGTTCGATACTTCTCGATAACGCTCGATTCTCGTCGAGTGACCAAAACTATTCCTCGATCCCGGAAATCATGTGTCACCCATAAAACGCGCCCACACCATATATTTCGTTTTCGTTTAGAGTTACTATATTTAATTCCTGACCTACGCGTTCAATTGTAATCTCTTTACTCGCAAGAGTCGCAACATAATGTTAAATAGCCTATAGCTATCCTCACTAAATAAGCTATTCTATTAAAAAATCAATTACTCAAATAAGATAAGCAGATAAGCGAGCAATCTCTTGCGTTTTATAATATTAATTATATACTATAATTAACGCATGCGGAGTCGCTGGTGGTTGCTAATTTGTATATATAATAAAATTACCAAATCTGCATATCTGCGTATCACTTGAAAATTACTGAACTACATTGAAAAGTGCTTTTCTGATTCATATTGTAGTGGTAAACGCAATTAATTATCTGAGTACGTTAAATACCGTCATGTTTTTTATAGAAGCTCAATTGTCATGATTTGATACAATGAATCCCATTAAGATACGCAGTTCCCGTACGACATTAAAATCAATTAACCCTTTGACTGCCACACTGTAGTCATATGTTTCTTTTAGGACGCCACGGATGAATTTGTACAATTGTAAAAAGATCGCTTCGGTCACTAATGACCGTCATGGCGTCACAAGAGAATCTGTCACCGGTCGTATATGACCAACGTGGCAGTCAATGTGTTTAAATATAGAAACAGCGATAAATCAACCAAAAATATGTATATTAAAAGCAACAATGGGTATTCGAAAAATTAATACGATAGACCGCCTCAAATGTGCAGCGCGACCGCAACACTCGCTTTGTCGGGTGATTATTTTGTCCAGTGATGCGTTGCTTTCAAATAACATACAGGTTGATTTCGATATTCATTTGTAAAAACCACATATCAGACAAACATTTATATCTAGTATATAAATAAAATTGAAGAGAATTCTACAGGTGTACCGATTTTTTCGATACCTTTTCAGGCAGATAGAAGATTGTTCAAAATAGCTAAGTGTAGTATCTTGGCTATACATACAATATTATAAACTTTACGGGGATTAAGTAATAATAATTTAGTCACGATTCAGAAAAAAGTTGGTGTTCTTAGACCACACGATAGAAGTGAAAACTTATAAAT
This sequence comes from Antheraea yamamai, assembly GCA_036509395.1. Taxonomy (NCBI): domain Eukaryota; kingdom Metazoa; phylum Arthropoda; class Insecta; order Lepidoptera; family Saturniidae; genus Antheraea; species Antheraea yamamai. The sequence goes on along the minus strand of AP028436.1, from coordinate 16,044,170 downwards.
GCATCATGCACTTTAAAGTTCATAAAAAATTATAAATATTATATGTATATATGTAAATAGAAAATAGTAATATTTAAATACAGACCGTATATACACTTGAAGTACTACACAAATTAGATAACAAAATACATTAATGTATATACTCTAAAGTAAATGATAGATGTCTGCCGTTGTTCGCGCATCACACAGAAACTCCTAGATAGGATTCGAGCACTTATTCCTTAAGTTCTTATAAAAAAATATTACGTTATAGTCATGTAATAAAAAATTACTAAAAAGCTTGAAGAAACTACGATTTTTATCAGTAGTATGGGTTTTCTTGCCGTAAAGAGGTATAGAGCACGTAAACAGCACAGGAGATGAAAAGTAACAGAATTGTTTACACAAAAAAATTGAAATTTTCCCCTTAATTTTTTTTATTCAGTTTCCATCTTATACGGAAATTATGTTTTTAAAATAATAAACGATACACATGAAGTCGCAGATATCTGCTAGTTAAAAATAAATGAAAGAAATCCATATCACAAATTCAAATCGTCCGCGGTTTACTTTATTTTTCAAACTAATTTTGTAATAAAAATTTGGAAAACTTTTTATGTTTGAAATGACAAAGAAGCACTTAGTCCATCTAATCTTTGTATCAATTAAAGGTTTAACATAACTCACTCTTACTCACAACTATAGATTCCGTTGATGGATTAATAGTGAAAATAACGATGGCATTTCTAGGTGCCAGTGATTTTTAGCTCACATGTGATGGACGTCACAATACAGTTTAACCGTGAGAAACTACACCCAAAAAAAATTATGATACAGGGCCCCTTAATACCAGCAACACTGTTGAGTTTATGTAGAAATAACTGCAAGAACAACGCATTTCTGATTACAATTATAATATGTTGCTACGCTTGAAGACTGAATTGGAGCGGTAGCTTTAAGCCGATTACGGCAGAAAACGGGACAGCAGTGAAGTTCCCGTATCGAACCTCAGAAAGTAGGAATTACATAAGCATTCATAACACCAATGTTCTGTTTATATAATTATCATTGTACTAGCGATGTTCCTTGCAAATAAAGTTACGTTTCATCTTTATTTCAGGCTACATTCGTAAAAGGGAATCGCGCAAAATGCCGCACCGCACTCCCGGCGCATCGTTCTGACACAACCCCTGTGAAACATTGTCGCCATGGATCGCAGAGTAATTGCTCTTCTGGCGGTCGCCGCCCATTTAAGTAAGTAGAATAAAATGACCCGCTTTGTACCCTGGAGGCTGAAAAACGAGCATTCCTGACCTCACCGGTACTGAACCTTTATGTAATGTTATGTTATTGTTTTAGACACTTTCACTGAATTGTGAAAGTACAATACTAAGGGAAGGGAAATACTCGTAACAAAAATACAAAAACTCTGTATTATATTCAGGTGTTAGCGAAAGTTTATAAAATGATTTTCATATTAAACTTTGTTACCATTTTGTTTGTCGTATTATAAAGAGGAATTAGGTACGTTCTGCGGATGATAATAATCGTAAATAAATAATTAATTAAAAACATAATAAGTATAATAGATACTCCTTACTTTTTGTAAAAACGTAATTAAAAATTTAGTATTAGTTAATTTGATTCGATTTTGATTTTGACATTAGTTCCCTAATATCTAAAAGTATTGTATACGAAATTGTAATAAAAATAGTAATACCAAACCAAACAGAAAATATTGTAAAATTTTGGATGATACCCGATAGAAGTAAAGAAACAATCTAATGTTTTGTATATAAAATCCAAATATAATGAAACTTCGTAGCACTAGATTGATCTATGGACATAAGTAACAAAAAATAAAATAAAAAGATAAAATTAAACAGCCTTATTGTAATTAATACTCCGCCTGTCACATTTCCACTTTCTTTCCGTTTGTGACGCTTCAGTATTTTCGAGTTAGAACTTTAAGTTTCACTATAAAAACTATCATAAAGTTATATACTTATATACCATGACAGATGAGTCCTTGTTTTTTAATTAGACTGTTTAGAAAACATGAAATTAGTAAATTTTAGTTAAACTGTAAAAAGCAGATTCTACAAAATTTTAGTGATACAGCAAGCGAAAAGAACCATACGTCTAACACTCATGAATAAAAGCCAAATGAAAAGGGATGACGGGATCACGTGCGAATATATTATATAAAGGGGGACCTATAAAAGTTCCCGAGTAAAGTAATTGAAAATACATAGATTGGAACAGACGAGAGCGAGTGCGGTCCTCGATCCATATCTAAGGTAGACTATCTCAGCCCACTTGTTCGCAAATGGCGCGGAAGTAAAAAGGATATAGCGTCACGACACCGTAGGAATTTGTTACTCACTTTACGATGCCGTTCGATTATTCAAATTTTATTCAATTATAATTTCACAGTAGACATTTAAATAAGCAGTGTACTTTTTTTTACTTTATTTTTGGCAACCAATCTTATAGATTATTAGTATTAATAGTATTACAAGTTCTTCTTCCATTCGAACAACGAACGGCAACGAACGAATAGGTAAACAAAATTACTTTCTATGAAGGGATTTAATAAGACTATATATACTCATGATTCCAAGATGTACCCAAAATAAAATACAAACACAAAGATATATTCTCGAAGACTTAAGTTGTATATAATAACTTGATTAAATAGTACAGACTTAAATTTAAACTTATTATCCACAATAAGACAGGATATTAACAACTGCTGCAACAAATATTGTCGTTTCTTTCACAAATATATCTTTGGTGATATACTTCAAAATAGGTTTTATAATTTTATCTAAACTATGAGTATAAAAGATTAATACGTAAATATAAAGCAGACTTATATGTTTACGAAAACATTTATACACCATTTAGCTAACGATGGCCCTATCTTCACAGTAGCTTTGTGCGTAAACACCCGCTTTTTTAAGCCATATGAAAGTGCTATCACGGGCCATTTGCCAACCAACGGTATTGAAGTAACGCAGTTACTGATTTTTGCCTTTATCCGCACATTTTATACGAAAGCTTTACATAAAGCACTTGTAAATTTAATAAAAATAAATCTTAATAAATATTTCTTTCTTGCTTATTTTACCTTATCAATTTAACTTCTACTTATAGAAATAATTACATTTATTTCAGGTCTCATTCATCATTATTACTAATAAGTATAATTTACTTTATTTTTATACGGTCATATTTGCTTTTAAATGTTTTTTTTCTATTTTCAGGTTGTTTAAGGCTGGCAAGTGGACAACAAGCAAATAATTATCTCACACAGACTGTCTATGGGTTCTTAGACTTCACTACAACTATTGGCAATACTGTAATGGTTTTTTCGCCACATTCTGCTCCACCGCCAGGTTATATTTTTATATTATCATATATTATATTAAACCTAATTAACATACTATCTTCATTAATAGTTAAATTTCTTCTCTGCCTTCAGAGCCACCGAAGACGGAAAGATCAGTTCAAGAAAACATTATTGAAACAAAGCCACCACCACCGTCAGTTACCAGTGTAAAGCCAGAAGCTATAAAACCTAGTAAACTTTCTGATAAAGATAAAACAAATAAGCCAGTAGCACCTGTAGTTGTATCCAGTGCAATTTCCGTAATTTCATCGCCACCTAAGGAAGATGATAAAAAATCTAACACACCTAAATCAACAATTAGAGAACAAAAGCAAATCATTACGAAGGTGGAAGTAGTGGCAGGTCCATCTAAAATTGTAGAAAGTAACTCTGCCAAACAACCGTCCAATAAATCAAATAAGCAAAGCTCTCAGGTAAACAAAAAGGAAATTAAAAGCGTCACAAATATCGTCAGTAGTAAAGTTGAAGTGAAGCAAGGTCCATCTTCTTCGATCATAAGCTCCAAAGTGAACAGCATTGTACAAATAAAATCAAGTCAGCCTGATGAGGAGCCTGCTATCTTGATCACCAATAACAACATTGGGGAACCAGAGTATGACTTCTTATCACGTCAACCCTCAGAATTTGTTGAAGAAACGTATAAAGTTATTAATATTCGTCCATCAAAAACTCACGGTCCGAAACCAAAACATAAAAATAGAGCGCATCAACCTACACCACCACCCGAAGATGAAGACCATCCTCTGGGCCTTGTAACAACACTAGGCGGTACTATAGTTAAAGACGGACTTACAACTGTGCATGAAACTAGTGTTATAGGTACATATATATCAGGAAAATACGCTCAAGTTTTAAACAGTAATTTTAAAGTTTTACCAGCATCTGGTCACAGAGGTAAAATTTCACCTACTCCGACACAGAGAATACTTAAAACCGCAGCGCCCACTATAGCAAAAAATCACAGACATAACTTGGAACCAACACCTTCTATCAATGACGAGGAATCAAATTTCGGCAAAACAACGAGACGCCAAGCAAACAGTGGTGGTTCTTTCAAAAACAGGCTTAGAGCACAAAGTGTTGCTGAACCCGAAAACCGAGAAACTACTTCTGTAAGCCAGTCGAAAAAATTTAAAAGCAGAAATAATAACCAATCGCAAAGAACCCTAAGGTAAAGTAATATTAATTTTTATTTGATGTACGTAATCATCATTAATTACCGACAATTAAATACTGTATAAAGATCAATGAAGAGACTGACCCGCAAGAGCAAATTGTTATTTAAACCAATGAAAGACTTTTTTAGGATTTTTTGCGGTAAAATGTAGTTTATTAAAAAGTATATTCATTTTTAATTTCAGTACCCGCTTCGGCCGACCTGCAAATACACCTCAATTAGCAACCGTCTCTGTTTTCAGTGAAACAGTGACACCATCTTTCTCGAACAGAAGGAAGAACAGCAGAAATTCTGGAAATAAGTCAGCTGTGACCACCCCGTCTAGTAATAATGATAACCAACAACGACGAGGATTTAAGCCACGAGCTCAACCAACACCAGTAGAACAGGCAACACCGACAGCGTCCACCAGCATTTATAAATTTAAACTGAATAGATCTCCAGACGCTGGTCGTTGGCAGTACAAAACAAGTCCGAAGCCAAAAGTAACTATTCGAAAAACAAGTGGTGAAGAGGACCAACCAACAACGCCTAATACAAATCCACTTTTCGAAGACTCACAATCGAATGATGTATCCCCACAAGCAAGATCAGATAATGACTTAGAGCTGTCAGGATCTCAAAGTGGGCTGGGAACTCTTATTGATAATGACACCGAGGATAATTCTATAGAGAAACCACCACCGGTGGAAACATTAAAAGTAGAAATATCAACTCCGGCTGATTTCAGAGACGTGTACTATGAAATAGCTACCATCAAGTCACCCTACACCTTCCAGGTAAGACATTTTACAAATTAACAATACATCAATACAGACCAAATAAATCAATAATAAAATTGCGACGACGAACTTTTTCGGCTGGAAAATGTTGGAATAAAATTTTCAAAGTTGTACGCATTAATATACCCAACGTCTATACAGGGTTTATAGTTTATACGATTATGCTTATGTGCGATTTAGTTAGTCCAAAAAATATACTTACTGGCCGAAGTATATTTATTTTATCTTATTTGAGTAAACCATATATTATTTATCCTAAATATACAATTTTAATAATATTTTGCATTTTTATTACAGTGATCTATATTCATTCATATTAAGATGCCTAACTAGTTAAGCAATAAAATTAGTTATAATATTAATCAAGATAATTAATATGATCGTTTTAAAAAAACCTTCTTTACGTATGGTTACAGGTTGGACGAGTCAAAAACACCCGTATTATTACCGTAACTTCGACAATAGAAAAACGTTTAGAACCATCTGTTGCACCTAATGCACAAAATTCTCTCAACGAACCGTTGACGGAAAATATATTAGCGACTGCATCGCCTTACGGGAAAGACCATAACCTTTTAGATTCAAGCATAGCTACACTGCCAGCGATAACCCTAACCTCAGATATGGAAACACCACCTTTAGAGACTGTTACCGATACTTTCAGTACGACACAAAATATGTTAAAAACACATATCCTACCTATAGTAAAGGATTTCAATGTAACGAGCAGTTTAACATTTATCCAAACATACCAAGTTACCAGATTTGTAACTGCGACTAAAACTTTGCCACCCATGGATTATTACCAATTTATTCCAAGCAAAACATTGAAGGAATTTAATAGTCGTCTTGATGAGGCTGGATCAGAACTGCATTTGGAATTAGATTTCGGAGATAGCAGTGAAGACGAAGAGGGATCTGCCCGGCGAGTGTTCCCTCCAGAATTGGATCTTGCTAATATTGGATCCGACTTCGATATAAGTGAAGTCGACAAGTACGGAGCGGATAACCATTTGAGACTTAAGAAAGCTCATGGGCAAAATAGAGATCATCATGTAACAGAAACACCAAATATACCGACTCCTGCACTAACCCCTGAGCAAGCACAACAACTCGCTCTTCTGAGGTTATTGAATCCTGCAGCTGCTGCTCAAATTCCTAACGTAGTAACGACATCAAAACCAGTTCTTAAATACGAGACTATATGGGATACACACGTTATACCTATATTTGATGGAAAGAATACGATACAGAGCACTATTTCGAGACCTGTTGCAACAGTAACTAAAACAGAATACGAAATAGGAACAAGTAGCCTGCCAGCACTACCTCTGCAGCCTATTAATCCGCTTTTCCCCCAACAACAATTTACAGTAACTTCAACTCCGGTTGTCGTGAACACTGAAGTTACTGCAACCGACAGTCAAATTTTGAAATTGACTTTTGGGGCGAAGACGGTCTATACAACATTGTTCACAACTAAAGTTGTGCCCACAGTACTGACCTCTTACGTAACATCTTCAATACCGGTGCAGGCGAGCGCTGGTGCGTACCCGGGATACTTTCCACCGCCCTTCGCACCTTTCCCTTATGTAGGATAGTTTTTCGTAGTGAACTGAAAAATGGACTTCAAATAAATCAAGTATGCGTATATAAGAATGAATAATGGAAATGGAAAGTTTTCTGAAAGAAGTGTAACTTTAAAATGTGAATGTGTTGTCGTGTAATAAACTATATTACGAGTGGTTAAGCAGTAAACAGTGCAAATGTAGGAAAACATTGAACTTTATAAAGCTTTATAGCCTATTGTGGAAACATGGACACTATAATTTTTTTCTAAATTTTTCCACCCTCTATATGATAAGATGCGTATTAATAAGTATCTTAATTGTACGTGAAAATTAATTATTACCATCAATATTACAGTAAACGTATAAAATACACGTTTACACTATTTATACTATAAGTAACCTATTTGTATATATAATTATTATTTATATCAAATGCACCTTTGTACATAGATAAAAAAAAGTTAAAATCTAAAATTGTAGATATAGTTAATTGGTATTAATGAAATGTATTTTTTATAATAATGGGTCTTTTCTTATTAAAGTATAAATACTGAATAGTTTTTGTTTTTATTCGATTTTGTCGAAAACAACTGCGCAACATAAATATAAGCAAAGTGTTTTTAATTATTACATGAGATACAAGTGAATAATTAATATGAATCGTCCTTTGTAAGTTGGAATACCCAGGTACCTTGTATTTATTATTTAACTGTGTTATAATTTTACATTTTTTACCGCTTGTAGTTTTATTTTAGTAATTTATTTTTTTAACATGTCATTTATGAAGTATGTATTAAATCATACAGAAGAAAACAGACATCGTAAGCCACTTTACCAAATGTCTCTTCTTTCTGCAAAAAAGGGAACATATTCAATCCAATTTATACATTAAAAAAAAATATAATCTGTTTATTATATTATGTAGCCAGTTGTGACATTAAGCCTATTTTGTAAACAAAATAAATGTTATGCAACTACTTATATTTAACTATTATTAAGTGTATATAATTTAGTATTGAGTTAGTTGCGCACGTATATTAAAATAATTTATAAGTTTCGCGCATGACCACAGTCACACCTGATGTTAAATGGCAATGTGGCCAAAGGTGCTAATTACGCTAAGCCTACAGGGACTGGTTCTTAAGTGCAGTACATTTCAACTTGAATGTGGTAATTAGCCAGATAAATATTAGAATGTTTAATTTTTGTTTCGAACTGACTACACTATTGACCTAGTAAGGCCTTAACAGCTTCACTGGACTACTAAGGCGAGCGCTTAAGGCACTCAGCCGGATTAATTTTAACAACTAGCTTAAGGATGCACAGTACACCTCGGCCTGGGCTGTTGCCTAGTTCATGAAATTCACGACCTAACTCAGCTAGCCTAAGCTAAGCTACATGTTCATACGTATAAAAGTTAGTGAGATATATATGTGTACCAAGCATATATACCTCAATAACTCTTATATGTATTTCGTGTCAATTTTTTTTGTCTGAACTAATTCAGTTCGATAAGGGAAAAATAAAACCCTTCCATATTCATGTGTAAGCGAATATTATAAAAAACTGTAATGCAATCTTCCAGCTTGTGTACAATAACTTAATGCCAACTTTTTGACCGTCTTACATAATAACTTAATAAGTTAAAATAGAAAAGTTCCGAGTGTCGATAAGATGGACGCACGCCGTAAATCCCGCTCTCGACTAAGAAAACCAAAATCATGTAACACATGGGACATCGTTTCTTGATCCCAGTCATGATGGTGATCCCAAATCATCGTAGATTTTAAGACACGTGACTTATCTCTTGATTGTTGTTGGCTGAATCTAATTAAATTAATCGTAAAATTCGTCTTGTGTTTCCCAATTGTAATAAAAAACGCGAAATAATGGTGGATCCTGCAGTTCAAGTACCAAAACCGAAGTATAATTAAAAAAATATGAATTCAACTATTGATGAATCACATCTTGTAGGTAATTTGATTGAACCCTTAAAGAGTTATTTTTTTCCACACTTTTTGTTTTCGCAAAGAGATCATTTGGAATTGGTAATATAAAGGGAGAGAGGGGTGATCACAATTTGATACGATTCAGAACTCACTCCTTTGACGTTTTGCATGAGCATAATATTAAGTCACCAAGATTTGTTAGTCCTGATATAGACACAAGTGAGAGAATCGTGGTTATTTCAAAATGATTTAGTTACCGCTAAGAGATTCGTGGTAATTTCAAAGTCCGTTAAATGTTTTAAGATTAGCAGTCACATGCTTGATAAAATTATGGAACGATATTATTGCAGACTCCTTCTCCATCAAGCCCAAAAGATCGAACTGACATGTACGAAGATTATCACAAAGCATTATGTGCCCTAGTCTCTTTGTGCTAAACTGGGGCAATCTTGAAGCAAGTGTTCAAAGTTTTGCACAGATGTGTTATCGCAGGGACAGGTGTTGTCGTCAATAATCCTAAAGCGATTAAGGTATTGCTTACAACACCCATGTCCAGTTAATATTTGTGTCATATGGAATGAAAGTCCAATACATGTACGTAATTTTGTAATATCCTCCAATTTGGGTAGACGTGTAATAGTGTATCTACCCAGAGGAGAGTTTTCATACCTAGCCTCGCTAACCCTGTGATGCTCAGCGCGAATTTCGCGCTTATATCTAGGCGCAGAAATATATATAATTATATTTAAATCATTATTGTATTTATAAAGATTACATTATTAAATAATATCAATATATAGTATAAAGCAAAGCTAAATGTGTTTGTCTGTATATGCACTTAGTTCTTCTAAACTATGCATCGGATTATAATACAGTCATGAAAAACATTTAAAACATTTCTTTATAAAGGGTTATATATCCAATAATACATATCATTGTCAGGAAGTAGAGAAAAGTGGATATGTTTTAACCAGATCATAAATATATATTTTGCCTACTTACAATGGCTAGTGCTGTCTAAACTTTATGAGATGCATACAAATAATGTACAACGGACTTGTATACTTCAAAAGAGCCTACGACGGTACGTATCTCACTCCCAAAGGCAACCTCTATAAATAAATTTTAACTTTATATATTATTAAAAAAAAAAAGAAGATTACGTGCCAAAATGTTTTTTGACCAATATATTGTTATGTTTATCCAACGAAACATGTTAGTTGCGTTAAGCATGTGAAGTAGATTATATAAGATTAATAGAAACTCACTGTTCTCCTCTGTCCGTGTGTCATATAATTTAGATAAGGACTGCTCTTTACAGTATATCATTTCAATAAAGATTTTAGAAGAAGATATCAAACATTTAAAATTACAAGCACCAAAAAACCGTTTGTGTGAAGATGCTTACAGAACTTAGATATCAAAGCGCTGAAAAACTCATTTAAATAGTTTACACGACACATTAATACACCACATCACATTAGCACATTGCACCCATGAAAAGCATGGGACTGCGAGGGTCACCAATGATATTATAAGTAAAAAGTTACTTATAACGGTTCGATTGTAATTGGGCTAAACTCAAAGAATTATGTTAGTAGGACGATATCCAATTTGTCTACTGATTATCCGGAGTTTAATATTAATTTTGCGAAGTTGAAAGGTTTATTTCCCATGATATCTTAATTAAGGCAGTTTCACACTAAACAAGGGCGCCGTAAGAAACAAAGAGCTCCCAAGTTATGAAAGTAAGATTAATGAAAGCTGTTTTGTAATTTTAATAACAAAAATTTTATAAACTAACTTTTCACGAGTTTATTTATTTATTATACATCATATGACAATACTGCCTCTGTAGATAACAAATATAAGCCATAAGATCATGAGGCCATAATCTGAGACCATGAATGTTAGGAATATTCGTTATAGGTGGCCTCATGAAGGACGACAAGATATTAATTATCCTTAGCTTGGTAGGCAATAAATAATAGGTCAATTCCGTAAAGATGTAAATGCAAGAATGATCCCTCCCATTTATTGACGTGATAACGTCTTATAAATCGATGAACGCCGGCTGCACAAACGAAAAAGCATGACTCACTGTCACGTTCCGCCTGAGCCGAGCATGCAAGCGAGAGCGCGAAACCAGCGATAGAGATACGCGATCGGCGTAAGCGTTCGGCTTGTATAGCATCTATCTATATATAGAACAATTCAAAACAATTCATAAAAGTATGCAATTTTTCATCAATGCTTTCTTATGACGTTACCACGTTAAATTATCGCCCGTAAACCGACTTTACAGATAATCAATTTTTTGAACTAACTACAGAACTGATGAAAAATTTCGTAAGAGAACCTGAACCTGAAAAATGTTCTTGTAGTAAGTACCACCGTATATGAGAAAATATTGAACTGTGGATTTCTCAGACTTTGAAATCGCCAACACGTTGTATGCTGGCGTGGTAATTATGACCGTACCTTCCTTATGGAAGAGGCTTATGGCACTGCTGCTGGTGATTACAGTTTCGTTTTCATGAAAATGGATTTGTTAATTCATGGACAATACGTTTTCTTCTGCTTTCATTGTGGACTGTGTTTTATTTTGTAACTAGCGGGCCCGGCAGACGCTGTCCCGCCCTGACTATAAATAAAATCTTGACAAATTATATATTAAAACCACATATGAATCACTGTATCCACTGGTGAAAACCGCATGAAAATCCGTTCAGTTGTTTTTGAGTTTATCGCGAACAGACAGACAGACAGACGCGGTGGGGGACTTTGTTTTATACTATGTAATGATTATTATTTATTGCAAGTAGGGGTTCAGCCCCTACAACACTTTTAGCGATTTTAAGTAACATCTGTAAAATTTATTATTACTGCTTAGTCCCTATGTAAAACTCTTTAAAATATATAAATAATGTTCTAAAAAGTTTTCCATCTGTTAGTAAAACTTCCGTCAAAATTGGCACAGATGTTTTGAAGATTAGTCCAAGCAAATTACGGACACTTTAATTATATTTATATGTCCAAATTTCGATGAAAAGTAATACAGACAGATAAAATTTGAAACGATTTTTTTTAACCAACTAATAAAATATTTCTAGAAGGATTAAAACACAATACGAGAGGCTGTTAATAATTTTGGTACTTAAGTATTACCGCCACCGATGTACCGAACCGAGAAGAGAAAATTGAGAAAAATAAATCGGTTAGGTTAGATCAGACTTGCGTTGTATTCCGAACCGGTGGTAGTTTTAACGTTCATAAGCGCCTTGTTAGGGCCTAAACTGAATAAAGTATTTTTCATTTGATTTGAGCCGCCACGGCAGCGGACGGCGATCGCACAGCGGTGACGTTAATACGTAAGTACTATAATTTTATTTACTTCGACATTTCATACATTTATTTGTATTGGTAACATGAACAACAATGAGAATTACCTTCTCTATAAAGGAAAAGCAAAGCTTCTAGAGAAATGATTCCGAAAAGTAAATATTGTCCCCTTGAACATTTTCTATCTCGGGAGCTGTCCCGACGATTCACTGTTGCAAGTAAACAAAAAGACAAAGCTTGCAACCTTACACTACTACGCCAAACAAACACTTTAACGTTTTCTAACTCGTATTGAATGTCGAGGCTCTAGAATCTAGATAGACTTAGATCACTAGACTTTTTTTGAAGGGAAAACTTCTTCAGGCGTGTTGAGCGGTATTTTTGGCAAGAGAAAAATTTATAGTTTCGTGTCATGACATGCTACGTAAGCATGCCCGGCTGTATTGCGCTTGCGCGGCTTGCGTCAGTCTAGCGGTGCGTAGTATAGGGGTCTGTGTACATGTAATATTGCTATTTACAGCTCATCATACGTTTGATTAATTAATAAACTTTATAAAATTTTATATAATTATTGTTCCGAGTGCCAATAGATATGAAAACCACACTAATGTTAATAATTTCAATAAACAAATTCTGATATTTAAATAATTGTCATTGACACTACAATTAATATGAAAATTCAAAAGAGGACACATTAATTTCATTGTTTTGAGTTTTCACTTCTGTCGGCAGTCCTTATGACTGCCGCATCCTTTTTTTACTGTACATAATATATATGGTTAAGATAATAATAAGATAAGAACGCCCACGAAAGCGCTAATATCTGCTAATAATACTTAAAAATCAAATTTACAATTTGATATCCACGAATCACCTGTACTGATATAAACGAGATTTTCACTAGCCGATAGATAATTACACAAGTATAAATTGAATAAAAAATAACAAAATTATCGTTAAGCCTCATCGTTTGGTCGGTTCGTACCTGTACTGGATAGCACGTAGCGAACAAACCGCCGTATGCCATGAGTGCGGCGTTGAACCGGACACCACGCAGCACACACTGCCTGAGTGTGCTGCGTGGGTAGAGCAACGCCACACTCTGGCTACGGGGGTGGGTCGTGATCTCTTGCTGCCGAGCGTCGTGAAAGCCATGCTCGATTTATGTAAGTGGTAGAGCCACGCTGAAGCTATTACTGGGTTCAGCATAAATGGGTCGGCTGGTCCGGGGTAGTACCACCCTCTCACAGAAAACCGACGTGAAGTAACAGTGCTGGCATTGTTGCGTTTCGTTCGGTCAGTGAGAGCGCCGGGGATCTACCTCCCAGTATGGAATATTGGCAAGGACTGTATATTATCATTATCACATCAATCTGTAAGAGATCCATTGCAGGGCCACTATGTCTCTTTGCGAAGAGAGCAAAAAACCACACTAGCCCACGACGTATTGGAGATTTCAAACTCCGATAAATTAACATTTCTATGTTTTCCCACATATAACATACTACAAGTAATAGTATAAGAATATTTCTTAGGTTCGCGTTTCCTCACGATTTTTTTTCGTCACCGTCAGTCATTTAAATTAGTAAATGTACGCAAATTCCAAAAACATCTCTGGTATATGGCAGGGTTCGCACCTGCGGACGTTGTATTGACATTCCACCGGTCAAACCACTGGCCCACCACGACTTAGGACTGTATATGTAGTAACCAACTGAAGTGTTAGCATGTCTGTACCCATTTGAGTCGTCACTACCATTCCCATAAATATTAGGAAAAAAATATTATACCGATATATATCAATATGCCTCACCCGAAGCAACCATTTTTGAATGTGATTAAAAACTACCATCGATAACATAAAATAACCTATTAATCTTATCATAAAATCGATCCAATTCACCGTTAATGAATTGATTATTTAAAATATTTGATAAAGGTTGAATTATAATGAAATGATATCATTGTTCAGTCGATGTCAAACAATCGCTGATAAACAATAAATCCCCTTTAGTCGGAAACGTACAAAACTTTGTTTTGTTTTTAAAAGTGTTTTGTCTTATTTAGTTTCATGTATATCGTGAGCTATGCATCGACGGAATGTATTAGTTTCAATTGTCCTGTTATTGTCATGTGAGTATTTATTTTTCAAATATTATAATTATCAACCTAAATGTAGTTATTCATGCATTCTTGCATTATGTGTCTTATATGTTATATCAATTAGAGTTTAATTCTCAACAAATGTGTATGAAATCTTGATCTTAGTATTTATTCATACACAGTGTATATTTTTCTAATGGGTTTTACGATTAAATACTATTGCATTGATGTGAAGTAAAGGTGCGTTTACATGGTGTTAGGTCTTTTTCATGGTTAACTACCACCCTCGTGTTGATAATGGATTGTCAAACACATGCGGTAAAAATAAAAAGGCGTGAAACAAGAAGAAAGCGTGACGCTATAGGAGACCTTGCCTATAAATAAATAAAATAACAAAGACCCCAGACAAAAAGTGTGGACTAACCTGCAACTCAGCACCACGTACGGAGCAGCGGCGTCTCGGAATTCTCACTTTCGAGAAGAGCGTTGGGAGTCTTTCCCGGGACCTTGGAATGTCATGTTTTTTTTTTTTTATTGTAGCTCGGCAAAGTGACTGTACTGTGCCTGATGGTAAGCACAGTACAATCCAAAAACAATGGCGACCACCGAAAGACATACTATCTATCGCCGGTCGCCGCTGTCATGCCGGCCTGAAAGCAGTGTCAACTACCAGATTTTATATTTTACTCATAATCTTGTCTATTTGGCTCTATATTTTGTAATATTACTGGTGTTTTACGTAACATAGTTTCGTTATTGTGCACAAGTGAAGTGAATGGGTAATAAGAACACGGAACATGTATTCTGACTAGCCACAAAAGCACCCTGGAAAGTTGTACCAAGACGGCCACCATCTTGTTAGTTCATTGTAAAGATCGCAAGAAACTTGTAACATCATTAACTACTCGACAATGACAGTAAAACCCTACTAGAAGACTGGTTATCAATAATTAAATAAAGAAAAGAGAAGAACGTTAGCGACGTTGTTATATCGATATATGTGTGAGAAAAATTAATTATTATATATTGCAATTATATTATAAAAAAAAATAGTTATAATATCATTGATATATGGTTGTGATTTCTCTTGTTGATTTTCAATCAATGATGTATTACGTCAAATTATTTTTTTCTCTTCCTTTTGGTCGAAATGACATCCAATAAGTTTCCTGCGTCTGCATACTCCATACTCGATCAATGAGATGCAGGCCACAGGCCAGAAATATATCTCATTATCTGGAGCGCAGCTATTACATTTACTTATATATAAAGGTCAGCCAGTATCTATTAAGTAATGATCCAAGATGATATTTTAAATTAATATCAACTTAACTGTGCATTGCATACAATTCGCACCAAACTTTTTGACCACTCTGAATATAACTGCACAGAACACAAATTTGGGTATAAATACAAATTATATCAAATGTATAACATCGAGATAACTTAAGAATAAATAAATGCCATGTTTAGATTTCGATAATAAAATTTTAACTTTGTTTTGTATTAAGCTTGATATATTATGCGTTAACCCGAACTTATGACTATATTCAGAGCAGTCAATAAGATTAACGAGGACGTTACTTTGTTTCTATTGTATAATTTTAAGATTTTTCTGACAAATTATTCTTAAACATCTTCATATAGGCATAATCATAGTAGCAGCTCAATCCGAAGTGGCAAGATGCTTTCAGTATACATGGCTGGGGCCTCGGTGGAATAATGAAAGCACGTTTCTGAACGCCACGTGTCAAGACGCGACGAGGCTTGCCAGCGGAGTTCCTTGTCAACTGCCACTCGTAGTGTCATGTACGTTATTAAATATTATACATTGTTTTAATGCTTCATTGTTTAATTTAAACAGTCCCATACAACAATTATTTACTAGTATTTGGTTAGTCTAACTCGAAGCAAAAATGCATACAAACATTACTAATCCGTAATTATAAAAATTGTATTTAATTCGTACTTTATTGATAAATAGTATTTATATTTTATTGTAGACTAGCGCTGGTGACCGCTTGACTTTCTAGGTGTAATTAATCAATATATAGTCTATGGTACTTCTAAGAAGCACACAGGATATGTTTAAAATGTTTCATAGAGGATTTATGTTAACTTCATACATAAATGCATAAAAAGTATCTTGTATATTATATTTTAGATGACGGAACTTGGCCCGATGTGGACTACATTTGGAGATATCATTCTCAGAATGCATCGTGTAATTTAGCCGGCAATGACGTATGCGCTACATACACATATTATTTTGATGGACATGGTTTGTATACAATAAGAGTCGTACCAAAAAAATGAAACATTGGTTAAATTTTTTTTATGATTAAAACTAACGCTTAATTACATTCTCACCTAATTATACTAAACTAGTGGGCGCCCAGTGGTCGACATTCGACCATAGTACATTGAATTTTTAAAGTTTGAGCTTTATTAGGGTTCTTTTATCAAAGGGTATTATAACCTCTATAATCAAAGGCTTTCATCATGCCTACTCAGTTATTTGCCACTTTTTTTCAATTATATAAACATAAAAAAACTTGATGTCTAAATGAAAATTGAAATTAATTATAAATTTGAAACAAAAAACAGGCGGTTACATAAGGTGGTAAGGCTCTTAAATACTAAGTAAACATAACTTTACGAAAATAAAAAAAAATTATCGGACCCCCTCATGACACAATTTTCAATTCATTTTACACGACACCATGGGCGCGTGGTATTTCTGGGTGATATTGAATTAAATATAGTCTATACATTATGAGGAATAGTGATATGCCTTGTATCATCATTTGGAAAAGTAATGGATACACAATAGGATCAAATTATGAATCCAAAACAAAGATGTTTATAACACTACCATTAACTTTTGAAAATGAATTCATTTTTGTTCATAATTCATCATCAACTGTACTAAATATAATTGCTACATCAAGTTGAACTGCATCATTGTAACCGCGGAGATATAAGTCATGGATTACTTTCATGACCAAACAAATTTTCTTATTTTAATTTTACAAAGTATTTTTCGCTCATTTTTTATTGAATCATCATTTGAAGTGAGTACACCATAAAGAAATACTAAACATTAAAATATTGACATTGACTTTGGAAATATTGCTTTACGGCTCACTGAATTTGGCCCTACTCTTTTTGATTTTTGGATTTTTTTTTATTTTTAATTGTTTGTTCGTTAATGTTCGAATGTAAAAATTGTTTGTTCGTCTTTTTCTATTTTGTACTCATTGCACCTCAGCCGGCTCGCGTTATCCTTTTTCGCAAGTCTAACCTAACCTAACCGACAAACAAACAAATAATTTTTACATTCGAACATTAACGAACAAACGACGAACAAATAATTAAAAATAAAAAAAATCCAAAAATCAAAAAGAGTGGGGCCAAATTCAGTGAGCATTACTTTGCTCTTATGGCAACATGAAGCAAAGTGACATGAAGTGAAAAGCAGTCCTGTCACCTAAAAATTTTGACATTCAATAAAACCAAAGAGAATAATAATTATTTCAGTAGTTCCATAAATTTACTAAAGATAAATTATTTATCAAATAATTGTAATGTATATTATGAATTTACATATTATATTATTCTAAAATTAACCTACAATTTAACCAGTTGATTTCAAAGGGCATATTGTAAGGCATGCAACGTCAGTCATGTTAAAAATATTTAAAAGGTAATTGGAACGTAAGAAGGATGAAGGATGTTCGAACCGTCTTTTTCATTTACATATATGTTGTGTAAAATTCAAGCAGTAGTGTGAGTAATGTATATTTTAATTAGTTTGTAAAGCATTTTATATAAAAAAAATAGCTTTGTGCACTTCTCTGCCATATAAACTTTAACTATGCCAAATTTCAAGTTCATCCGTTCGCGCAATTCGCTTAAAAAGGGGTGCAAAGTTTTGGCTTCACGTGTTAATATATAAGATATGTTATAATATCGTTGTTGAATGTGGAATAAAAAAGGGTAATTGGAACGTAAGAGTAAAAAAAAATACATACAGTCGAGCATAGCAACCTCCTTCGCAATCTTTTTTGAAGTTTGGCAGTATGGATTAATTCCTTCGTCTGTCCTACTGGACGAATATTATTACTACTTTTTTGAAGTTCAATGTCATTTTTATTTACATGCGTGTATATGTTGTGTAAAATTGGAGCAGTAGTGTGAGTAATGCATATTTTAATTAATTTAATGTACTTATAATGCATTTTATATAAAATAAATAGCTTTCTGCACTTCTCCTCCATATAAACTTTAACTATGCCAAATTTCACGGTCATCCGTTCGCGCATTTCTTTTAAAAAGGATACAAAGATATGGCTTCACGTATTAATATATAGATAAATAATGTCAATATATCAAACCTAGAACTAAGATTAGCCCTCGGGCACAGCTGACCGAAAACTTCTGTTTTTAAAAGCACATTTTCAACTTCAACGTAATGAAGTTTTTTTTTGTAATAAAATCTAGAAGATATTGTATAATTCGAATCTGCGCACTATGACATAGCATACGATTACTTTGCCACTGGACAGCTAATACACGCACCATTAGACTAGCGTATCAATTCTTACAATACACGTTACATTTTTCCCTGTCAATTATTTCACGGTTTCGCCTGTTTTTATATTTTCATATTAAAAAAACGAATCAAGTATCTAATTGTGACATAACTGTATATGTATGATATATATGAAAATATTTTGTTTTCTACAGTGGAAAATTCGACAGCAATGTGTACACGCGCAGTGAACAATCTTGGAAACGCAATCACCAACGGTTGTTATACTCAAACAAACGGAAGCTATGTTACAAGAGCCTGCTTTTGCCGATCAATTCCAGGAGGAATGCCCTGCAATAACGCTCATAAACCTTTCATATCTATATTGGGTGTTACTTTTGTTTTTACTTTAATAATAATAAGAAATTTTAATTTGTAAACTAATAAAATGCAATAAATATTTACATTCTCAATATTTGGTCAGTTTCTTGATTTACTCTGAACATGACGCAGTTATGTATTCCTGTTCCACAACGCTGTAAGCTTCTTATAACAGTATATTATTTCATATTCTTTGTTACAAATTATTTCGTTAAAATATATGCAGTATTCGAATTTGACAGAGGATTTTGTGTAGTGGCGATTTTCATAGTTTATTTTTGGTGTCATAAAAAATCAAAAAGATTGAAATCTTTCTGTAGTAAATGAGATAAGAAAAAAATTTTTTTTTTCATTTTTAGGAACTTTCGCATTTTGAATTGGGACATTTATGTTTCGCTGGGAATGTGGCTTAAAGAACTTGTATCCAGTGGCTATAGAAATCTAAATTATTGACACATGACGTGTCCAAAACGTCATCTAACAAACATAAAAAAAACCGAACCAGCGAGTGAAGAAACTCATGCCACAACTACAAAAATAATAATATATTAGTACTCTACTATAATCACAAAATGTATTCGGTGTTAACAAGGGGAAATGCGATATTGACATACACGTTAAGTGTTCTAGCATGTCTTACTTTCTTATGTTTTCTCTCAACCCTAACTGTCGACTACAGAACTGCCGCACAAATGAATACAGTAAAAGTAGTTGTGTGAGTATATACGTGTAGTTTATGTTCACAATTTAAAACAAAGGTAATATTTGCTTTATGTTAACTTTTCAGCAAAAATGTGCCGGATTACGGAGCATCCAGGGAAAGAAATGATCTCGGGTTCTTGACGTTTGATCTGAAGACGGATTTGTCTCATCTCTTCAATTGGAATGTAAAACAGTTGTTTTTGTACTTAACTGCCGAATATATAACACCTAGCAATGAATTAAATCAGGTTGTCTTGTGGGACAAAATAATTCTTAGAGGTGAAAACTCTGTGCTAGATTTTAAGAATATGAACACAAAATATTATTTCTGGGATGATGGCAATGGTTTGAAGTAAGTATTTCATTGATTTATTAGTCAATCTAAAAAAAAAACAGTTATTGCCATAATTGCTTTCAATTAAATAAGTGATTTTAACAATTTTTCTGGTGAAAATATTCCAAAAGTGATAACTTAACACATCAGTTGTATAGGCATATTTAAAATAGATTTATAATTCTACATTTTAATAAATATTTAATAAGCCTATTTAAATGTTGATCTCCAACACTTAATTTCATGGTCGTTTGTCATATGTTAAGATATGATTTTGCAAAAGTAAAACAGGGAGTATATTAGCCATATATCACTGTAAATGTTATAGTGTCTGTGATTTTGGAAGCATGTCATAGGGCACAATACATAATGTAACAATATGGGCATCACAAGTGTATAAACATTTGATGTATTTCCAAAGTTTGCTTATTTCCTTAACCTCCCTTACTTTTAACAATTATCGTTACAGTTACTATAAGTCCCACAATACCGTAATCTGCCTTTGGTAATACAACTTGTGTATACACTTAAACATCAAAGCTTAAAAAGTGTTTATCTACACTATGTTGTGTATGTTATTTATAAATTTTTTGTTATTAGCACAATAATCCATCTCCATGAACTGTTTATTTTTATTTAGGAATAATCTACAATTTGATCCCTCTGCATGATCAGGTTGATTTGACTAAACAATTGTATCATCATTTTATGAAAAATAAATGATATCCCAATCCTAACTAAAATTATAAATGTGACTTTGAATTTATTTGTTTGTTACTCTTTGAAGTCTTAACTACTCAACAAATAATCATATTTTATCAGGATTAGAGAGAAGGCCACAGAATATGTTTCATCAAGAGAAAAGTATATTATTCTTAAAGGATAGGTCAAATCTGCATTAATGAAAGCAAAACTGCAGACGAAGCTTGTTTATAGTACTTAGAATCTAACTTTACAGCTAGAGTATTATTATATAAACAAATATTTTCTCAACAGGGGACACAACAATGTCACACTAACTCTCTCATGGAACATTATACCTAATGCAGGACTCCTACCAAACATCCAGGCAATTGGACAACACTCATTCAAGTTCCCCACAGATTACACTCAAACAAGAGTATGATCCACAAGCAGTAGTTTAATTCATCTGCATATTTTGTAAGTATGTAACGAGGAAGAGAGTTGGAAATAAAGATTGTGAAATATATCATTCTTTATTTTAATGTAAAATTTATTTTTATACTTCAAATTGATCAAAACAAAGAAAAATTGCACTAGTACCTAGTATTCAATATCTTGTTTTACAGAAACTAAATATGAATCTAATATAATTTGAAAAGCTGATTTGCAGCATATCCCAGGTCTTGAATTTGTATCTCTACTAAGAGAATCAACATCTAAGTGTCAAAGGACAAATGGAAGGGTTGTCAATATCAATTGTCTGTCCCAGATTATGTCAATCATAAAACTAAGTCTGCATGGATGTATTATGTTTTCGATGTCCCTATTTTCTGATGTGGTGAGACATGTTTTCGAGGTGGTTGATAACTGAAGAATAAATCTGTAAATATGACATTGAGGAATAATATTAAGGAATAAAATTGCATCACTATCATCAGATGTTAACTACTATTTAACCCACAACATTTTCTATTTGGAGAAGATAAGAACTTCGGTTAGACCACTTTGTGATATTACAGATCAAATATATATTTTATATTAAAAAATCACGGTAGGCATGTTGGCACAACCACAGAACTTTTTTTAACATTTTCCTAGGACTATTATGTGGTATCAATATGGACCAAACTAAAAGCATTTACTCTGGTAAAACATTTATAGACATAACATTATAAATAAACACACACAAATAGACATTAAATAGATTATTGTCTTTCCTGTCAGTTATCATCAGCTGTAAGCTTTCTTGAAGTGCATTTAAGACCTTCATCCAAGTTCACATTCTCTATAATGAAATTACAACATGAATTGAAAGTAAGGATTTTTAAATACAAAAAATTCTGTCATCAATAAATTTTTCACTGTATTTTAAATATAAGAAGTGACTTTTCATAAACATTAGCCATATTTTGCAATAAAAAACAAATTATCAGAAGTTTTCCATAAACCAAAGTTTAAAATAAAACTATATAATCATTTTAATCATATATTTAAATACATTATTGGCTCTACAATGTTGTTCTACAGCAGAAAAAACTATTCGCCTATATTTATTTTAATATAAATATCTACATAGGGTAAATATTCTCATGAAATAGACATTTCACCAATTTCATTGGCATAATTATTCATTTTGTAAGTTCAACAACTAAGTATATGGATGTGCAACCAATAACAATAGTTCACTCCTTGAATTTTCAATACCTTTAATTTCTGGATTTCAATTAAAGAAAGTGTTTAACTTCCACATTTAATAAACAAATGCATGAAGACTATAATAGCTATTTTATTAGACTTAAATTTTAATTTAATAGTACTAAATTCTAAATGTTATAACATGAAACACTGATTATATTGCATAAACTGGAACTCGTTGCTTAGGTGTGTTATATACACATTCTTTATGATCAAACCACAAAGAACACAAAACATATTTTATGAGATTTACCCTAGAAACGGTGTATCATAAATAATTAATCACATCATTACATCCTTAGACAAAAATCGCAATTTGCACTATTATATATTTTTATAACATTTAACCAAATATGTGTGTAATAAATTTAAAAAATATATATATTTCTAGTTCAGAAATGTTATTTTGGGTTTTATTAAAGTGTTATTCATATTTCCATACTATTCTAATTAAAACGACCAAATTGAATTTATAGTTGTACACATTTATTTATATGACATATCTTTCACAATTCCAGAACAAATCTTTTCAATAAAGAAACTAGGTAGATAGATAGTAAATACTTCATAGTCTCATTTGAAAGTAACGTTTACAACCATGTTTGTTTGTACAGATATAATTATCTAAGCTTTTAACTAACTTGTAATAAAAGAGAAAACTATAGATACAACACTTCAATAGGTAGGTTGAAATTGTGTCCAAATTTAACTTATAAAAACTGTAAAGAAAATATACTTTTACATCCTTAATTTAAGATTACTCTAACATTCATTTAATTTTCATGTTGTCTGGGAAAAAAACTAAAACTTTGGAAAGAATCAATTTCAAACAGTTCATTTACAAGGATTAAGTACAACAAATGAAAACTGAGATAGTCTGGATTCAATCATTCAGCCAAACTGAGTATTTCTGATATTACCTGTTAAGTCATAATGACTTATTTACTAGTTCAAAGTTATAACATGAGAAAATAAAACTCCATAAAAAAAGAATAATATAAGTACATAAAAATATGTAATATAATATTTCTCTAGCAATTTGGACTAAATGATTTTTACTTATAAAAATGTTGCTCATTTAAAATGTCTATGTATAAACTATTCAATATTTTCTATTGCAAATTTATTCCTCTAAAGTATGATAATATATCTCAAAATTTATAGCTATATTTTTTTCATTTTTATTTACATGGTGTGCCCGAGGAATTAATGCAATATTAAAATGACAATCGTCAGTAAAAGTTGGTCATAAAAAGATATCAGTTATAACAACAATTAACTTACATCGTCACAGCATTAATATTGCTTGCCTGTACCTGAGGCATAAGTTACAAATTTCACTACCGAGAATCATCTATACATACTCTATACCAACCACTAGACATTGAAAGCTGGCAGTATTGAATCAAATGACAAAATGTAAAATATTTTGTGAATACTTTATTTAATAATACAACTATACTCATAACAATATTAACAGTTCACAAAGAAAAGGTAATATGGTATTATTTTCAATCAACATAAAATGAATAATATAGATTTTATAGTATAAATATGATATTATGCTATGCAGTAACTGATCTGCTCATAACTTGACTAGTATTTTGTAAGTGAATAAATGAAACTCACAAAATTCATGATGGAAATAATCAACAATCGTAAAGTAAATGGAAAGCTAGACAACACTGCTCGTATATAAACAAAATGATCCTAAGTCTAAATGGAATTCGAGTAATTTAAGATCAATCTTAACAAGTTACAAAAGATTTACAAAATAACTGTGGTTTCGAGTATTATAAAATTAATTATTACAATTTAAAGTGCTAAATTTAATTTTAAAACTATAAAAAAATAATTAATAAGAGGTCTTAAATTCGCCTTCCCTTACCGTTTTCTGCAGGCTCTGGTTAAGGAGCAAATGCATGCTTCTCTTTCTAATAAACTAAATTACCATTACAAATAAGTTCTAAATATCATAACAAGATGTTTCATTGTAAGTGCTAATACATTTTCAGATGGTAAGCATATTTATGTATCTTTACAAATTAAGAGAAAAATACTAAAGATCACAGTTTTGCCATAACTAATGATATCTAATATATAATGGCATTACTACACTTACTCGATGAAGACCATTGAACAAGCTACATGTCACAATCACATTATTATAGCTAGATATTCAATTTTTAATGTTGCAGTAAAGATTTGCTCCTATTATATTTAACATGAAATCAACCAAAAGTTTATATTTAACATGTTACACATACACTGTACTGAAGGTAGAAACACACTATTGTGTTATGGCGTACCCCTGGTGACAGTGACTGCACACGCTAATTTGCTGTACAATTCATCATTTTTAAACACTAAATCAAGTATTGTTAATAATTAAAAAGACTGAAATTTATTAATTAAACTTCTTAGAGATAAAATTTTGTGGATCTATGTCTCATAATCTCGTTAAATGATGATGACGTAATTGTCGCAAGTTCAAATACCGTGTCGATGGACAGAAGGTTCAATCCTTGCTGTGAGCCAGAGCTTTCCATGAAGGAAAATATCATCACATGATATGTATGTATCACATGAAACCTGGTGATAAGGGTTTTTCTAGATCTACTCGGGTTGTTACCACCCTTAAGTTAGTAATCTGTTGCCTATCTATCTATATATATCCCGGGAGCTACAGTTGGGAGCCAATCCTGTAGGATTAGTATGCTACAATGGTGCTTCCTTTGAGAGGTTTTTTTGCTCCATTAACGAAATATTGCTCAAAACATGCTAAAAAAATTTCCCACCCAATATGAGCTCCTAATTTCTATTTTTAATACTAGTTAAATGAATTTGAAATTTTCCCTTTTATTAAACACGTAATTTTATTTTCTATTTCTATATTTTGGCTTCATTTCACGCTATTCATTTGACCATGGGCGGAAATTGTAGAGAAATCCTTCCTCTTTCAAAGCTTTTATAGCTTATATCCAATCTAATAACTTTGTCGCCAATAAAAAATTGTAAACTTGATTTTTGCGGATAATTTCTATTTTTCTTCAAATCTATCAACTTTAGGGCAAAATGTTATAAAAGCATTTTTGTAGAAAATTTAGTTTTCTATTTAAAAAAGTCCTTTAAGAAACAATACAGCGAGGCACGATTGATAATACTGCACTACTCTCGCGAGACTAAACCTCAAAACAATAATCTTTGTATTGAAGATAACGGTAAATAACATAGACTTCCAAACAGTCAAACAAAGACATTTGGATTATACTTCAACCGTACCTATTTCATATTTATCAATATAAATGTCAAATATTTAAATAGAAAATGGCATAAACTTTTTATAAATATATTTCCAGAAAAAAGAACAAAAATCAAGATTTAATGGATTTATCGCGTAACTAGCGGGACCGGCAGACTTTGTCCCGCTCTGATTATAAAAAAGTCTTTGACAAATTATATACCAAAACATTCCTCATGTATCACTTTATCCACTGGTGAAAACCGCTTGAAAATCTGTTCAGTAGTTTTTGAGTTTATCGCCAACAGACAGACAGACAGACGCGGTAGGGGACTTTTTTTTTTTCGAACTGACTAGGCTATTGACCAAGCAAGGTCTTAACAGCTTCACCGGTCTACTGGTAGGGGACTTTGTTTTATACTATGTAATGATTTATAAGTTGTACGGTTTCGACTTCAGGACTTTTTTTATAGAAAACTAAATTATCTACAAAAAAGCTTTTTATAAAATTTTGATTTTTGGGCAAAAATCAAATTAACAATTTCTTATTGGCAACAAAGTTCGTAGATTGAATATAAACTATAAATACTTTTAAAGAGGAACGATTCCTCTACGATTTCCGCCCATGGTCTATTGAATAGCGTGAAATGTCGCCAAGATGTAGAAAAAAAATTACAATTTTACTTGTTAATTAAATAGGAAAATTTAAAATTAATTTAGTGTGTATGGAAAATTAAAATTAGGAGCTCATCTTTGGTGGTATTTTTTTAAAAGGTTTTCAGCAATATTTCATCAATGGAGCGAGAAAAAAATATTTCCCTCAGAGGAAGCATCCTAAAGTAACATTCTTTAACGACACATTGTTACTTAAAACATCAGACAATATTATGGTGATATTATTATGTTAGTAGAGAGTAAAAAACCACTCTCTATATTTCAGAATAAACAAACCACAATTGAATGTTTGATTGCAGGGTATAGAAAAGAAAAATCTAAGCTTTGTGAATCCACAGGAGAAGAGAAAAATTTGTTTATTTTATCCTTTAGTGTTGAGCATTTTATAACCCCCACAAACCAATGCTCAAATTAAAAATCTCAAAGCATATCATACAGGTATTTGCAGTCGAGAACCAGTTTCTCCAAATTTAACATGTTAACATCTCAGAACAAATTAAGACATAACATTTGGCGAGATTATGCTAAAAAACTAAACTTTTTAAAAATTAAAGAAAGTAAATGTTATTTATTTTAAAATAAGAACCAGTAGGCCAGGCTGGCCAGGCATTTAATAAAAAAAATTGTGCATTGTGTCCAGACGCATTAAAATCCTTTCAATGTCACAAGGCAACACTCCACAATAATGTATTTTTATCTATAATAAATGTATGAAGCCAAAATGTTCCTGGCGCGCTATGACACATTCAGTGTTTTTCTACCTTGATTCTCAAAATGTAAGGAATAAAATATGAAAGTGTATAAAGTCAAAATATACAAGATCCAAAACATACAAGTAACAATAAAGTACATGTTGCATAATGGATCGGTGACAGTCATCAACAATATATTTAGATCTACTCCTTGTCTGCACATCTGGTCTAAATCACAGATGCACTGAACATTCACAAATAATAAACGTCTCAAAGGTGGCTTCTATTACTTTATATTAAAGTTCCCACCTATAAGAGTGCCGAGTTCTTCCATCTAATGAGGTTACAATGTTAAAAGAGTATTAACACAATAAAACTAGGGACATTAAGTGTCCAAATGTGCTGACAAGAGGTGTCATGTCGTCTACCTAGGAGTGTGGCGTGGCGAGGCACGGAGCCCGTGCCCGCCGTGTTCTCCCTTTCATAGGCGGCAGGGCTCTGCAGCGGGCCGTCACGCACCCGACAAAGAAGGCCCGTCCGTTTGCACATCCTTGTCCTCCATCGGCGGCGCCAGAGGCCGATCTGAACCATACCTTTTAGAGAGATGCAACATTTCTCTCAAACCCTGAAGAAATTAATCAGAATTTTGCATTTATACACTCGGCAATAAGCAAAATGAACATTTTATCAGTAGAACTAATAATGTAAGGAATACAAGTGGCAAGTATATTGATTTTAATCACAATAAATTTAAATGTAATCAGTGCTGTAGTGTTAAAAATGTACAAACTTAAAATAGTAGTTTCTAGAAGTAGTCAAACTTTCAATAGGTGTCTATTAATGAAGTATATTTTTTCTGGGCTTGTAACAATTTCATGAAGTTCTTTAAAAATAGTGAAAAATAAATTAATTCTTTATTTAAATATATATCTACAATTAGCTCTACATTATTAAAAAAAAGTAATATTTTTGGCCTGACAGACAAAATGCTAACCCCAACTTTAGTGTCACAGACAAATATCGAGTTGCGTGTTCTAGAAAGTGCTGGCCTTTTCTACATAAGTCACTTTTCTTAATAAGTTGAATAAATAAACAACTAATTTAATAATAAAATATGAAAAAACTTTTTTAACTACTTAAATATTGATTGATCAATCTACAAAAACACTTGTAATATGAATTAACATAGATTAGGTGATTAAAAATTGTTGATATAAAATCTGAGGCCATAAAAAGCAAATCATTGACCAAACCTTATTCTCAGTGATGAGCCTTTGGTAAACATCTTCTCCTTTTCTAGCATCTCCATTCTCATCCATATTGACTGCTTTGTACATAATGCTTGTCATTTCATTGATCCTCTCTGCTTGCTGGCGAATTACCTTTAAAATATTTTTACCTTTTTACACTAAATTACTACTAGCAATACTACTCTCTTTAAGTATGTCTTTCTTAAGATAGAAATTAAAGCTTCTCTTTTTATCAATATTTTAAATAATCTTCATCTGGACCAAAGCTGCTCAACTCTATGCTTACAAGCCACATGTATAAATAGCCAATGCAAGCAAGTCAGAACCGATTTTTTATTTGCACAAGACTTAAAAGTTACTGAAAGTCACTGTCAGTGTCCCACCAAAAATTTGTGATTCTACTGTTTGGCCTAACTAATATAAAAGTTGTGTAGCTGTGCTGTATATTGAGCATTTAAAACTTGTTTAGTAGAAAACAATGGGTGTTATTACAAAAAAGTTAAATACGTATTGAATACTTGCTTTAAAAAAAGTTTAGATACCTACATATTAAATGCACCACGCTCGCCGTGCGTTCGTTATCTTGCTCTTCTATCGCTGTTCGGTTAGGTTAACACGATCTTGTCGCAGCAGCCGTCGGCAAGCCCAGTGCATTTAATATGTAAGTATCGAAACTATTTTTAAGCAAGTATTCCATACGTATTTAACTTTTTTGTAATAACACAGAATAAATTTAACAAAAGACTTAATAAAGTATCACCCAAATGTTAGATTTATATATGTTAGATAAACCTACAAAATCGAAGTGATCATCCATCACTATGAGCATTAGGTCACTGTTCAAGTAATTTTGGAGTAAAATTAAATAATATAAACGCTGTGTGTTAAGACAAATTTTGTAACTTAATAGACTTATTGAGTCTAAATTAATTCAAATGATATCATACTTCTTGTTGTTTCTCATTGACAGCAGCTGTAAAATCTATCCTAGACTCCCATATTCGCTTCTCAGTGTGTTGTCGATACTTAGACATTATGAGTTCCAAAGCCCTTCTGTGATCTTCCAATGCTGCTCGTAGTTCTCCATTTTCTCTTTGTACATCACGCATCAGACGGGACTCTCTCTCTATGCTGGCAATAAGAGCACCTCTAGGTCTCTCCCTGGAGGCTTCATTCAGAGTATCCACTTCCTCTTTGTACTGAAAAATTTACTTCAAATAATTTTTATGTTAACACCTGTCTAATTACCATGGTAACATATCGAAACAAACCCAGAACTCATCAACATCAAACCGGTTATGGACTACTTGAAGATGCTGGCATAGCACATAAAAAACTTTCACATAGATGTACATCAAGTATACACAAACCTCGAGATACTACTAAAGGCCTGAGAGGTATCAAATAAAAATGCTACAGACTTCAACCAGCATCATCCACATGCAGTATGGACTAATAAAGAGGCATATAGGTAATGTATAACCCATGCTAAAACACATATCCCACTGTATCTTTACTTCTATACTTTGACATAATGATTAACTTGTTACAATAAGATTCAGTCAATATAATTCCAACTAGAAAGTGGCAATTTTCATAATTTCAGACTATGGTTTACTTAGCATCAAACGAAATACAGTTATTTTGTCAAGATTAGTAAAAAGAAGCTGTACCTGTGTCTGTGTGTAAAAACCAAATTGTAAAAATAAACTACATGCAAACAAAATATATACAATTATTAACAGAACATCATAACACTGTTTTAATAACACACACTCACAAATGCACTCACCTGCCAAATAGAGACTCACGAATTTAACGACCTAAAAATATACTTTCAACAACGGGTACACCGCTTTCATAATTTCAATGACGACCGAGATAACCCTGAACAATCTCCTAATTCTATGCTATAACAACAAATTATGAAGCTAATGACAGCGCCTGCATTCATGGACGGGGTTAACTCTTACCTGTTTCATGGTGTGGATTTGTCTGTATGCCGTTTGCGTTTCGGTCAATAATGCATCCGCTTCCGTCTCACGGTCTTTTAGACGGCCTGCAAGTCTTTTTGCGTCCAAAATTATTTGCTGTATGGTTAGTGACATCTGAAATAGTCAGTACCTAATGTAGAAAACACATCAATCGACCGTTTAGTAACAAAAAACCAAAACAGCAGCACACACCCTGTATTCAACAGTAAATATTTACACAAATTAGATTGCATCTAAGTGATTTTGATAGATTAGTCAAAGAAAACACGAACTTTCATTAAAAATCAAACAACGCACATCAGCTGTTTCGTCATTAGAGGCAGCCATTAGCTTTCAATCTTTCAAATTTCAAAGCGAACAATAATTTTTATTTGTCTCTGGCGAATATTAAGACCACAAATAATACTACAGAACAAAAATCTAAATCTATATATTATATAAGATCTGTGTTAGAAAGTCAGTATTACATACAGATTTAAAAAAATCTGTAAGGCGAAGGAATAATCCATACTGTCAATTCTGATGTTGTCAATATAGGTAGTTCTTATGTATTCTTTAGCCAGTTTTCTTATATATTCAAGTTAATGTAAAGCCATAAGCGCCAAATCTTCAATATAATATTTCGTACTATTTATCTATCTTTTTTATCTTTTTAACCTTCGAGTAATCATAAAACAAAATTGTTCAAATACCTCCAAGCGTGGGGTTGATAAAGTCAAAGATTAAAATAAAAATTATCAGGAAAAGTTAGAAGATCGATATTCAGGTAAAGTGTCGTGCGATTATTTCAATGTTCTAACAAGATGGTGGCTCCCTTGTTAGAACTTTCCAGGGATTTTTTGTGGCATCTCAGAATTCATGTCCGTGGCATTATTTTCCATCCACTACACTTTTATTCAATAATCGAATTTATGTGTTATTTGAAACACTACCAATTTTGTAAAATGTAGGTGGAGTGGCACAAGATTATTAATAAAATATCAAATCCACTACACTTTTGCACAATAAACGATCCCCCAAAAACCTCCTGATCAAGCCCCATGTTGCAGATGTGAATTTTTCAATCGACTGTGGCTCCCTGTAATACTTATTATGCTCTTTTGACTGTGGTACACAAAAATAACATTTTCGTTCTGATGTATCGTTTAGTGTGTATACACACTAGCAGTTAGCTGCGCTTATGGTCTTAACCATATTTTTTTATAATTAACAACCTTTCAATGCGCAAGTAATAGCTAATTTAAATTAAAGTAATTTCCCACGTTTTAATAATATTATGTTATACCTATAAATTGTATTATAATCTCTATTGATACAAAACACTGATACTAACAAATGCTTCTACGGTGCAGAAACAAAAAAAGGAGTAGAAATATTATAAAAAAACGCTTAGGATTTTTTGGCTGGATCTTGGAATGTCATGTAGTGGTTTTTATATTTTATTCGTAACCTTGTGTTATTTGGCTCCTTGTTTTGTAATATTTGTGTAGTATTAGCTTAGTCTGGTGAAGCTGTGAAGGCCCGTCAGCCCAATAGCGTAGTCAGTTTGAGAAAAAAAATAAAGAAAAAAGTGGTGTATTACGAAATATAGTTTGGTTATTGTACACAAGTGAAGTGGATGGGAAATAATACCACACAGAATTAGTCCGGTGAAGCTGTGAAGACCTTCCCAGGTCAATAGCGTACTCAGTTCGAGAAAAAAAATACCACACAGTATGGATTCTAGCTTGCCACAAAACTCCCTGGAAAATTCTAATAAGACAGCCATCATCTTATCAGTTCATTGAAATGATCGCAAGAAACTTGTAATATATATCAGTGCCTACTCGACAATGACAATCTACTAGAAAATTGGTTGACAGAAATAAAATGAAATAAAAAATGCAACATTTTTTATTGAAATCCGACAACCATCATTTTTATTTCAATGGTATCATCATCATTACATAGTATAAAACAAAGTCCCCTACCGCGTCTGTCTATCTGTCTGCTCGCGATAAACTCAAAAACTACTGAACGGATCTTCATGCGGTTTTCACCAGTGGTTTGTGAGAAAGGTTTTGGTATATAATTTGTCAAGGATTTTTTATAATCAGGGTGGGACAACGTCTGCCGGGCCCGCTAGTTATAAATAAAAAGACGTAGATACGTTACCTAAATGATATATTGACAAAGTAAATGGCACGATAACGCACACATACGCGAAGTAATATTTGAAACTCCGACAAATAGTTATAAATTAGGTCTGTCAGTCAAAAATAAAGAATAATCAAAACAGATAGACATCTTGCTTTGTTAAATTTATGCATAAAGATGGATTGACTCACAGATGCTCTGTTTGCAACATCTTATTAATTTTAATTAATAAAAAAGTGAATACTTATTGAAAGTACATAAATGAAAATAAAATCAATTTTATTATACAAATTTAATTGGCATTAGCATTTAATTTTAATTAGCTGGTGCAATAAGTGGGGCACGGTCGTGAGTGGCACAGAAGCTATCAAGGGGGTACTGGCAAGATATTATGTGTTTGAGTGGGTCGCTGAACTGTTTGGTTACACAATTTAAAACGGTTGGTGTCGCTGCAGTCGGGTTCTAGGTTTTTAAAATTTTTCGAGTTTGGAAATACAATAGAAACCGGTAGTAACTGATTTTACGCAGACGAAGTTGCGCGGGTTAGCTAATATATTATAAAACAAAGTCGTCTGCCACGTCCGTCTGACTGTCTGCTCTCGATAAACTCAAGAGCTACTGAACGGATTTTCATGTGGTGTTCCAGTAGATAAAGTGATTCATGAGGAAGGGTTAGGTATATAATTTGTCCAAATTTTTTTTAATTACCAGGGCGGGATAACGGCCGCCGCGCTCTCTAGTGTTACTATAAAGCAAATAAAAAGAAAATATTATTAAGCATAAGATATTATGTCATATCAAATTAAACAAAACCCATTATATCAAGTTTTTCTTGTTATTGAAGTTTTGCCACGAAATATACATTTTATTTTAGTTTTAAGAACTGTAACAATCAAATATTATGTTTCATCAGGAAATCCTTTATGATTTTGTTGACTTTTTCGGGTTCTTCTTGTTGTAAGAAATGTCCCACATTTTCAATAATTTTAGTTTCTATATGAGCGTATTCAGTTTTCATACGTTCCAGAACATCTCGACAGATGTATTGATCGTTAGCACCATTGGCGACTAAAATAGGAATATCTTCTTTGAGATGCTTGTCGGGAACAAAACATGTAAAGTTGGCTCGATAGTAATTAATTGTTGCTGTTAACGCATCTGTAAATATATAAGGTTTTTAAACAAGAATTATCACAATATTAACTTGTATTACTCCTGGACAATGACACGTAGGCAATGATCGTGGTGTCAGTTGAGAGGTGTACTTCAAGTTTAACAAAAATAACAGTACCGTCTATATTTCCATAATCTTTAGCCTTTGCGGGGTGGTAGGGTGTCTGTACCCGACTGGATCGCGACCACCGTACACCAGGTGGAACACCCGCCATAGTGGCACGTTTGGGCGTGTCGCGTTCCGGGATCAGCCGGTGTATATCCAGCAACCAGGGGGAGGGGGGCGGCTGTCCCTAACTTGGACGCTTTCAGGCCGGCATGACAGCGGCGACCGGCGATGGATAGTATGTCTTTCGGTGGTCGCCATTGTTTTTGGGTTGTACTGTGCTTACCATCAGGCACAGTACAGTCACTTTGCCGAGCTACTATAAAAAAAAAAAAAAGCCTGTAAGAGAGCTACTGCAGGTACAACCACCACGCCAGCACATGACGTAACGACGGTTTGAAACCCCTTAAAATCTAATGTTCTATATTCTTACACATACGGCGGTACTACAACGTTTCTCAGGTTCAGATTTCCTCACGATGTTTTTCCTTCGTCGTGAACCGATAGCGTTATCAATTCAAATTAGTAAATGTACGCGAATTCCAAAAAATCTGATCTTGAAAACCTGCAGATCTGAAATTGACATTCCACCGGACAAACCTCTCGACCACCACAACTATATGCTTCGATATTATAAATTATATATGCATATTTAAAAATTTATTTTCTGCCGTTGAGTATTCTAAAATAATATATGAATCACCTTCATGAACCAGAAGTTTCTTTGATAGTTCGCTTAACATTTGGGAAAGGCAACTGATGTATGTCAGAGGAAAAATCCTTTTTGCGCCAAAGGCAGAAAAAGCAAATTATTTAATGCAAATGGGATTGAGATAAAATTTAGGCTAGCCCAGACGTAACCTTTTTTTATTGTATTTCGTCGCGATGAAGAACATTGAGGTGATCATATTATGTGAAAAACTTAAAAACTAATCAAAATAGTCATACTAACAAGGCTTTTTAAACCAATATCTGTAACATTCTAAGTCTTCTTTATCAGTAGATGTCTTCCCCGGCACTAACATGACATCATACATAGGTAAGTCGTTCATAAGAAGAAGTAATTCTGGTAGTACTGGCATTCGAAATAGAAACATATACCTGAAAATATAAATTATTTACCGAGTATTGACAAATGATACAACCATTTTCTTAAATATATTAGTAGATATGTAAGTACTAATTATAAAACAAATTCGGTATTATTACAAAAAAGTTAAATACGTATTGAATACTTGCTTTAAAAAGGTTTCGAATTAAATGCAACGCGGCCGCCCGAGGCAAGTTCGCGTTATCCTTTTTCGCAAGTCTAATCCAACGTGACCAAAGCGAGACAAAAGATCAAGATGGCGAACATTCAGCGACCGCGGTGCATTTAATTCGAATTCTTTTTAAAGCAAGTATTCAATACGTATTTAATTTTTTTGTAATAACACCGATTATGACACATCTATGTTTGAAAATGACAACAATCGGTGACAAGATTTATACCGTTTAGATTTTTTTGCATTTCAGTAAAAGCAAAATGATTTATTGTGTGCTAACGAAGAAAATAACACCAAATCTTCCTTTTACTGAACGATCATGTAATGAACTGAAATGGCAACTGGACATCAATCTATCAATTCTATCAATATTTCTGAAGATCTCCTTACTTCTGTCTCACTGACTCATTCACTTTTTATATGGAGATTTTTTAAACCCAAATTCTTTACTTTTCACAACTACTCAGTCACAATAATGTACTTAAAATAATCAGTTCATAGCCAAAAAATTATTGGTAGAATTCGTCTTGGGGTTTCAACCATGCGTAAACTCGCAACACTACACGTTTTTTAACCGGAAAATAGTGGTAATATAGTGTTGTGTTGCAATCTGGAGGTTTAAGTTAACAAGCATACAAGGCACTCTAACTTAGTCTTCAAGGAGCTGATACGATATCGGATAAGAATATGATACTGTTTGAAGTCAGCTCTGTGAGTTTATTACAAATTAAGTGGTCTGCAAATAATCAGTTAATTAGCGAACAAAAGTAATGCAACTTGTTACCATGACATTTTCATTTGTGACGATCTTGTCCAAATTTCATGAGCCCAGGCTTCACTCGACGTGGTACCTAACATAATTAGAGCACTAACAATATCCGGGTGTACGTCTCGTACTTTATTTGCGATTACGCCTCCCCAGTCGTGAGATACGAGAATACAATTCTCGCGACCTATAAAAAACCAAATGCTAAAATTACAGTATGAACACTGTTAGTTCAAAATCGATTCAAATGTGTATTATCCGTAACATTAGGTAGTAATCTGAATGATAAAAAGTAATATATGCTTAACAATAAAGAAAATAAAAATAACAAAACCATTTGTTTTTCAAGCAACTGCTTAAAGATAAAAAGGTAACGCAGTCTGCAATATATTAGAAAGATCTAATAATAATAGTAGGTAATCTATCGTTGTTGCGCTCTGCCCGAGGTACCAAGTAGAGTGCGAGAGAGAAAACTTCAGCTCGGAGTAACTATACCTTCATAAATATTATAAAGGAGTTCATAATGCCCTATTCCAAAATTAACTGTTTTCAAATTTAACATTTGAACGTAATGTATATACATCTGCATTTAAAAAGAAAGTTTATAGATTCCATAGATCCATCGTGAAACAGAGCGAAAAAGCTGGCACTTGCGTATCTCGTGTACTCCTAAAGAGTATCTACCAATGTGCATAACTCCTACATCACACCACATTAACATAAGATCTACTGCCCACACTCCCCTCCCTCCTTGCTTTGTTAAAATAGTATATTAGAATAGTATAGTAAAATACTACTTCGGCAGCTTTAATCGGTCCTTCGATCAACAATAACTAGATAAAGGATCACGTACAAAATCGAAAATAATTCTGCTGTCCGCGTAAATATATACTTATGTAGCTAATGGTTTACTAAGAAAGGGAGAATTTTTTTTAAACAGTTTTAAGTTCAACCTAATTACAACCGTGACACCTAGTAATAAAGTCACAAATGTTCAAAATATTATCTAATACTTACGATAAAACGAGCAAAGCAATAAATTACTCCCGTCACTTACAAATGAAAAGACAACATAAACAACATTTAATGTGAATTCAACCTTAACACGCAATAAATAAAGTACTTTTTCCCGTTATTGTGCGTGGTTGGCGAGCCTTGGCCAAACATTTGTACCACAGACTTAAAATCGGTAATTTTGTTAAAAATTTGATATTATTTGTTAATTTAAAGCTTAAAATATAACTTATTCAACACGTATTTAGCAAAAGTAAGATACTCCGGCCGTTAAATTGCTTATTCGGGTATTATTTTTGCATCTTTTGAATACACTGCGGCATTGTGAAACGTTTACCGAGACGTATTTTTCGCACCAACCCGATATCTATATAGTTATTGTTGATCGAAGAATCGCTCCCTCCAATATGGCGTCTCGTAGTAGAAAAGGATTAATAGTTTGCATAGTGACTATTTTGGTATACCTTTCGCTCGCACTTCCACTACGTACCAAAAAAACCGAATATAATAATAAATAAAAAATATTTGTAAAACGTTACCTAATTTATGAACCAGGTCTCGTATATCTTCGATAAGTAACTCCATTTTATAAAAAGAAATCCCTTTGGGCTTTTCTGAATCTCCATAGCCTCTCATGTCCACAGCAACACACCTAAAATGTAAAAGGTTTTATCTATTATCTATGTATGTTAAAACGAATGATAGTATATTTGATGTGAATAAATTTCAATAACGTATCACGGATCATCATGAAATAGTAAATATTTTAAGTTAAACGTTCACGCGGGCGGGTTTATTACAAACTCTAGAGTTACTAAGGACACGTGGACAGGCTTGTTATAGCTAGGCTCATCTTACTTCGTATTAGTATATAGATTAAAGTCATAAGAATAACAAATTTGTAATATTATTACCAATAATCTTTATTGAATTCCACAATCTGATGCCTCCAGGAATACCAGAATTCAGGAAATCCGTGCAAAAATATCATAAGAGGTTTTGTTGGATCTCCACTTTCTACGTAGTGCATTTTTATGCCCTGAAAAAATATTTTGTATTACTTTATGAACACGAATTTTCAAGAAAAATAAATTATCACATTTAGAGTTCTTGTGCCTTTTTTATATTAATATGCGAACTGTATTAGTTTTCTATCCTGTCCTCTATGTCTTTACGCTTTTCTATACCGTAGTCCGGTGAAGCTGTGAAGGCCTGTCAGGCCAACAGCCTAGTAATTTCGATAAAAAAAAAACTTTTTCATATATGCCAAGTAGTCGTTATAAAATTTTACAAAGATAACTTAAAATCGACAAGAACGTTTTAGAATTTACATAATAATCATGAAATGATTACGAACAACTTAAAGACAGCCTATAATTAATTCAGATAAATCACATAGCTGCGAACCAAGTCGCGGACACCTACTACTTAAAAGTAATTTCGCGAATACTAAATAAACACGTAAAATATATGTAATCAAGTATGATTTACAAAAACCCTTTGAAGTAAAACTTCTTTAGGCCCGAATAGGAGGTAACTGGACTAAAACGCAACGGAAGTCCTTAGGGCAATATGGCGTCACGTTATTGTACCATCCGGTTTTTAAATATTTTTGATTTTGTCAATAAATAGTAAAAAAAATCAAAATATAAATATTGATTATAAACAAATCAATCAAACATTTTTGAATGTGTTACGCCATCGCTACACACCACAATTGCTGATTAAGAGTTCCAGTCCCACGATGCGGTAGGTGTTCCAAGTATTACGCCATCGCTATACAACACAATCGATGAATAAGAAGAATGCCGAGTTCCCAGTTCCAAGTTGCGGCAGGTGTTCAAGCATACGAGTCAGCAATTTCCACAACAGGTGCACAATCTTAGTGGAAACGTTCGGTGGTCCGACTCCTCCGTTCCCACATTGTTCATGTATAAATACTTGGACGGAACCAACAGAAAGACAGTGTTAACCTAATATCGGTAGCATTCACTATGCTATTAGTTTTAGTTTAGGTTTAGTGTGAGAGTTAGCCTAACATCGCCGACACTCTCACAATGTAGGTTTAGTGTGAGAGTAAGCCTAACATCGGCGATAATCTCTAGTTTTAGATTCATTTTTGTAATTTTTATGTTTAATAAATGAATTTAAAGTAATTTGGTTTTTTTTGGATCCTCCGGCTCTGACCTTCGTAACTAATGAAAATATAATTCAAAATATTAAATTGAATAATAATAATAATCATACAATAGAATTAATTATGTATAGATAGGCGCGCGACCATGCCGCTATCTGGTTTCAATGTAAGTAAATAACAAATTAAATCAAAGGTTCATTATATGTAGTGCCATCTAGCAGCTAATTCGGAACTTAAATATTATTAGCAAGTCTTATATGGCACAACTATTGATGCAGTTTTCTCAACAAGTTTAGAAAATTTGCAGAGTAGAATTTTTGTTTCTCATTTCAGTTATCATAAACCAATCATATCATATTTGAAGTATGATATTAATTAAATTATTGTTTTAAAATGTATAGAGGTCGACGATAATTTATTTATTTATTTATCTTATTTATTTATTTATTAGGAAAACTAACAGCTATAATATACAATACATAGTTATTAGAATAGAAAACATCAAGCCATTTATAAGTCTTCGCCGATATAAAACAGAATACAATCACTTGCATTATATGGTATTAGGTAAACATTATAATAAAAGAAGATATTCAAGAATATTAACAGTCTATTACTATTTGCAATCGCCATCATTAAAGAACGTCCTTGTTAAAAATGTTATCGCTTTATTTACGGTAGTATTAAATAGGTCAAAATCACCTATCTCGCTCATAGTGTTGAAGGAGTGACCAGCTCGCCATAAATATGAATTCTGCCAGTAATTTGTGGAAACAGTGGGCAGCGACAGAGGGGGGTTTGTACGTAGACGTTTGGTCGGAACATTAATAAATAATTTCGTTAGAAGTTCGGGACAATCTACAATATTAGTAGTAATTTTGAGCAGGTATGTTATATCTGCTATTTCTCGTCGCTTCACAAGAGGCAACAAATGGTGCTTACTACAAAGTTCACTGTAATTATTGGGATCGTAGGTATCATGTAAACGATAACATAGATATTTAATGAATTTTCTCCGGATATTTTCTAAACGATTTACATATAAATGGTATCTAGGATTCCAGATTTGCGATGCATATTCTAAGTTACTACGAACATAAGCACAATATAATATCTTTAAGGTCTTTATGTTATTAAAGTATTTAGCGTTTCGCATGACAAACCCTAGCGCCCTGAAGGCTTTTTGTACAAGATTGTCAATATGGCTGTCGAAAAGTAATTTGGAATCGAGAAGAACACCCAGATTACGAATGATATTTTCTCTTTGTAGTTCAAAGCCTTTCAGGTAGTACTTAGAAATGTGGAACTTGGTCTTACGAGTGAAAGTAACTGAGAAACATTTCGATGGATTCAAATCGAGCTTATTTTTCGTGCAATACACGTCCAGGCTATGCAGGTCCTGTTGAATTTGGTGTATATCTAGCTGCGACGTAATAGCTTTGAATATTTTCATATCGTCAGCAAAACATAACAAGCGGGCAAATTTTATACAATTATGAATGTCATTAGTAAATACAGTGAAAAGTAAAGGACCTAAGAGGGAACCCTGTGGTATGCCACTGTGAACAGGTACCCAGCTCGAAACATAATTGTTGACAACTACCGCTTGAGATCTATATTCAAGATATGATGAGAACCATCTAAGTAGGTCACCCCTGATACCGATTTGAAAAAGTTTATGGAGTAGAATGTCATGATCAACACGATCAAAAGCTTTACTATAATCGGTATAGATAACATCTACTTGAAAACCTTTCTCCATAGAATCTGTCAAATATTCGTTAAAAACTGCCAAGTTAGATACTGTAGAACGACCTTTTATAAACCCGTGTTGAGAGCTGCTAAACGAATACTTGAGAGCAGCATTAACTTGGTCGTATATTATTTTTTCCAATAGTTTAGATATAATACAAAGTTTTGAAATCGGTCGATAATTAGTTACATCGTCTCTGGGACCTTTCTTGTGTACTGGAGTAATAAATGCTGATTTTCAGATTGGGGGCATCAAACATTCGTATAATGATCGCTTAAACAAATAATGTATAGGGAAAACTATGGATTTAGCACATTTTAATAGAAATTCAGCTGGCATTTGATCAGGTCCTGCAGCTTTAGAAGTGTCAAGTTTAGTTAATAAGCTGTAGATATCATCAATATTAATCTCAATTTTGTGAATATATGAGGTTGACGTATCTACTGATGAGATATGTATTAGTTATACTAGTAGCATGATTAATATCAATGTTGCCAAGAAATGTAGATTTAAAAAAAGCAGAGAAAGTTTCACATATATCGTCACCAGTAGTTGCTGTTATATCTCCAAACTTAACCAAACTCGGAATATAACTGCAATAAATGCAATAAATAAATGATAATACAATAAATGCCTTTTTAAATTCTCATATGATGGATTTATTTTTAACTTAAGCGCCATCTCTTATAACACCAAAGAAATTTTACTTCAATCGCGTGTGACGGTTACACGCATTCATTTTTTATATAGTTTGTAAATGTAATGTTTGACTACAATTTCACCTAATGTTAAGAGGCGATTGGTCCTAGGATAGTATATGGTCAAAAAGAATTCGTTCATCTAAGAAAATATAATTTCATATATGCACTATGAAATATTTTTTCATTGTAAGATAAAAATTATCTTGAAATTTTAAAATAATATTAATTTAAAGTAAGCAAATACCCTTTATTCCAAAAACATGTACGGTATCCTTTTAAGGTATTATTTAATAAAACCAAGAATATTCTTTTCTTAAATTAAAATATTTCGTATTCTTGGACGATAGCTTTTGTATTATACTAGCAAGCTAAACCTAAAAGTAAGATGCCTTTGGTTTACAGTTGCAGTTACTTGACGATATATATTCAACTCGAGGCAACGGCGTAATAATAGGGTGACAGTATAGGCAAATTATCTGGAACTTGAGTGGAATCTTAAGAGAGCCGAGAGCATAGGAGAACCTTAATATTTATTACTAGCTGTGCCCGCGACTTCGTCTGCGTGAAAACTGATCTACAAAAATAGTGACTAATAAAGACATCTGAATGTATTAAGTTTTAATACTATTTACTTTTATCTCGTACTTAAGTCGCGTCGTCATTAAAATTACAATAACTTTTGATATACTGAACCAATTTTAATGAAATAAAAATTAAATATTAAAATATGCTTTATGTTCAAGCAAACAGACAGACAAACATTTCTAAAAATGATTGAAATGTATTTTATTACTTATGTCTAGACACCTACAACATTTTTTTTAAGAAAATCTAAAACGTACGTAAAGTACGTAAATGTACGTAAAGTACATACATAAAATAAACAAAAATATATTTGTACGCGTTTGTGACCTATGTATATGTGGTTTGAAATCGTACCCAAGTACAAGACGATAAGGTCTTCGGATGGGTCATTCTATGAATTACGTTACACAACTGACTTCTAGGTGAAATTTAATAGAACCTAATTTGTTCGATTATTTGTATTGCTTAAAATGTTTCCGGCGGTAAGTGGTAGTAGTGGCTGCAACATAGTAGTTGTTAGCGTACATATAATTGTCATATAACTGGTGATACTAAATTAAATAAAATCAAGTACATCCTTTTTTGTATATATATTTGCATTTATATTTTTTGGTGATTTTTAATCGTTTGTAATATACTATTTTATGTGTAGTATATAAAATGATATCAAAAAATGATATTTAATATAAGTTATCCCTTTATTCAATATTACTACGTCTATAAAACATTTTTAGAACCATATTAACACAGATTGATCGCAGAATATTATTGAAGTTTTCTTTGTATGTTAGTAGACGTAAGGATCATAAAGAATAACAATTACAAACTTATAAATAAAAGCTTCGAGGTCTAGATGCTATAGGAAAAAAACTGTTTCAATATTTTTCAATAATAATATCAAAGTTCATCACTAACCACTAAACCAAAAAACAGAACAGAAAAAGATACTTAACTGTTTTTTCATAAAACAAGTTTTTTGCAATATGGCGTCACGTTATTGTACCATCCGGTTTTTAAATATTTTTGATTTTGTCAATAAATAGTAAAAAAAATCAAAATATAAATATTGATTATAAACAAATCAATCAAACATTTTTGAATGTGTTACGCCATCGCTACACACCACAATTGCTGATTAAGAGTTCCAGTACCACGATGCGGTAGGTGTTCCAAGTATTACGCCATCGCTATACAACACAATCGATGAATAAGAAGAATGCCGAGTTCCCAGTTCCAAGTTGCGGCAGGTGTTCAAGCATACGAGTCAGCAATTTCCACAACAGGTGCACAATCTTAGTGGAAACGTTCGGTGGTCCGACTCCTCCGTTCCCACATTGTTCA
This sequence comes from Antheraea yamamai, assembly GCA_036509395.1. NCBI lineage: Eukaryota > Metazoa > Arthropoda > Insecta > Lepidoptera > Saturniidae > Antheraea > Antheraea yamamai. The sequence goes on along the minus strand of AP028436.1, from coordinate 16,000,693 downwards.
TGTATAAATACTTGGACGGAACCAACAGAAAGACAGTGTTAACCTAATATCGGTAGCATTCACTATGCTATTAGTTTTAGTTTAGGTTTAGTGTGAGAGTTAGCCTAACATCGCCGACACTCTCACAATGTAGGTTTAGTGTGAGAGTAAGCCTAACATCGGCGATAATCTCTAGTTTTAGATTCATTTTTGTAATTTTTATGTTTAATAAATGAATTTAAAGTAATTTGGTTTTTTTTGGATCCTCCGGCTCTGACCTTCGTAACTAATGAAAATATAATTCAAAATATTAAATTGAATAATAATAATAATCATACAATAGAATTAATTATGTATAGATAGGCGCGCGACCATGCCGCTATCTGGTTTCAATGTAAGTAAATAACAAATTAAATCAAAGGTTCATTATATGTAGTGCCATCTAGCAGCTAATTCGGAACTTAAATATTATTAGCAAGTCTTATATGGCACAACTATTGATGCAGTTTTCTCAACAAGTTTAGAAAATTTGCAGAGTAGAATTTTTGTTTCTCATTTCAGTTATCATAAACCAATCATATCATATTTGAAGTATGATATTAATTAAATTATTGTTTTAAAATGTATAGAGGTCGACGATAATTTATTTATTTATTTATCTTATTTATTTATTTATTAGGAAAACTAACAGCTATAATATACAATACATAGTTATTAGAATAGAAAACATCAAGCCATTTATAAGTCTTCGCCGATATAAAACAGAATACAATCACTTGCATTATATGGTATTAGGTAAACATTATAATAAAAGAAGATATTCAAGAATATTAACAGTCTATTACTATTTGCAATCGCCATCATTAAAGAACGTCCTTGTTAAAAATGTTATCGCTTTATTTACGGTAGTATTAAATAGGTCAAAATCACCTATCTCGCTCATAGTGTTGAAGGAGTGACCAGCTCGCCATAAATATGAATTCTGCCAGTAATTTGTGGAAACAGTGGGCAGCGACAGAGGGGGGTTTGTACGTAGACGTTTGGTCGGAACATTAATAAATAATTTCGTTAGAAGTTCGGGACAATCTACAATATTAGTAGTAATTTTGAGCAGGTATGTTATATCTGCTATTTCTCGTCGCTTCACAAGAGGCAACAAATGGTGCTTACTACAAAGTTCACTGTAATTATTGGGATCGTAGGTATCATGTAAACGATAACATAGATATTTAATGAATTTTCTCCGGATATTTTCTAAACGATTTACATATAAATGGTATCTAGGATTCCAGATTTGCGATGCATATTCTAAGTTACTACGAACATAAGCACAATATAATATCTTTAAGGTCTTTATGTTATTAAAGTATTTAGCGTTTCGCATGACAAACCCTAGCGCCCTGAAGGCTTTTTGTACAAGATTGTCAATATGGCTGTCGAAAAGTAATTTGGAATCGAGAAGAACACCCAGATTACGAATGATATTTTCTCTTTGTAGTTCAAAGCCTTTCAGGTAGTACTTAGAAATGTGGAACTTGGTCTTACGAGTGAAAGTAACTGAGAAACATTTCGATGGATTCAAATCGAGCTTATTTTTCGTGCAATACACGTCCAGGCTATGCAGGTCCTGTTGAATTTGGTGTATATCTAGCTGCGACGTAATAGCTTTGAATATTTTCATATCGTCAGCAAAACATAACAAGCGGGCAAATTTTATACAATTATGAATGTCATTAGTAAATACAGTGAAAAGTAAAGGACCTAAGAGGGAACCCTGTGGTATGCCACTGTGAACAGGTACCCAGCTCGAAACATAATTGTTGACAACTACCGCTTGAGATCTATATTCAAGATATGATGAGAACCATCTAAGTAGGTCACCCCTGATACCGATTTGAAAAAGTTTATGGAGTAGAATGTCATGATCAACACGATCAAAAGCTTTACTATAATCGGTATAGATAACATCTACTTGAAAACCTTTCTCCATAGAATCTGTCAAATATTCGTTAAAAACTGCCAAGTTAGATACTGTAGAACGACCTTTTATAAACCCGTGTTGAGAGCTGCTAAACGAATACTTGAGAGCAGCATTAACTTGGTCGTATATTATTTTTTCCAATAGTTTAGATATAATACAAAGTTTTGAAATCGGTCGATAATTAGTTACATCGTCTCTGGGACCTTTCTTGTGTACTGGAGTAATAAATGCTGATTTTCAGATTGGGGGCATCAAACATTCGTATAATGATCGCTTAAACAAATAATGTATAGGGAAAACTATGGATTTAGCACATTTTAATAGAAATTCAGCTGGCATTTGATCAGGTCCTGCAGCTTTAGAAGTGTCAAGTTTAGTTAATAAGCTGTAGATATCATCAATATTAATCTCAATTTTGTGAATATATGAGGTTGACGTATCTACTGATGAGATATGTATTAGTTATACTAGTAGCATGATTAATATCAATGTTGCCAAGAAATGTAGATTTAAAAAAAGCAGAGAAAGTTTCACATATATCGTCACCAGTAGTTGCTGTTATATCTCCAAACTTAACCAAACTCGGAATATAACTGCAATAAATGCAATAAATAAATGATAATACAATAAATGCCTTTTTAAATTCTCATATGATGGATTTATTTTTAACTTAAGCGCCATCTCTTATAACACCAAAGAAATTTTACTTCAATCGCGTGTGACGGTTACACGCATTCATTTTTTATATAGTTTGTAAATGTAATGTTTGACTACAATTTCACCTAATGTTAAGAGGCGATTGGTCCTAGGATAGTATATGGTCAAAAAGAATTCGTTCATCTAAGAAAATATAATTTCATATATGCACTATGAAATATTTTTTCATTGTAAGATAAAAATTATCTTGAAATTTTAAAATAATATTAATTTAAAGTAAGCAAATACCCTTTATTCCAAAAACATGTACGGTATCCTTTTAAGGTATTATTTAATAAAACCAAGAATATTCTTTTCTTAAATTAAAATATTTCGTATTCTTGGACGATAGCTTTTGTATTATACTAGCAAGCTAAACCTAAAAGTAAGATGCCTTTGGTTTACAGTTGCAGTTACTTGACGATATATATTCAACTCGAGGCAACGGCGTAATAATAGGGTGACAGTATAGGCAAATTATCTGGAACTTGAGTGGAATCTTAAGAGAGCCGAGAGCATAGGAGAACCTTAATATTTATTACTAGCTGTGCCCGCGACTTCGTCTGCGTGAAAACTGATCTACAAAAATAGTGACTAATAAAGACATCTGAATGTATTAAGTTTTAATACTATTTACTTTTATCTCGTACTTAAGTCGCGTCGTCATTAAAATTACAATAACTTTTGATATACTGAACCAATTTTAATGAAATAAAAATTAAATATTAAAATATGCTTTATGTTCAAGCAAACAGACAGACAAACATTTCTAAAAATGATTGAAATGTATTTTATTACTTATGTCTAGACACCTACAACATTTTTTTTAAGAAAATCTAAAACGTACGTAAAGTACGTAAATGTACGTAAAGTACATACATAAAATAAACAAAAATATATTTGTACGCGTTTGTGACCTATGTATATGTGGTTTGAAATCGTACCCAAGTACAAGACGATAAGGTCTTCGGATGGGTCATTCTATGAATTACGTTACACAACTGACTTCTAGGTGAAATTTAATAGAACCTAATTTGTTCGATTATTTGTATTGCTTAAAATGTTTCCGGCGGTAAGTGGTAGTAGTGGCTGCAACATAGTAGTTGTTAGCGTACATATAATTGTCATATAACTGGTGATACTAAATTAAATAAAATCAAGTACATCCTTTTTTGTATATATATTTACATTTATATTTTTTGGTGATTTTTAATCGTTTGTAATATACTATTTTATGTGTAGTATATAAAATGATATCAAAAAATGATATTTAATATAAGTTATCCCTTTATTCAATATTACTACGTCTATAAAACATTTTTAGAACCATATTAACACAGATTGATCGCAGAATATTATTGAAGTTTTCTTTGTATGTTAGTAGACGTAAGGATCATAAAGTATAACAATTACAAACTTATAAATAAAAGCTTCGAGGTCTAGATGCTATAGGAAAAAAACTGTTTCAATATTTTTCAATAATAATATCAAAGTTCATCACTAACCACTAAACCAAAAAACAGAACAGAAAAAGATACTTAACTGTTTTTTCATAAAACAAGTTTTTTTTTTGTTAAATAAATGTTGAACGCAGTGAGTTTAGATTAATACCCAGAGATGGGGCTGCCACGATTATATACTCATTATCATTGTGTTTTGTAGATTACATATAAGTCTTTTGAATTATAAGTCCTGTGGTTAGACTGGTGAAGCTGTAAAGACCTTGCCAGGTCAATAGCATCGTCAGTTCGAGAAAAAAAAAAGTCCTGTGGGTCCTTGAGCTAGTTGCCCAAACAAAAATCGGCTGAGTGCCTTAAGCGTTCCCCTTAGTAGTCTGGTGAAGCTATTAAGAGCTTGCTAGGTCAATAGCGTAGTCAGTTCGAGAAAAAAAAAGTCCTGTGGGTAGTCCGGTGAAGCTGTAAAGACCTTGCCAGGTAAATAGCATAGTCAGTTCGAGAAAAAAAAAGTCCTCTGGAATAGCAGTCTTCTTCCATGTTGCCAAGGCCTTCGATAAGGCCTGAAACAACTCAGGAAACGCATCGAAGAAGCCGTTAGCACACTCGGTGATTGGTTCCTTCGATGGCGTATAGAAGTAAATCCCGATAAGAGTATCGCGATAGTCTTCGACCCTAAGCAATGCGCTAATACTCTTTAGCCCATCAGGCTATACGAAACCGAGATACATTGGACCAGCGAGATCAAATATCTCGGTGTTACATTAGCGCGACATATTTTCACCGACCCTCCTGATATAATAACGTCAGCGAACGATCAGTACCAGCCTGTCTCTCCAAACAGAGCGTGTTCACGCCCACGCCCGCGTAACCACAGATCACGCCGCCATGGTCTGGGGGTAAATTTCTCTCCCGAACAACAGAGTAGGCCCCCTCGGCAGCGGCTCAAGCCTAGGTCCGTTCCCTCGGCGTGGAGCCCTTGAGTGCGCTGCTCAAGCGATACTGTGACACAAAATTTACATCACTGCAACAACATTACACATATCACCTCCGCACACGTGCACGCATACACGCTTACACATGAAAGTGGAAGGGTTTTACTTTTTTTTTCCTTATCGAACTGAAATAGTTTAGAAATTTTCCGATACAAAATACACATAAGAGTTGTTGAGATATGTATGCTTGGTACACATATATGTTTCAACAGCTCATATATGTATGAATAGTTTAGCTTAACTTAGGTTAGCTGAGATAGATCGCGAATTGCATGCATCAGGGAACAGCCCAGCCGAGGTGTACCGTGCACCCTTGAGCTAGTTCAATAGCGTAGTCAGTTCGATAAAAAAAAAAGTTTTCTGGAAGCGAACTGAATCGAGTAGTTTAGTTCGTTTCATATCCGATGTACACGTAGTTGTCAAAATCGGCTGAGTGCCTTAAGCGCTCGCCTTAGTAGTCCGGTGAAGCTGTTAAGACCGTGCCAGGTCAATAGCGTAGTCAGTTCGAGAAAAAAAAGTCTACTGAAATAGTCCGGTGATCCTGTTAAGACCTTGCAAGGTCAATAGTGTAGTCAGTTCGAAAAAAAAATTAAAATTCCGAAATAAAAGATGTGTTTCGTTTGCAGTGAAGTGTATTCATTATAATGAGTTGTGAACAGTAGCCTACAGTGAAGCTTTAAAGCTAAAAAACTGTAAAAGGTTACTTTTTTTTCATACCATCGACTATATCCATAGTATTTTAGTAAGTTGTAAATAAATGCATAATGATCTAATTATACACGCTGGCAACTGAGGTGATTAAGCAAAATTAAAAAAGATAATAATATTGAACCTTAACATTATTAATAATTACGGTCGATTTTCGACCGCTAGAGGTCGTCCCTAGTTTATATAAACATGGGAAAATGCTAAAGTAGTCATGGCACCGTGTAATTACTGTACTGTTATCATAATAACTGTGGTTTTCTTTCAAACTGACTAACGTTGTTGTACTTGCCCTCTACAGATTGACCGACCTTGGGGGCGAGTTCGGAAGGCACAAGCGCACGTAATCGTATGTTCTAATAGTTAGGTACCTATAGGATACAGTTATTGTATTTTCATTGCATTAACTATTTATTGCATTAACGGGAAATTAATGTGGTTAAATATCATTGAGCGCACGTCAAAACCCGTTGAAAGTTGGTAAACAGGCTGTTTCAATATATTCCGGTACAACCTCTCAAAGTCGCACGATGTTATGAACAAAATTATATACATAGGTGTTCGGTGTAACAATGAATGCCTGTAAACATTCTCATATCGGTACAACTTTATAGCACGTTGTATACATATTTAAACCAACTACACTCAACCTTCGGGCCTTTGTAGTTTGCCCACCCGATGTTACTTTATTTTCAATTATTTAAAATTTAGCGTGCATAAGAAAAACTGTGAGCTGGATGAATAAATTAAATAAACCGTAGATAACATGTTCCATTGAAAATAGTGTGAGAGGAACGAGCGAGACAAGCGGAAATGGCATACTCTCTTTCATACTTTTAATTTAAGAGCGCGTCGCTATGGTAGTCCGGTGAAGCTGTTAAGACCTTGCTAGGTCAATAGAGTAGTGAGTTCGAAAAAAAAAATCGCGTCGCTATGTTTGTCAGTATAGTGCACCGCTGTTGTTAAAAAATCTTACTAAACAGGTGTTTTAAAAATTTGGTCCCCATTGCATTTTGCCTTATGATAACCTTAGTTAGATAAAGTATAGTTTGCGGTCCGCGCCACCATGCGTGGAATGTGTTTGTGTTCCCTTAAAAAAAAAGGTTGAGTATGACTGATTTCAACGATGCAAGTTTTTAGTTTATGAAACCCAAAGAGTGATTATTATACTCCTTGTGGGGTCATCTTGTACACAGATTCAACCTACTATTATTTGGGGTAGACAAATTAATCGGGGTGGGACAGGCTTTGACACTTTTGTTTACAAACATTAAAATGTCTTTCACACACGCTTTGTTTGTCAGTACTATCTCAGGTTTTGACCTAAAAACAAGGGAGTGAAAGTGTACAAAATGCCCAAACATAAATATAAAAAGTTATCAGTATCTCAAAAGTTAAATCTATCAGATTATGATTGTGGAAAGTCGCGTGATGAACTGCGTAGGGATCATAGCATAAATGGTATAGCCGTACATTTAGACCTCTATAAGCGGGAGCCTCTGTAAATGAGACAACTATAATTTTAAACCTGCCTAATTGGAAAACTGGATTAATGGAAACCCTCAATAAATGGTACAACATTCTTGGTCCCTTGAGATCCCAATTAACCAGGTTCAACTGTAAATAGAATTTAAGTGTCTGCTTTTATAACTTTTTACTAAATGGATATGAAACTATATACGGGACTTATAACCAAATAAAATTATTTTTGTGTTGGTCTGCCTATGTGTTCCGGTTATCTTCCGAAACAGATTTTGACGGGACTTTCACTGTCAAGTAGCTTATGTCATAAAGAGTAACTTAGAATACATTTGTGTTGAAAAAAAAAGTTTCGTGCAAATATAGTATACTAAAGATGCAGTGTTCAGTATCACACACTCCACATGCGCACATATATACTGAAACGAAATTGAAATGATTATCATCAGTTCTCCGAGCAATAATTATATATATTTTGATACAGTTTATTAAATAAATACTACATCTAACTAGTCTGACGCAAGCGCAAGAACAATACGTCACGAGCATGTCGAGGTCATCGGTGACGCGGACCCATAAGTTTTTATTTTACCTATTTTTTTAATCCTTCAACGTGTCCAGATGTCTTCACTTCAAAAAATATATTTTAAATAGATATTTACCTCAAGATTTTTACATCAAGGATCTGTACTACTACTTTTGAGCATAGGACCGGGATAACGTACCACGCGATTTGTAGGACAATATGCCTGTTAAATTATATAAATATTAACTAATAAAAAAATAAAAAATCAGCTGGTTAGTAATCATTTTTGATGACGTCATTATCGATCCATGTTGGAAGGACCGACTCTTTGATCAAATCATACATTTTGTAGGACAAATATTTTTTCAAATAATTTAGATAATTATCTTGAGATTTAACAAAAAAAACCAGTTAGTAATAAATTTTTGAAAATCATCAAGTCGACATATTTTATCCTTGCTACCTCTGTTAGCTACCATAATCGAGAATTTTCGCACAGCAAATTGTTGGGCGTCTCATCGAAACGAAGCTACTCACTGAAAATTAGCTTGATAGTAATCAAGTGCAAAAACGGACCGTGGATCCTGGACTATGACGAATAAAGACTAATAAATAAACTTCGATCAACAATAACCAGTCGGGTCGGCGCGAAAAATATGTCTCGGTTATTTTGTTTGAAATACAGTCAATGTAAGCACGTATCACAATGCCGCAGTGTATTCAAAAGATACAAAAAAACAATTTAACGGCCGGGGTATCTTACTTTCGCTAAATACATGTTGAATAAGTTATATTTTAAGCTTTAAACTAACAAATAATATCAAATTTAGAACAAAATTACCGATTTTAAGCCTGCGGTACAAATGTTTGGCCAAGGCTTGCCAACCATGCACAAACACGCACAATAACGGGAAAAAGTAATTTATTCGTTGCGTGTTAAGGTTGAATTCACACTAAATGTTGTTTATGTTGTCTTTTCATTTGTAAGTGACAGGAGTAATTTATTGCTTTGCTCGTTTTATCGTAAGTATTAAATAATATTTTGAACATTTGTGACTTTATTACTAGGTGTCACGGTTGTAATTAGGTTGAACTTAAAACTGTTTTTAAAAAAAATCTCCATTTCTTCGTAAACAAATAGCTACCTAAGTATATATTTACGCGGACAGCAGTTAGCTTCGATTTTGTACGTGACCCTTCATCTAGTTATCGTTAATCGAAGTAAATAAAACATAAACTCGACAATGACATTGAATAATGTTTAATTGATTTTTTTAGTGTTAACACTAAAGCTCGTTAATAGCTATTTTAAAAAAGTCCTTTGATAAACAGAGGAGAATGAGGTATTGAACTGTTTTATCTCCACATATTTATACACGGATAAAACAATACATTTTAATGTTATTATAAATGTTTATCGCATCAGGCTACGTTTTACTAATCGAACATTATTCCTTTAAATATATCTGCTGCACTTAATGTGTTAAGAATGACTTTTTTAATATAAGCACATTAAATACAGATTACTACACTTACAACTATAGTAATTGTTCAAATAAAGTTTTTTTTTGTGATTTTTTTTATACCGTTCGATGTGTTATTGGTCGAATAATATATTATATATATAGATTTTTTTGTTTATAATAATAATTCTAATAAAATTACTAGATGAAACACTTTAATTGCTGTAAACAATCAGATGGTCCGATGTTTTAATCTCATCATAATTTAAATAAAAATATATTTAATTCATAACTCAATATGAACTATTATTGATTTACATGTCCATAATCCTGTATTTTTAACATACTCAACAAATATAAGCTAATAAGTTAATTAAAAAATAATTAAATTACTTACATTCACTTTTATATACTTATGAACTCCATACTTTGGATCCGTAAGTCTCACGGGGGGTTGAAGCAGCAATTTCTGAGCCCAAGGACTCGAAAAAGGATTCTTTAAATAGTTTATAGCAATGATAATAAGTGCCATTAAACTATAGAACAGTGTGAGCATATTTGATATAAAGTATCGATAAATATATTGTCCAGAACCCATGTTGAACTACTGTAACATGTACGCGCGCATTAACACCGGCTTCAAATGAACGAGTAGGGAGTGACACAAAGAACCGGTGAGTACCAATATACACTATTTTTAGGCATGGAAACTATACAATTATAATTAAGTATTTTACTACGTTATACAAGTATAACGTTGCACGCATTGTGTGACACAGACCAACGATATCATCTCAAAAATGTAGATATTTTTATAATTATGAATTAGTAAATGTTCTTAAAACATTTGCATATAATTTATCTTCACTTGACACAGCCAGGGCCGTCTTTAAACTATTTGAGGCCCTGGGCACATTAGGATCATGGGGCCCCTATGACCTTAAGAAAGCACTATTTAGTTATAGTAGATAAAGAAAGTAGACAAACAAGGTTCTAAATTTATTTTAATTTAGTTACTAACTATAAAAGAATAGGAAATATAAAAAATAATCTACAAAAGTAACTCGCTTAGCATTAAATCCTTAGATTAATTCTATGTTGATTGCAAAGGTATCCTTCTAGATTTAAGATGAGCAAAATCGTTAATCACTTCTTCAAAATCTATGGTATTGAGAATATCACATTCTATGGACATCAGCGACAAACTAGTTAATCTCTCTTGAAGCATTGTACTTCTTAATTCATTTTTTATTCGTTTCAATTTGGAAAAGGAGCGTTCTCCGCTGCAGTTAGTTACCATCATGCTTAAAAATATTCTCAATGCAATTTCTACGTTAGGAAATGTGTCTTCAATTTTGTTTTGCTTTAATAGATTATATACTTCCTGTATACTGTTAGGTGCTTCTTTTTCACTCTGAACATTTTTTAAGTATTCTTTTAAATGTTGACATTCTATTTCTAACTCTTTTTCATTTACATCTTCGTGATAGATTTCAGAAAATTCTTTGCATCTTTGTCGTATCTCTTCGGAATTCAGAGTTTTTAAGTGAAAAAATAATCTAAAACGTTGACTAACGGTCTCATATGAACTTAATCGCTGTTTTAGATGAACACTCAAGGTATCGATTATTGGGAGAAAGGTTTCTACGTTGAATCGCTCTATTCCATTCAATTGGACTGATGGCGCAGAGCCATCAAAAAAACTCTGCCGTGAGCTTCTACGTCTTGTTCTTTGAGATAGATCCTTGTAGTTAGATTCTGGGTTCTTTTCTTTGGCAGATGATTCGAAGTAATCAAATTTATCCCTGAGGTTAGTAATAAAATCATAAAGTGAAGTGAACAAATTGGTTGCAACGTCCAGTGTTATTGTTTCTTTCTGAAGATAATTGCTTGTTTTGTCTATTCTTTCCAATATAGAGCTCCAGATTTCCATCAGTATAATAAATTCTAGATTTCCCATTTTCCTAGACAGACTAAGGGCTTCGTCTCTAGTTTCTCGTGCCTGTTCAGTATCGTTTGCGATGGTGATTAAAGCTTCTATTATTCGTTTATAACCCCCATGCAAAGCGCTTACTGCATCAGCTCGGGCTGACCATCTGGTTTGTGAAAGACTTTTAACAACTTTTTTTGAACCTAAATGTTCTGTTAACATATTCCATCTGTGGGTAGAGCCCGAAAAAAAGTTGTACACTTTCTGAACTATTTCAAAAAACTGTGATGCCTCTGGTACACACCCAGCAGCATGGACACCTACCAAGTTTAGTGAATGTCCCGCACATGGTACAAAGGTGGCAAATTCACATTTTTCTTTGATTCTTGTTTGTAGACCACTATACTTTCCCGACATATTTAAAGCATTGTCGTAGCTTTGTCCTCTGCAATCTTTTATGGGAATATCATGTATCTCTAAAAAATGTAAGATGGTCTCCACTAAATACTTAGATTTATGCTCTTTAATAGGTATAAATTTCAAAAACCTTTCAACAGGAACACAGTCTTTTACGTATCGAATGATGAAAGTTAGCTGGTCAATATGAGACAGATCGGGCGTACTGTCAACGCTAATGGAAAAATATTTTGCTGATTTAACTTCATTTATAATTTTTTTTAGAACCTGTTTGCCCATTACTTCAATAAACTCATTACAGATATTTGCTGATAAATACGAAATTTTACCCTTTCCAGGATTCCCAAATTTTTTTAAGTGATCTGCAAGAAATGGATCAAATTCACTCAATAATTCCACACATCCCAAATAATTTCCATTGTTTGGAGATCCTAGGATTTCATTGTCGCCGCGAAATGGAAGCCCTCTCGATGCCAAAAATTTTACAACAGCTACAATCCGTTTAAGTACGTTTCTCCAGTAATCCACTTCCTTTTGATGTTGAGATAATAAGTCTATATCTACTCTACCAACCGCTTTACTTCGTGCCAGATAAGTCATCATAGATTGCTTATGCGCTGGGCTATTTTCATGTGTTAAAATTATGTGATTAATATGCTTCCAATCATTACATCCATTCCGAGAGCAAAGATTAACATCAGTTAGGTTAAATAAGCAGCATGAAAAACAAAATACAGAGCATTTGGAAGGCGAATACAGCAACCATTTTCTTTCGACGCTTTCATTGTTCTTTAATTTGCGTATAAATAATGCTTTGTTGAAATATCTCGTTACTAATTTATTACCATCTTTGTAGGTTCTAGATGCCTCGGAAAAGTCAGAATCTTTATTTTGAAAATATACTGGTCCCTTACGAATTAAAATTTCGCGATCTATTTCAGTAAACTTTTCGTGAAAATAATCGGCGGGGTCGTGTGATTCTTCTGGGTTGGAAAACTGCTGTTCAATTGACACAGTTGTCGGTTTTAGTGAAGTCACTGAAGTTGTTGCACTTTCGTCGTGGGAACAGTCGCCTTCTGATTTAATCTCTTTTTCAAAATTAGTAGAAATTAATGTAGAACATAAAGGTTTAGAAATTCCCGCAGTTTGTGATTGAGCTGACTCATCATGTGGAACATTTATTAGTTGATTGCTACTTACAGAAGTTTCTCCAGTAGTAGTAGTAAAATATGATGTTAATTTTGGTAACTTTTCAATTACTTCTTTCTGATGTAGAGCTTTTTTCCTTTTTTCGGATCCACTAGGTTGTGACCGTTTCGACATTTTATATTACATTCAGTATTTAATTAATTTTATAACGAAAATATTCGCTAACACAAAACAGACAAACGACGATTTAATCAAACAATACTATTTTTTTATCAGAGCACAGTCAGTAACAACTACAAACAAAACAAACGTCACAACACCGCAGACAAATACAGGGGAATTCCCGTTCGTCAAGTTCCCCTTCCCCTTTCTTCCCCTTTTTTGTCTTTGGTATTACGTATGACGTTCGAATAGGTTTCTTTAAGACATAAACCACACCGCATCAAATTGTATTCTTTTAATTGTATTCTTATACCTACTACATATAGGTATTTAAATTAACCTAAACATACTAATATCGGAAAACCTCATTTTTGAGCGAGAGTGGAGTACTTATACCCTGTATAAAGTTGCATTTAATAGTTTGATCTTTTTGACAGATGTCAAATCTGAAACTTTGCAATGACGAACAATATATTCTTATTTTAATAATTTTAAAAATTGTTAATAATCATAAGAATAGACGCACAACACAAAAGTACCTGTTAAAGACTCAAGTATTTTCCGAAAATCTTAAGTGGTTTTTATTGCTTCAAAGTAACATTTAAATAGAAAAACTAAAAACAATGGTCTCTTACCTACCCAATGTTTTTATGTCTAGTGCAATAAAATTGATTGATGAATGAATTAATTTATTTTGAATAGTTTAAAACATACATACAGCCACATATTTAGCCAACATATTTTTTACACCAATAAATATTTTCTGTTTCCCATCACTGACCCATCTGTCAAAAAGTTCAAGCTATGTTGTACAAGGTATAGCTATGCGCATGCAGCAAGCTAAAGCTAATAAGCAAGTAGGTATTGTAGTAAGTCATTATCATCAGATTTTTCAAAATTAATGTTTTACGGTAATACCTAAATATCGGTTATCACTTGGTAATCGGGCAGGAACTAGGGGGCCCCATTCGATCGCGGGGCCCTGGGCACGTGCCCATAGTGCCCAGTGGGAAAGAGGGGCCTGGACACAGCGGCGTGCTGGTAAGCATTTACAATCAGGTGACCCGCATGTCCGTTTGCCTCCAAGGGCATAAAAGGCGCACAGAAACTACCGAGACGAATATGTAATTTTTTTTAGTTTTATATCTTAGATATTTGATCATTACCTAAAAAAGAATTATATCACTATATATTGGTATAATATAAAAGCACTAAGATTTTAAGAAAGTACGACTTTTATAAGCACTACGCGTTCAGTAAGGTTTCCTGGCCATGGAAAAGTGGGGCAAGCGGTGTGGTGTGCATGCACAGGTAAGTAAATGGAAGTAAATGGATGACATCGTTTTCAAAAAAATGTTGTAAGCAAAGTATTTTTGGTTTCAATTTTTTTTTTCTCCTCTGTACATAAAATATATGTTTAAAATACTAAACATAGCAGAGGAAGTCACAAGTGGGGCAATGCACGTGAAGCGGACAACTAAAAAAGGTGAGATTTTTAAATTCGATCATATTCAGCATATTTGCACTTCTGGTAGGTACGAATGTGAAGTACAATATTTTTTTGTATGATGTTTATTTGCCAAGTTTACTCTTCTAAATTATAGTCATACTCGACATCTATAACTAAGTTCTAACTTGAAATTTTTTTTTCTTCTACAAAACCAAAAGTAAACATTTCAAAATAGAATTTTAATACCACGGCCAATCGCTTTCTAACTCTTGTTTGTTTTAAAATATGGCCTAAAGGTCGGTTGAATTGCCAGATATTGCATTAAATTGCTGTGATATTTACATGTATTATCTTGTTTAAGGGTATGTAAGCTGTAACAGTGATTTAGGGTAAGTATTATTTAAATAAATATAATATAAATAAATAAGTATACATCTGTATTAGGAATATTAGTAGATAAATAGTTTATCAAATTAACCAAATTAAATAAAACATATGAATATGTGTGCTACCTAGAGATGTATTGGAAGTCGGTGCCAACCGAAATTTCAAATTTGTTCCAGGTAGAAATGTATTACAGAGACGCGAGAGTGGACTTAAACTTTGCACCTATGTAGATGATATGATTTACGGTTCGCACCGACTTCCAATACATCTCTAGGTAGCACACATATTCATATGTTTTATTTAATTTGGTTACTTTGATAAACTATTTATTTTCCGCTTTTTAGTGCCTTATGGGTTTTTGATTGATATTGAAGTCGGTTAATACTTTTTTTGAAAATTTACTTTATTTTTCCATTTTTAGTGTACATAAATATATTTTACTAGCAGTGCCCGCGAACTCCGTTCCGCCTTAAGTATATTAAAATATGCGCATTTTTGCGGTATGGTATCTATCGGTATGGTATGCGATATGGTTTCAATTGGTTGTACAATAAGTAACGTTTGGTACGAACGCAACCTTATCAATAATCCGCGATAGTTTCTACCACCAACTCGGCTACCATCGCTTCACACATAATACACCTTAAATAATGTAATTACAATGCTTGCGTCATGTTGCAACACAGCAACGAACATAAGCACAATAGGCTCCTAAAAATTGAAGAGTTTTTTTTTATAATATTGGTGGCAAATGGACATACGGGTCACCTGATGGTAAGTGATCACGGCCGCCCATGGACACCTGTGACACGAGAGGAAACATAGATGCGTTGCCGGCCCTTAAGAAAGGAGTAGGTTCGTTTCTTGAAAGTTTTCTTACTTTGTCACGGATCCCATAATCAGAACCTAACCAAACTCTCATCAAACTACCCTTGAAGTACATCCTTTCCAATAAAAAATGAATCATCGAAATCGGTTAGCGTGATATTGAGTTATTCGTCTATTTGTCGTGTACATACTTAATGCAAATTTAAAACTTATACGGTTTTGCACTGGATGCCGTTGTCGGAACTGGACCAAATTGAAATGGGACCAGCTTTCAAATAAAAAAAGAATCATCAAAATCGGTTCACCCAGTCCAAAGTTATGAGGTAACAAACATAAAAAAAAAAAAAAAAAAATACAGTCGAATTGATAACCTCCTTCTTTTTTTGAAGTCGGTTAAAAAATAGTAATAAGCAAGAATTTTGTGAGAACAAAAGGTAATAATAGTACCAATTATTTGTTGTGCCAAGAATTACTTGTATATCAAATGAGATCAAATAAAATATTGTCAAAGTAAATATCTTTATTATCAACGATTTACACAATTTTTAGTACTAGCAAACACCAGTTTTACGTAACATTTAGAATACCTGAATAATTTTAAATCATACAATATCTATTATGCCATTAGTATTCTTATCAACACTTCGCCCTGAAGAACTTAGATCAATTAAGCTAATTTAAAAATCTGTAGGAGTCACACTTTATGCTTCACAAGGAAATCTCTTATGACTTTGTTCACTTTCTCCGGTTCTTCTTGTTGTACGAAATGTCCTGCATTTTCAATAACATTCGTTTCTATATAAGCGTACTGAGTTTTCATACGTTCCAGAATACCTCGGCTGAGGTACAGATCGTTAGCAGCATTCGCAACTAACATAGGAATGTCCTCTGTGAGATGCATTACGGGAACAACGCATGTAAAGTTCGCTCGGTAGTAATTGATTGGTGGTGTTAAAGCGGCTGTAAATATATGTCATTTTGTTGTAACATTCAATTACACTAACGAAGTAAATGAAACCAAAACTTCCCTTTTATATAATGGCCATGTTATGAAACAAAATGATAACTGAATAATTAATCTCAATCTGTAAATTCTGAAACTATTTTTAAAGAACTCTTCTGTCTTACTTAACACACTTTAAGCGTGCAAATTTTTCACCCAAATATTTTACTTACTCTTGCTATTTTTCAAAAATTCTCTTACATACATGTCTTGGCTTAAAGAATTAGCCAAACAGGTGAAGCCATACTAAAGTAATATGTTTACATAATGTCGGCAATAGATTATGAAAAATACTAGCTGTTACTCGCGGCCCCGCACGCGCTTTTTTAAAATGTATTAAAAATGTAAAATTATGAGTAGATGTTGTACATTATAGAGATGCTTTTTCAAAAACATTTTTAAGTACGACACGCACGCCATCTACTGTAACATGTAACGTGTACATTAGAAATGTGAATAAAAACAGTGTATCGAATGGAATGGGATTTATCATCAGCAACATGCCTGGAACTCTAACCAACAATATATCACCCTCAGTGCTCACTTAGACTAAATAAGAAAGTAATTAATGTTTTAAGCTATGCATTATCGAACAATTCGTGTTAAATCTTTTATTATATAGATCTAATATACCCGTATTGTCGATATAATTAAGTTAGTCTTATACGTTGCTATAATCACTGAGTTATGTAGACGCAAGCACGGTAAATAAATCAAAATGGCCGTCAAATTGACCAAAAAGAAAATATAATTTTAATTACATACAAACATATGACTTTCAATTATGTATTTGTTAATTATATACTTGAAGTCCAGTAAAGTACACGTCTCGCTCGCTTGTTTACAATAAACAACATATGTTTAATAAATTTCACATGAACGTATGCACAGGTAACAGTCCAATAAATAAAATAGAATATGTCAACCTCTATAATTTCGGATATCTGCCAGTAAAATTCTCGTTAACATAGGTCTAGCCGTTTCGGACATAACCCGGAATAAACAAGCAAAATATAATAATATAAAATACCAGCAATATAAAAAAAAATTTAATTTTTTTTTGTTATCTGTAGCCAAATCCTTTCACCAAAAAGTTGTTATTTTAATTTCAGATACACACACTTTATTTTTATAATACGTAATAGATTACAAATAAAAAATTGGAAACAAAACTAAAGTAGAATAAAATTTTTGAATGGGAAAACAAAATAAACTTTGAAAATGTTTGCGATAGAAACTTACCAGGTTACCATAGCAACGTATATAACACTAACGCTAACGAAATCTCTCAAAAGGAACAAAATGTGCCCGATTTTTAATCATTCTTCATTGGTGATCCGCTCCTATTGGTCGTATCGTGATGATATGTAGCCTAAAGCCTTCATCGATAAATGAGCTATCTAAAACCGAAGATTTTCTCAAATCGGACTGGTAGTTCCTGAGATTAGCGCGTTCAACCAAACAAACAAACTCTTCAGCTTTATATATTAGTATAGATTTAAAAAAAGTCATACTAACTAGGTTTTCTGAACCAATATCTATAACATTCTAAATCTTCCTTATCTGTTGACGTCTTTCCTGGTACCAACATGATATTATACATGGGTAAGTCGTTCATAAGAATGAATGATTCCGGGAGCACTGGCATTCGAAAGAGGAACATATACCTGAAAATAGAAATATGTTATTAAGCAGCGCCTATGCACAATAGAAAATAATTGTCTGAGGACATGTCATCAGGAAAGTACCTACCGCGTATCAGACGTTAGGGGGGCCCTAAGCTAGAAGGAGGAATAAACCTCGGTAAAAAATCAATCGTGGGGCGGCGGTGGAGCGGCTTAGCCTTTCCGCTGTCGGCTGAACTCAGGGGGGAAGGGGCGGGGGCTGACTAGCACGTAGGTAGTGGTTGGTTCAGTTCAGGCTATCCCCCGGAGGCCTGACAGTCCATGACGGATTTTCCCTCCACGTTAAAAAAAAAATATGGGCACAATGCGTATAATTCCTAAAGTGTAACCTACAACCTCAAATACTTTTCTATAATTAGAGATTCATAGTGACATAACAATCAACATTTGACAATAACGATATTGTTTCTAGGTCCTAATTACTCTTAAATTAGACGTGGAAATTCAACAAATTAAATATCATCTTCTCCAACAAATTTTGATACCGGATGCCATTAACTAAGACATACATACGTATATAAGCTAATACGTAGTAGCTCTGCCTATCATCATTACATAGTATAAAACAAAGTCCTCAAGCGCGTCTGTCTGTCTGTCTGTTCACAATAAACTCAAAATGCGGTTTTCACCAGTGGATAAAGTGATTCATGAGGAACGTTTTAGTAGATAATTTGTCGAGATTTTTTTTATAATCAGGGCGGGACAACGTCTGCCGGGACGGCTAGTTATAAGTTGTTTAGTGTTTGATTTAAAAGTGAACATTTTGTTCATAGCTTATCGCGCTATTTCTGTATCAGGTATTAATTCTTTATTTTTAGCGAACCACTTCGTGAAAATTTCACTTATAATTATTGATGATGAGAAAATATTTCACCTCGAAAATCAATGTAGAAAGTCAAAATCTATACACAGCTTCTGGAATTATATTGGCAAGTTTTAAAAGTTTCATTACTATCCGTCCAATAGATTTCAAAATGTATCAGTTTAAACATACATACGAAGAATTGTATATACCTAATATTAATCTAAAAATATATTTTCTCATACAAATATCGTCCGCGCAATGCCCTTACCACATAAATAAACAAACAACGGTAGAAATGTGACCGTCACAAACATTCAATAACAACAAACATGTTATTGAGAGATCGATAAATAGTTATCACAACAATATTCTATACTTATTGAAAAATAAGAATTCTATTCAGGGTTCCTTCGCCACAAAATTTCAATCGAAAAACAATGCCTCGCGATTATACGAAGTTTTCGTTTGGTCACAGGCGCTGACTAATAAAACATATTATGACTATAAATTCTTACCAAGACCTCATCATCTGTCTCATACTTGTCCAAATCTCTTCCACACAAGCTTCAATCGACGCACTACCTAACATAATAAGAGCACTCACAATATCCGGATGTACGTCACGCACTTTATTTGCAACAGTGCCACCCCAGTCGTGAGAGACGAGAATGCATTTTTCGCGCCCTGTAAAAAATAAAACCAGCCTTAAAATTGCAATTATCTTGTTCCTTACGTCTAAATTACGTAATGAATGAGTTTTACTATCTATTAATGAATTTATTCTAAAATATTTATATGTCCCTATATTACATGTATATTTATTAGGAGATCCGTTATATTTCAAGTTTCATTAATTTTTCAGACTATTCTGGTATACTTTTCGCTTCCACCTCCATCCACTATGTAATGTAATAAAAAAAGTTCGTAAAACATTACCTAATTTATGAACCAGGTCTCGTATATCCTCAATAAGTAACTCCATTTTATAAAAAGAAATCCCTTCAGGTTTTTCTGAATCTCCATAACCTCTCATATCTACAGCAACGCACCTGAAACGGAAAACGCATATCTATACTAATATTATAAAGAAGTAAAGTTTGTGAGTTTGTGACGTTGTCGGGGGTAATCTCTGTGTCTACTAAACCGATTTTGAAAATTATTTTACCAATAGAAAGTCACGTTATTTGTGAGTGTCATAGGCTAGATATTAACGTGAAAATTGAGAAGACTTTATTGTGGTAGTCGGATTTGCAAAGTAAGTCGGAGAAAAGACGATTGAACGAAAACGTTTCTTACGAACGCTGCCTTAACGATTTGAGATACATGATTCAGTACTAGACAAAAGTTGTAGAGCGTGATAATGCCTACAAAAAAATAAGGGACAGCATATATCTATCTTCAAAGCTATTTTTATTATCTGGGCGGGATAACGTCCGCCGCGACGGCTAGTCATTAAATATAAGTACATATAAGTAGTATTATCCTAACCATATGTATACATTGTCGCCCAAGTTCTTTGTCAATCTGTCTGGTAATACATTTATTGGTCAAGAAACACTAGTCCGTTTATATAAATACCCACCTGCAAAGAAGGAAGGTGCTTTTTTAGAGTGTATACCTATATATTTGTTGTTTTAACAGGATCTGTAACCTTAATAGCATGATGGATTTTAAGACATAAGGTATCTTTAGAATTAGTCTTAATTGTGGATATGAGTTGTATAATATTTATGTATAAAATGTATGTATATTTTTATATATAAATTTCTTCTGTGCGTGTGTATGTCACTGAACTCCTCCTAAACGGCTGGACCGATTTTGATGAAATTTTGTGCGAGTGTTTCTAGTGGATCCGAGAATGGTTTAGATTCACAATTGGACCCTGTAGGTGGCTTTGCGGTTGACTTTTAGGATTTTTTTTTATTATAAAGGCTGGACAACGTCCGGCGTGTACGCTAGTATTTTATAAAAATAAAAATGTTTTGTTTGTTATAACAACGGTTAATAGAATGCACGTCT
Source organism: Antheraea yamamai (assembly GCA_036509395.1). Lineage (NCBI taxonomy): Eukaryota > Metazoa > Arthropoda > Insecta > Lepidoptera > Saturniidae > Antheraea > Antheraea yamamai. The sequence goes on along the minus strand of AP028436.1, from coordinate 15,979,580 downwards.
CGTTCTTTAATTTTCATAAAGTTAAGTTTCGTTAAGTGTTTTTGCAGTTGAGTTTTTGCTTGTCTGTGATAATGATAAATAAATGATTGTTGTTAAATAATTTATATAATAGTCTCACGAGAAACACAAAGGAATTAACTACAACAATAATATTATTGAAGTCGTAAATAAGTTAGCCAGCAATGCATTCTGACGTTATAATAAAAACCACAAACACTGACATAATAAAAATTTCCCGTGTTAAAATTTCAAAACTTTAAAGAATAAAATCCATTAACAATATCATCCAATTATTATTTATTCCAATACTTTTGCGACTGATCGTTTTAACCTTGTCCAAATCGTACTTTCTATCTCAAGTATAAACAGTAACTAATAGTCAAAAATGTACTTACCAATAGTCTTTATTAAATTCAACAATTTGATGTCTCCATGAATACCAGAACTCAGGAAATCCGTGTATAAATAACATAAGAGGTTTCGTTGGGTCTCCGCTTTCTACATAATGCAACTTTACGTTCTGAAAATGTATTTGATAAATAATTAGTTTATTATCAATTCTTATACTTATGTATGAAACATTTTTATCTCTCTGTCTATCTATGATTTGATTAATCAGTGTGTTTATAATTGATATTCCACGCGAACGTAGTCGCGGGCACAGCTAGTTGTTATATACTTGAATTACTTTATACCTTTTAGAATTCGTTTTAGGAAGCGTTATTATAAAAATGTTTTAATGATTATTAATATTGTTGTCTACTCCACTCGTCTATTAGCTTCGAATGATCTAAGATAAAATTGCAACCCGTATACTAGGTACATAAAACCGCTAAAAATATCATTTTTTTCACACTTATGTAAGTCTGATAAAATTTCTTCTAAACAAACACCACGGTAAAGGACATCTTGCAATTTACGTACAGTAGCTGTGTTGTGTTTACGCAATAATTCTTTGCTTTTCATAATTTTATTGTTACTCATTATTTTTTATATATTTACTAGCAGGCACGGCGGACGTTGAAATCCTAAAAGTCAACCGCAGCGCCACCTACTGGGTCCAAATGTGAATCTAAACCATTCTCGGATCCACTGGAACACGCACACAAAATTTCATCAAAATCGGTCCAGCCGTTTAGGAGGAGTTCAGTGATATACACATGTACAGAAGAAATTTATATATAAAGATAGGCTATCAAATTTCAAGTAAATGCAACATATCCACTCCCTGTATACAAAATATTATTAAAATCGGTTACGAATAAATAAAAAAAAATATTTATTTACGATTTCTATAAATATTATGGACAATTCCAGGACACTATAAAAGTGTTCATATGTGAATATTAGTTAAAATAATAACAACATAACACCAGGCTATAACCTCATCTCAATATATTTCTTAACTGAGTACTCTAACAAATTGTAGGATTCATTGATGTACGCGGTATCCAAAGACAGCCATGAACCAATAACTATTCATGGTATAATCTGTTTACTCAACAACCCTCGAATAAGCTCTAAAAGTCATCACTATATCATCACATCAGCTTGTAAGAGACCCACTGGAGGGCCAAAGGAAAGTATAGGCATAATCGCCACACCACCACGCCAGCGCACGAAATATTGGTGATTTCAAAATCCAAGAAGTCCACAGTCGTATCACATACAGTGATACTTCAAGAACATTTCTCAGGTGTTACGATGTTTTAGTTCACCATCAGCCGATAGTATTAGCAATTTAAATGAGTAAACGTACGCGAATTCCGGAAAATCAGTTGGTGCATGCCGGAGTTCGATACTACGGATATCGAATTGACATTCCACCGGTCAAACTTCTCGCCCACCACGGCAATCATTATATGAAATAGGACAAAGCTATAACATTCCTTAAATAAATAAATGGAATAACTGGTTGTTCAGAAAGCGGAACAAGTATCGTGTGAAGTTGTAATTCCATAAATAATACGCATACTCGATATAAGGTATTGCACATGCGAATGCATTTCGCTTTATTATTTGTACCCAAACGCGTGCAACATCACACAAGTCCTATTTTATTACATACTAATTTATTACATATCATTGTTTCTTTAATCATATACTGCCTTTGTGAAATTGTGAAAATTTTGTTATCATTTATTTTTTTCTTCTATAGCTAGCTAGCTAGCTAGAATTTGACCACAACCACGCCGAATATATGGTGACTAGCTTCTGCTCGCGACTTCGTCCGCGTTGGATAGTCACTTTGGACTAACGCTAACACGCAGCGGAAGCTCTCAAGAGGAAAAAAACGATTTTGATATATTCTTGATTGGTGCTCCGCTCCTATTGATCTTAGTGTGATGATATAGCCTTCATCGATAAATGAGCTATCTAACACTGAAATAATTTATCAAATCTGAACAGAAATTCTTGAGATTAGCGCGATCAACTAAACAAACCCTCCAGCTTCATAATATTAGTATAGATATGGTTGAAAAGTTATTATACAGTTGAGAAATTGTTATGTGTAATGTTGTGCTTTGTTCTTCTTATAAATCTTACAGCATAATTGCCCCAAAAATGGATTTCTTTATATAAAATACTTGTATAAGATAAAAGAAAAATCAGTACAAAGAATGTACTATTTCCGAACGCTGAAGAAATATATGTAAATCATTAATTCTCTTATTTTCTCCAAATATTACGAATATACACGTAGTAACAAAGAAATTAGCATAGCGGCTCATAGATACGTGGGAAAACACACAACAATTAAATCTTATCCCACTGAATATTGTAAACAGATAAAAAAGTTTTACACTCGATATCGAAGTAGTATACAAGATCAAACAAAAAGAAAAAAGTTATAAGGCGACTACAAACACACAATATTACTTGTATGGTGCAAGTTTTTAGTACTTGGTATATATTGAATTTTTCTATAAAGATTTATTTAGTGCCGTGATTTATGTTTTCCTTTCCACAAAAAAATACTTACATACAACAATTCGGATTGTTTTTTTTTATTCATTTCATTCATTTAGTATTCCTCAATAAATTTATATTGCTATATGTTTTAATACGCACAGTATGTAGTCGTATGAAAATTTAATAATTTAAAAAATTATATAGACAGTAGAAGTACTTACATTAACTTTCATATACTTGTGAACTCCGTACTTAGGATCCGTTAATCTCACAGGAGGCTCTAGTTTCAATTTCTGCGTCGAATGAGTAGAGAAAATATTCTTTACATAGTTTAAAGCGATGACCACAAGTATTAATAAACTGTAGCACAATGTAAGTACATTTGACATAAAATATCGATAAATATATTGTCCAGTACCCATGTTGAATTAATTATAATATAATGTATGGAGAAGAAACTGGACGCGCGCGCTAATACCGGTATCGAGTGAACGACTGACACACAGACCCAGTGTAGCTACACAATGAACACACTAGGCATACTATACGGCTACTTTAATACAGTAGAACCTCGATAAATTAAAAAACCTCTATAATTTCGAAAAATAATCTGCTCCCTTCCCCTCAGAGCTCAAAACCTGTATTACTTAAAATACGCAGCCTCTATAACTTAAACTAATAATCTCAGTATTTGTCCTCAGTTACTTAAACAAATGTTTCGACGAGCTCTATAACATAAACCATCTGCCAACGAGTCATTTCGAGTGAATGTACAAAACAAAATGTTTCTCGAAATTTATTGTTTGCACGTGTTTACAAGTTAAATTGTTAACATAAACAATCACCTGTCTATTTATCATAGAAAATCAATTTAGAAATCACGAACTGTTTAAAACAAAAAAAAACATAAGACTTTTTTCAGTTGACTAAACTGTAAATAAAATTTTATTTTTATGTAACATGTATTTTATTTTACCACTTCTTCTGACGCATTCGGGTAAAATTAGAAACTGTACATTACCTCATCACTCTCTAACATAAACTCTTGATAAATTAAAAACTCTATAACTGAAAATATTTTGGACTTCCCTTGGTTTTTAACTTAGCAAAGTTCTACTGTATAATCCGATTACCATGAAGTCATCTATGACACCATTATATCACATGATAAATGACGGACAGTTTATTTTCCATTTTGCGATATTATTATAATATTTAATTAGTTAGAACGCTAAACCACTTCCTTTAAGCAAAAAAGGTGTAATTCTCAGAATGGGAGATAATAAGCTGTAAACTTGTATGCACCTTCATTTTAGTGTTCTAAAAGATGTCACATAGTATCTCGTGTCTGCGCTGTAAATTATTCAAGGTCACAATAATTCTCGGTAGACGCTGGCTTTGAAAATTACAATAAAAATCGATGAATTTATACCACTTGTCTAAAGATGATAATCCTGTCATTTTACAATTGAAGGCGGAATCTGCTGACGTATTTCAATCAGATTTAGGCACATGTAAAAATAATAAAATAAAGTTATATTTAAAAGATGACACGCCGTCCGCTGCCCGTCGCGCTCCGTACGCCTGTCGAACGTGAACTCGAAAGGTTACAGCGGGAACAAGTTATCTATAAAGTTGAGCGGTTTAATCTGATGGACAAAGAATACACCCATAAGAATAAAGTAAATTTTCAAAAAAAAGTATTAACCGACTTCAATATCAATCAAAAACCCATAAGGCACTAAAAAGCGGAAAATAAATAGTTTATCAAATTAACCAAATTAAATAAAACATATGAATATGTGTGCTACCTAGAGATGTATGGGAAGTCGGTGCCAAGCGAAATTTCAAATTTGTTCCAGGTAGAAATGTATTACAGAGACGCGAGAGTGGACTTAAACTTTGTACCTATGTGATGATATGATTTTCGGTTTGCACCGACTTCCATTACATCTCTAGGTAGCACACATATTCATATGTTTTATTTAATTTGGTTAATTTGATAAACTATTTATTTTCCGCTTTTTAGTGCCTTATGGGTTTTTGATTGATATTGAAGTCGGTTAATACTTTTTTTTGAAAATTTACTTTATTTTTCCATTTTTAGTGTACATAAATATATTTTATTAGCAGTGCCCGCGAACTCCGTTCCGCCTTAAGTATATTAAAATATGCGCATTTTTGCGGTATGGTATCTATCGGTATGGTATGCGATATGGTTTCAATTGGTTGTACAATAAGTAACGTTTGGTACGAACGCAACCTTATCAATAATCCGCGATAGTTTCTACCACCAACTCGGCTACCATCGCTTCACACATAATACACCTTAAGTAATGTAATTACAATGCTTGCGTCATGTTGCAACACAGCAACGAACATAAGCACAATAGGCTTCTAAGAATTGAAGAGTTTTTTTTATAATATTGGTGGCAAACGAACATACGGGTCACCTGATGGTAAGTGATCACGGCCTCCCATGGATACCTGCGACACGAGAGGAAACACAGATGCGTTGCCGGCCCTTAAGAATGGAGTAGGCTCGTTTCATGAAACTTTTCTTACTTTGTCACGGATCCCATGATCAGAACCTAACCAAATTCTCATCAAACTACCCTCGAAGTACATCCTTTCCAATAAAAAATGAATCACCGAAATCGGTTAGCGTGATATTGAGTTATTCGTCTATTTGCCGTTTACATAATTAATGCAAATTTAAAACTTATACGGTTTTGCATTGGATGCCGTTGTCAGAACTGGACCAAATTGAAATGGGACCACACGGGAAGTACCAGCTTTCAAATAAAAAAAGAATAATCAAAATCAGTTCACCCAGTCCAAAGTTATGAGGTAACAAACATAAAAAAAAATACAGACGAATTGATAACCTCCTCCTTTTTTGAAGTCGGTTAAAAAATAAGAAAACACTTTTTAATATAGCGATTTCAAAGGGTGGTAAATGAAATGTCTAGTAAAATATTGTCAAAATCTTTATTATAAATGGTTTACAAAATTTTTGATTTAATACTAACAAACACCAGTTTTACGGAACATTTAGGTTGTCTGTATCATTTAAAATCATATAATGTTTATTATGCTATTAGTTTTCTTGTTTATACGATGCCCTGAAGTTCTTTGATTAATAGAAGTATTTTAAAAATCTATTAATTTTAAGGGGACATTTAGAATACATGTATCTAACATTTTAAATCACTTTATATTATTTATTATTCCATTAGTTTTCTTATTTACACGTTACCCTGAAGAACTTAGATCAATCAAGTTAATTTAAAAATCTACAAGAGTCAGATTTTATGCTTCACAAGGAAATCTCTTATGACTTTGTTCACTTTCTCCGGTTCTTCTTGTTGTAAGAAATGTCCTGCATTTTCAATAACAATAGTTTCTATATAAGCGTATTGCGTTTTCATACGTTCCAGAATACCTCGGCTGAGGTACAGATCGTTAGCAGCGTTGGCAACTAACATAGGAATGTCATCTGTGAGATGCTTTTCGGGAACAACGCATGTAAAGTTGGCTCGGTAGTAACTGATCGGTGGTGTTAGGGCATCTGTAAATGTACAGCATTTTCAAATAAGAATTATTGTGGTGTAATATTCAAAGTTGTACTAACGAAGAAAATAAAAAAGAATCCCATTACAGTTGACCATGTTATGAAATGAAATAATAAGTGAACAACTAAAGCTCAGTCTGTCAATTGTGTCAATATGTTTAATGATCTATCTACTGTCTTTTGTATTACTAACTCACTTTTGTACATGCAGATTTTTAACCTAAATATTTTACTTATTCATGCTACTTTTCAAAGATTTTCTGTCATAGAAGCCTTGTCCTAACAATTGCACGCGTAACAAAAAAGGAATTAGCCAAACAGCTGCAGCCGTGCTGACGAGACATTCGGCAATATATTATGTGATATATTAAAAAAGGCATACTAACAAGGTTTTCTAAACCAATATCTATAGCATTCTAAGTCTTCCTTATCTGTTGACGTCTTTCCTGGTACCAACATGATATTATACATGGGTAAGTCGTTCATAAGCATGAGTGATTCCGGTAGCACTGGCATTCGAAAGAGGAACTTATACCTGAAAATAGAAATATGTTAGTAAGCAGGGGCATATTTACAATAGAAAACAATTTACTGAGGACATGTCATCCCTAAGCTTGAGAGACCACAACGCGTGTAATTACTAATTCGTAAAGTGTAACCTACAACCTTAAATTCTTTATAATAAGAGATTCATAGTGACATAATCTATACTAATATTATAAAGTGGTAAAGTTTGTGAGTTTGTGAGTCGTAGGGGGTAATATCTGGATCTACTAAACCGATTTTGAATATTCTTTTACCAATAGAAAGCCACGTTATTTGTGAGTGGCCCAAGGCTATATATTAACCCAAAAACTGAAAAGATTTTTTTGTGATAATCGGATTTCCAAAGTAAGTCGGAGAAAAAACCGTCGAACGAAAACGTCTCTTACGAACGCTGCCTCAACGATGAAAGATATAAGATTGCGTTGTAGAGAAAAGTTGTTGCGACAGCATATGTGTAACTTTTATATTTAAGTCACAAAAAGCAGTTTTTTATATTAAAATAATTAATAAATCGTTAATTGAGTCGCGTCGGTCGCTGTGGGTGAAAGCGCGTGGCCTATTACGTCTACGAGGTAGGTAGCCGCCACTGTTGCCGTATTAGCGATTTAGTCTCTAGATCTAGCGGATTTTGGGTATGTTCATCGACTTTTTTTTCAATCTAGCGACTTAAAAAAAATTAGCGAATTCTAGCGACTAATTGAATATTGAAAATACATAAATATTTTGGTACCAATTTAAATATAATTACTGGTAAATACATGAATTGCTATTGTTCTTTTTGGAACTCCCCTACCAGAATAACGTTTGATCTCGGTGCTTAATCGGCTGGATGCCTCTCACTCTATCAAATGATACATCAGATATCGTTTTTCACTTTCATTCATTCACTACCACCGCCATTCGCAAAACAAACTTGTATTTTTTAGTTTCTTTGTTCAACTGTAGTTATTGATATCAAAATCTATTCGTGCAAATGGAAATCTCGTTAAAAAAAGGCTTATGGTCAAAAGTAAGTAAAATAAATAAATAAAAGTATAGACCAGAATGGAAACAGCAAGAAGAGTTATAATGTGGGTAAAACCTGTTATATCTGATCCAACTACAGCCTTTTGCTCGTTTTATCACAGTGAAATATACGCAGTATAGTATTTTCACCATATTTTATATCATTAAATATTATGAAATATTTAGCGACTTCAGGCGGATTTTTTAATCATGTATTTTTCAAAATATAGGGACTTTTTAATTAACGTTTGGAGATTTTTTTATTTCTTAAACGGCAACACTGGTAGCTGCGCGGCTCACTCGCGAGGCCGGCTGGCTCCTTACGCAGCGGACGTTGACGAAACTGAAATTTCCAATACACACTTTCCACTTTTTTTAATAAAAAGTTATTATCAGAACTACTTTTTGGCAGTCAGGAAATAAATCATAGTACTCAGTACTAATCGAATCACACTGATAATTTCATCACAAGTAGAAATGTTTACCGTCTAAGTGGGCACTGGTCAGCTAGTAACGAATATTTGAAAATAACGATGTTATTTCTAGATTCTAGCAACTCCTAGGTTATACGTCCTGAAAATTAAAACAAATTAAAAAGACCCTCTCTCTCCTTCAAACCAATTTTGATACGTACGTAAGTTTTTTTTTTTTTCGAACTGACTACGCTATTGACCAAGCAAGGTCTTAACAGCTTCACCGGACTACTAAGGCGAGCGCTTAAAGCACTCAGCCGATTTTATTTTGACAACTAGCTCAAGGGTGCGCGGCACACCTCGGCTTTGGCTGTTGCCTGATACATGCAATTCGCGACCTATCTGAGCTAACCTAAGTTAGGCTAACTATTCATACATATATGAGTTGTTGAAACATATGTGTACCAAGCATACATACCTCAACAACTCTTATATATATTTCGTATCGGATAATAATTTAAACTATTTCAGTTTGATAAGGGAAAAAAATAAAATCCTTCCACTTGCATGTGTAAGCGTGTATGCGTGCACGTGCGTGGAGGTGATATGAGTAATGTTGTCGCAGTGATGTAAGATTTTGTGTCACTGTATCGCGCGAGCAGCGTACTCAAGGGCTCCACACCGAGGGAACGGACCTAGGCTTGAGCCGCTGCCGAGGGGGGCCTAGTCTGGTGTGCGGGAGCGAAATTTACCCCCAGACCACGGCGGCGTGATCTGTGGTTACGCGGGCGTGGGCGTGAGCACGCTCTGTTTGGAGAGACAGGCTGGTACTGATCGTTCACTGCCGTTATTTCATCGGGAAGGTCGGTAAAAATATGTCGCGGACGTCTTTTACAACGCGCAGCGTTCGGTACGGGTTCGTATTTTGCGGCGGTTACCACTAACGGACTAGGCATACGTACGTAAGCTAATGCGTAGTAGTTATGCCCAACATAACTATTTTCTTAATAGCTTATTGCGCACTATTGTGTAGGTATGAGGTATTAATATTATTTGTGTTTTCGTTGAATCATTTCGTGATAAATTCATATATAATTAATGATAAAATATTTCACCTCGAAGATCAATATAAAACATTGTAAATAATATACATAGTCTGTACACGGATTCTGAAATTAAATGGAAAATTTTTAAAAGTTTCATTACAATCCGTCAAATACATTTGAAGTTAAATCAGTTTAAACTTACATACGAAGAATTTTATATATTAGTAGTGTTAATTACCCTACTAATATAAAAATAATATTTTTAATGGCAATCACATACAAAGTCCATACAACACCCTTACCACATAAATAAACAAAAGGCAATAAAGATGTGACCGGAGTTTTCGGCGGGATTTTAGTCTGTCATGTAGTGGATTTATATTTTATTCATATCTTGTGTTGACTTGTCTTGACTCTACATTGTGTAAAATTGATGGTGTTTTATGTAATATAGTTTGTTTATTGTGCATGACTGAATTGAATGGAAAATAATACCACGGACCATGAATTCTGAGATGCCACAAAAACTCCATGGAAAGTTCTAACAAGATGGCCACCATCTTGTTAGTTCTTTGAAATTATATCATGAAACTTGTAATATCGATACTCACTTGACAATGGCAGTAATAGTCTACTAGAAAACTGGTTGCCAAAAATGGAATGGAAGAAGAACTTGTAATACTATTAACTACTCGACAATGGCAGTAATAATCTAAAAAATTGGTTGCCAAAAATAAAGTTAAAAAAAAAGATGTGACCATTGTATTCCGGTGAAGCTGTTAAGACCTTGCTAGGTTAATAGCGTAATCAGTTCGAGAAAAAAAAAAGATGTCACTTTCAAAAAACACTAATATTGTTATTGAAGTAGTAGTGAATTAAATAGATATCTCGGCTACATTATTTCTTATTGAAGAATAAGAATTCTATTCTGGGTTCCTTCATCACATATTTTCATTCGAAAAACAGTATCTCGCGACTATATGAAGATTGTGTTTGGTCACATGCGCTAACTAATAAGAGATATTATTACTATAAATTCTTACCAAGATTTCATCATCTGTCCGATACTTGTCCAAATCTCCTCCACCCAAGCTTCAAACGACGTACTACCTAACATAACAAGAGCACTCACAATATCCGGATGTACGTCACGCACTTTATTTGCGATTATGCCACCCCAGTCGTGAGAGACGAGAATGCATTTTTCGCGCCCTGTAAAAAACAAAATATGCGTTAAAATAGTAATCATCTGTTTCTTTCCTTAGTAGTTCAAAATTACATAATGTATATGGGATTTACTGTCTTTTAGTGAATTTATTCTGAAAGGTTTATATTGTATAATACACATATATTTATACTAGCGGTCCCGGCGGACGTTGTAATGCCTTGATAATAAAATATATATATCTAAAGTTCAACCGCAGCGCCACCTATCGGACATAATTGTGAATCTAAACCATTCTCGGATCCACTGGAACACGCACACAAAATTCCATCAAAATCGGTTCAACCGTTTAGGAGGAGTTCAGTGACATACACACGTACAGAAGAGATTTATATATAACCCTTAATTTGGCTAAGTCCGCTACAACGAACAATCAAATAAATAAAATCTGGCGGGTTTATGAAAACTTCTATACGGCTTAAATATCTAACAAAAACTTTAAAATATATTTCTATAACGGTAAAAAAAATAAAATTCTTATTTGGCAACATTGTATCTGTTAGTTTGAGACAAAATGTCGACGAAACACAAGCCACAAACCAGACAAATTTCAATTCTTCTGTAACCCCAATCTTGCAAGAAATTGACACAGGTAACTATGAGAACGTGCCATCAACACTTTCAGCCATTGCACGATTCCCTGTTGTTCGGTGGAAAGATAACAAGGCTGTCACGTTTATAAGCACATGCGTAGCTAGTGACCCCATCGAAAAAATTCAAAGATATTGTAAGGACTCGCGAAAAAAGGTTGACGTACAATGTCCGCAAATAGTACGTCAGTATATAACAGGCACATAGAAGGTGTAGATCTTGCAGACATGCTGATATCATTGTACAAAATACCTTTCAAAAGTAGAAGGTGGTACTTAGGTATTTTTGCACAAATAGTTGATATTTGCCTGAATAATGCTCGGCTTGTTTATCGAGACCGGCGTGGGCCTGGAAGTAAAATTTCCCGAAAGGCATTTAGATATCAGGTATATAAAATCCTACTTTTGGCCAATCAAAGTGCTAAAAGAATCAAAAGAGAACACTCAAAAATAAACAAACCTTACGCAGTAAAACCTTCAAACCCTGTAAAATATGATGATGTAGGTAATTTCCCGTCAATTATGGATGAAGGACGTTGCAGATATTCTCGGGGGGGGAGTGGAGGGAGGTGGAGCACCTGGCCACGATGGCCACAACCCTCGTGGTCAGGCGCATAAGGAGGTTGGGCCTCAGGGTGGCCCTCGAAAAGACCGAGACCCTACTCTTTCATGGGCCTCGGCGAGGGCTACCACCAGGGGCCCACATAGTGGTGGAGGGCGCCCGGATCAGGGTGGGGACCCAGATGAAATATCTGGGCCTCACCCTGGACGGGCGCTGGCGGTTCGAGCCCCACTTTGCGGGGCTCGGACCGCGAATTGCTGGGGCGGCGGCGGCACTCGGCCGGTTGCTCCCTAATATAGGGGGGCCTGGCGCCGGGTGCCGCCGACTCTACATGGGAGTCGTGCGGGCGATGGCCGCCTACGGGGCACTGGTCTGGGCCGACGCCCTCGGTGCCGCCAACGTGCGCACGCTCTGCAATGCGCAGCGCACGGTGGCACTGAGGGCGATCCGGGCGTACCGAACAGCGAACAGGCTTGGCGAGCGATGGCCTCCTTCTGCGAGGAGGTCATCTCGCAGAAGGAGGCGGCGGAGAGGGCCCGCGAGGCAGACCCGCTAAGTGGCCGTCTCCGCCAACGGAGGATTGGCAGGAGGAGGCGACGCTTTGCCCAACCCGACTTCCAATACATCTCTAGGTAGCACACATATTCATATGTTTTATTTAATTTGGTTAATTTGATAAACTATTTATTTTCCGCTTTTTAGTGCCTTATGGGTTTTTAATTGATATTGAAGTCGGTTAATACTTTTTTTTGAAAATTTACTTTATTTATTATATCTGTCCATAAAATACTTCTACTTTTTATTTACCGCATATTTAGTACTGGCCGCTACACCGGACATTAATTATTTCAAAAATGGAAAGTGATATATTTTTTTTGTTTATTTTACAGAGATCCTAATGTCTATACAGACATGGGAAAATAACAGAAATTAAAAAATATTTGAAAAAACTTCTTGCCAAATTAAGGGATAAAGATAATAAGGTCATATGACGAAGTTTTCGGATACATGCTTCGCTGGTTCTCACTTCATCATTACATAGTATAAAACAAAGTCCCCTACCGCGTCTGTCTGTCTGTCTGTTTGCGATAAACTCAAAAACTACTGAACGGATTTTTGTGCGGTTTTTACCAGTGGATAAAGTGATTCATGAGGAACGTTTTGGTATATAATTTGTCCCGGATTTTTTTATAATCAAGGCGGGACAACGTCTGCTGGGCCCGCTAGTTACCATTAAATTAATGTACTACGAAATTCTACATCTTAAAGTTCTCTATTTAAAAGTCCGCGACGGTATATGTCTATTTTATAATGAAAAGGCACAGCATTTATAATTTTTAGAATTTATTGAAAAAAATAGGTCATTTCCGACGCTGTTTGACCAATATTATAGGAGCTACTGCCCGCAACTTCGTCCGCTTGGAATAGTTACTTTGGGCTAACACTAACTTTAACCAGCGACTTCGTTTAAGTAGATTGTTACGTTGAATTTGAGGTAGGGCAGCATTGGTTACAGGTAGGGCGCAAGTAAAAAAATTGTTATAATCGATCTGCCTTCGAATGTCACAAACTGTGGTTAGTTCGAAAAACTTTAGATTCCTATCGCTACAATTAATTTTATCTCAAACTATGAATAAACAATTTCATTATAATCATTTACCTTAATTTTTGGTATTTTTAAGGTTTTTTTTATTGTGATTTCAAAGTAGGACATTATCCCACAATGCCCCCTCCCAAGCTACGGCTGTATTTCGGATGTTTCATTTATGATTACAGTTTCACCGAGCTCGAAGGTGACCGCAGAGCCCAGAAGTAAATAGTATCCTGTTAGTAGTCTGGGCGTTGAAGGCACTAACCCAAAATGGTAACTATTGCAAGAATACCAAAATAGTCAACTCAACTTGGACTATTGCCTTGCGAGCAAATTCCGCGAATTAGAACCTAACTAACCAACCAAGGGAGCTAACTAAACATACATGTATACACATTTACCTCCAATTTAAAAGCAATACAGCATTATTTCACAATAAAAATAAAACATTACCTAATTTACGAACAAGGTCTCGTATATCTTCCACTAGTAAGTCAATTTTATAGAAGGAAACCCCTTCAGGCTTTTCTGAATGTCCATAGCCTCGCATGTCTACAGCAACGCACCTGAAATGGAAAACGTATCATCATTAAATATAAGTGGTAATATCTTAACCATATATATGGTCACCACGTTTTTTTCATATTATAGGGGGCAAACGAACAGGAGGGTCACCTGATGGTAAGTGATCACCGCCGCGCCGTCCATAGACATTAGCAACACCAGGGGAGACGCAAGTGCGTTACCGGCCTGTGTTTGGCAGAAGAGGGGTGGAGGAGGAGGGAGGAGGGGGAGAGGACGGGGAGAGGACGGGGAGGTGGGCCTCCGGCACTCTCATTGACCGAACGAAACGCAGCAATGCAAGCACTGTTACTTCACCTCGGTATTTCTATGAGAGGGTGGTAGTACTCTGGGCGAGCCGTCCCATTCATGCTGAAACCAGTAATGGCTTTTACCACGTTTCTTTGTCTGTCTGTCCGTTAGTATATTTATTGTTCAAGTAACAATTATCCATGAGTGGCCAACTGCGAAAAAGGAAGATGCTTCTTTCGTGTGTATATATTTTTGTTTCTTTGGACTATTTTATTTCTATTGGACATTGAGCGTGAGCGCAGGTCGTTGGCTGTCCGCTGTAATATGTTGGCTCGCAGATTTGCTAAATGCTCGATTGAAGTGAAAGTTACACTGTTTACAGCGTACTGCCAGTCATTTTATACATGCAGTCTGTGGATCAACTATACGCAGAGGGCATACAACGCTCTGCGCGTACAATATAACAACGCATTCAGGGTGCTGATGGGCTTGCCGCGCTGCTGCAGCGCCCCAGGCATGTTCGCGGAGGCGTGAATTGATGGCTTTCACGCTATCATGCGCAAGCGATCTGCCTCTATGATACGTAGGGTACGTGCCAGCACCAACAGTATCCTGAATACTGTAGCAGACAGGTGGGACAGCCCCATACTGGGACATTGGGTACGCCTACACACTATAACGTTATAATAAATGATTATTCCATGTTAATTATACATGTAAGTACTAACAATAGTTTCTAAGTTGTGAGCATACTAACCAAATGTACTTTTTTGTCTGCAATAAAACATTTTGATTTGAATACATTTTTTGTGACCCGTCTACCTACTGGATACGGACGCAATACCTGCTGAAACCAGCGATCAACCTCTGCCAAGTAAGTGTGTATGTTTCTATTACCTAGCTCAATCGATTATATACCCTTGGATCCTACGATTGAGCGTGTTTCCCGTAAGAGTTTTGTGATGTAATAATGAAGAGGTCCTACATCGTTTTACTACATAGGCTACGGTCTGGACATTATCCGTCACAAAAGTTTAAATATTTGATGAATCTAAGTCCTTCGCCATTTTGTACAACGTGTGGAATTATAGATGACGTTCACCATTTTCTGACGGAATGTGGCAGGAACAATAATGTTAGAATAAATTTAATAAAAAAAATTAATTTACATAAACTGGACGTCGGTATGTTCCATAGTATTTTAGCTAAACCTTCGAGCGAGGTTGCTAAAATGCTATGTGAAATGAGGGAAAGATGATTTTTTAAAAGAAGATATACGAAAGGCTTTAACATTAGTATAATTAGGTTATGATGGGGCTGATACGACTAGAGTTAAAAGCCCCTAAATTAAATAATAAAAAAAAATCTCTCCTTATAAGAAACACCGCAATCAATGGAGGTGTAAGGAATCAAGTGACTGGACCACATTCAAGCCCGCTCCCCCGCATTTCGTGGTCTCTCTCACCGGAGTTTCCCTCCAGCCACCAATGCATTCTGACATTACAATAAAAACCACTATCACTGAGATAATAAACTTTTTTCAAGGCTTTAAAGCTTTAAATACTGTAAGAATGCTTATTGCATTTGCTTATATCATCCATTCCGCATGTCGTGCGGCTGGTCTTTTTAAGTTTGTCCAATCTTACTTCTATATTAAGTATAAAGAATAAACAATAGCCAAAAATGTACTTACCAATAGTCTTTATTAAATTCAACAATTTGATGTCTCCATGAATACCAGAACTCAGGAAATCCGTGTATAAATAACATAAGAGGTTTCGTTGGGTCTCCACTTTCTACATAATGTAACTTTATGCCCTGAAAATGTATTTAATAAGTAATTACTTTATTATCAAATCTTATATCTGTCTATTAAACACGTATTATTTCGGTATATTTATTTTATTATTATTCAACAGGTTTTTATTAATTTGGTTTTTGCTGTCACTATTCATATATCAATCTATTTTAAGTTAACTTCCTCATCTTCTTCTTCTATATCTATACACATGATAGGATATGTCTAGGAATAAGTAATAAAATACATTTCAATCATATTTAGAAACACCTGTCTATCTGTCTGTCTGTTTGTATGAACACGCATCACTGCAAAAGTTTCACAACAAAACCACTCTATCAAAAGTTATTGCAATTTTAATGACAACGCGGCATAAGTATGAGAGAAAAGTAAATACATTTAATACATTCAGATGACTTTATTAATCACTGTTTTTTACATAAGGTTCCACACGGACGAAGTCGCGGGCACAGCTAGTTAACTATATGTTTTGAAAAATGAGAATGGCTTAAAATGACACGTGATGATACAATATTAACTCACTTCCATTTCTGTCCGTTTATTGCAAATTTTCAATCATTTCCAACTATTTGTCATATTGAGAGTAGTACTCTTAAAACTTGATGGATATCAGGCTGTCTGTTCATATTATTTTTTAATAACTTAATTAGTACAGAGACTGGCACAACTCGTATCTACGAGACGCCATTATTCAAAAAGATGAAGTTGAACATTAGTACTGAGATATATGTTACGTTAGTTTGAAATCGACTTTATATAAACAAAACAACAAGTAATTATTAAAATAAAATAATGGTCTTAGTCTATTTTAGACTATTAAAACTGACTAAAAAATATAGAACAACCTTCTACATAAATAAAATGATAGAGGCCCGTCGTTTTGCGCGAATAGAGTTTGTTATATATTTTAGACACCTGTAGGTGGTAGAACTACGCTGAAGCTATTAATGGTTTCAGCATGAATGGATCGGCTCGTCCGGGCTAGTACCACCCTCTCACAGAAAACCGACGTAAAGTAATAGTGCTTGCATTGTTGCGTTTCGTTCGGTCAGTGGGAGCACCGGAGGTCCACCTCCCCTCCCCTTCTCCTTCCCCATCCCCTTCCCCCTTCCCTTACTCCCCCTCACTCACAAGACAGGTTGGCAACGCACTTGCGACTCCCCTGCTGTTGCAAGTGTCTGTGGACGGTAGTGATCTCTTAACATCAGGTGACCCACACGTCCGTTTGCCGGCTATGATATAAGAAAAGAAACTTGATCCTTACCTAAAAGAGATATTAACAACATATCTTCATTTAATATAAAGTTATAAGAGTCTACGAATTTTATTAGTACCTACGTACAACGATGTAAATTTTCTTGATGTGGACAAATGGGGGCAAGCGGTGTGGTACTTATATTTTTCCACTGTACATGAAATATATCGTTAAGATAATAAACGACGCAGACGAAATCGCGGTTATCAGCTAATCGATATATAAAATAACGTTAAATATTGGGAACACGCAATAGGTGACAGAAGTGTAGGGAGTGGTCGTCGTTAGGAAAACTCAAATAAAAGTTCAAATCATTTGCAGTATTCCATGCGTCCAAGATCTTTCGATGTTTTATTTTTTAATTAATTGATATATTTTAAAGCCAGCTTTAAAAAGTGATGTCATAAAAATATTTATTAATATTGTTGTGTTTACCCCACTCGTCCTCCGTTAGCTTCGAATGATCTAAGATAAAATTAGAAAACGTACCACACCTCTAATAATACTAATCATTTCTTTTTCACATTTCACTTCCTTTAAACGAATACCGTGGTATAGAAATACTTGCAATTTTATACAGTAGCTGTGCTGTTTACGCAATAATTCTTTGAGTTACATAATTTTATTGTTACTCATTATTTCTAACAACTTTATTGATATTATAATAGGCTATCACATTTAAAAAGAAATATACTCCCTGTATACAAAATATAATTAAAATCGGTTGCGAATAAATAAAAATAAATTTTACGATTTCTAAAAATATTACCAATAACTCCTGAACACTAAAAGTCTTTGGGGAAATATTAACAATTTAAAGGTGGAAGCTTGCCAGGTGAACATTAGATAAAGGCATATCAACATAACACCTGGCTATAAGTTATCACGATATTTTTCTTCACTGAAAACTCTAGCAAATAACTAAGACAGTAATTACTCATGGCATAATCCTGAGGGATTATACACTAAGGTGTTTGAACTCATTTGATAATCTGAGAACAAAACCTAATGATTTTGAGGCTTTTTTTAGAATACTATCAAATATATAATGTATGGAATATATTACAATATTAAATTCTGCCTTATTAAAGAAAAGCAACAAATTAAGCAAATTAGCTTTGATCTTCAACAAGTACTAAATTAAACACCCCATTAACGATACAACGAAAACCATAGTCAATAAATGTAGTTTTATTAAACCAAAACACGTGCGTAGTCAAGGGCACATCTAGTACAATTTACAATGATTATCACATCACAGTAAAAAATAAACAGCCTTCATATAAAATAAACGTATACCTGACAAACATTTTTTCATTCAAGTATATTAAATCTATACATATAAATAAAATTAAAGTGTCCGTTTATGTTGGGGTTATACTCCGAAACGGCTGAATCTATTTTAACGACAATTTTACTGGCAGTTGTAAACTTTTCGGAGTAATCTACGTACGCTGCATATCATTACGCTTTTGCATAGCGACTAAAGCGTCAATTGTAAAATTTAAGACTGATAATAGATAAATTACAACAAATAAACATTAAAAGACCGCCAATGTTAATTCGGATAAGACACGTAATTCCGATTACTTAACCAAAGCGTTTTCAGGAGAGCAGTCACGGGGATCAACTATTTATTTTATTATTGTAACTATTCATTGTTACAGTACAGTATGAACATTTTCAATAAATTATCGTAATACTTTTACTGAGGTATATATCAAATATTTTTTTAAAAGATATCTATGAACCGAGATTCATTTTTTCTTATCATAGTAAAATTTACTTACACTCAAAATTGTTGATAATATTTTTTTTTATTACTCATAAAGTTAATATTCACCAATAAATTTATATTCCTATATCTTTAAAAATGTCCAGTATGTTGTTATAAAGGAAGTTAATTTAATTAATTACATAATCAATACAAGTACTTACATTAACTTTCATATACTTGTGAACTCCGTACTTTGGATCCGTTAATCTCACCGGAGGTTCTAGTTTCAATTTCTGCGCCCCATGACTAGAGAAAATATTCTTTACATAGCTTAAAGCGATGACCACAAGTATCAATAAACTATAGCACAATGTAAGTACATTTGACACAAAATATCGATAAATATATTGTCCAGTACCCATGTTGAATTAATTATAATATCATGTACGTAGAAGAAACTGGACGCGTGCGTTTATACCGGTATCGAGTGAACGACTGACACACAGACCCAGTGTAGCTACACAGTGAACACACTAGGCATGTTATACAGCTACTTTAATATAACCGGATTATCATGAAGTTATCTATGACACTATTATATCACATGATAAGTCACGGACAGTTTATTTTATGTAACGATGATTAGGCTATAGCAACAAATGATATAATTTCTCATAGTACAAAAATATTAATTGTAACAGTGTAAGAGTGGCATTATTCTTTTTCAACACTGCTATTTTGTAAGTAAGTGATAGATGAAAACCTTTAATTCATAGATGGATTTTCTTTTAAACAAACTACAAATTAAGTTACATATCTGAAGGATATCAGACCTATAAATTCTATAAATTATAGTTAAATGAATTCATATAATATAGCAGACGTTCTGGATTCATATTATCAAATGACAATTATATTCCATACTTGCTGGTACCCGCGGCTTCATCTGAGTTGTCCGACGCATGCGCGTCACACCGCTTGTCCCACTTGTTTCCCTACGCTAAGAATACACACCCTTGAACGCGTAGTACTTATAAAAATAGTAGCTTCTCAAAACTTTACGTTAAAGGAAGGTATCATGATATTTCTTTCAGATAAGCACCAAATCTATACTAATATTATAAAGCTGGAGGGTTTGTTTGCTTGGATGAACAGGCTAATCTCAGGCTTATTTTTCAGGCAGCTTATTTATCAAGGAAGTCTATAGGTATATCATCACGCTAAAATCAATAGGAGCGTAGCACCAATGAAGAATGTTTCAAAATCGTTCTTTTTTAGTTTTGAGAGCTTCCGCTACGTGTTAGCGTTAGCCCAAATTAACTATTCCACGCGGATGAAGTCGTGGGTAGAAGCTAGTATCATGTTTATAAGAAATGGAACTAAAAAAAATGATTAAAATCTATCCAGTACGTTTGGCGTGATGCGCACACAACGGTAGATATCTATTGTTTTATGGCACATATAAACATATTAGCAACTAGCCGACCCGTGCCCACTTCGTTGGGCGGTAATAGGCATTATCAAGCTACACCTTTTCTCTAGAACTCAATCATATATCTCTCATAGTTAAGGCAGTGTTCGTAAGAAACGTTTTCGTTCGACCATTTTTTCTCCGACTCCCCAGATATTACCCCCTACAACCTCACAAACTTTACCTCTTTATAATATTATTATAGATAATATAATTAGTTAATAGCTTCTGCTCGCGACTTCGTACGCGTGGAATAGTTATTTTGGGCCAAGACGCAGCGGAAGCTCCCAAAAGGAAAAAAGCCCCAATTTTAAAATATTTTTCATTGTTCCTCCGCTCCTATTGGCCATAGCATGATGATATATAGCCTATAACACTCACAAATAACGTGGCTTTCTATTGGTAAAATAATTTTCAAAATCGGTTCAGTAGTTCCTGAGATTACCCCCTACAACGTCACAAACTCACAAACTTTACCTCTTTATAATATTAGTATAAGTATAGAAGTATAGATAACACATCCAATATTAGGTATGCGCATATACTGTCTATGAGTTGCCGTGTCGCGCTATCACGTTCGACGTTTTTTTGTAGAGTATCAATCCAGCCTTTGCATTGTTCAAAAATACATTATTTTCATCCCATTGCTCAGTAGAAACGTGTACGAGGATCATGTCAATAGCTCTACGTGCAAATCTTGCATCGAGTTCAAACTTTTAATACTCGAGAACATCATGATTAAACCGTAAAATGGTGGTATGACATTTTTAAACTAAACTGAACTATTGAAAATAATACTATTCGAAGCATTATTTTTGTTATCTTATTCGTAGGTATTATTACTGAAAATATATTGCTACATATTTCGTGTGTCTCATAGTAAATTCTAGTTCGTAATCATGTTAATTCACTGTAGAAAGTTTTTGGAATCTTAATACATATTAATATTTAAATATCGCATGAATATATGTAATCTAAACTACTCCACAGGATTCTAATTTCTTGAGTAACCTTTCTATATTTTAAGTTGAAATTTGTAGTACGGAATTTTTTATGTTTACGCACACAATTACTGTCATCACAGGAGAAAAATGTAAAAAATAACAGCACTAATCTTTTGAGAGTATTCTTCTGTGAACGCTTATAAATAAACGATCCATCAAAAATTTTAAGAGAGTTCCTTGGCTTATTTCTCTAACCGTATTAAAACTAGAAACACATCCACAGAACAGATCTGGGACGCAACACGATAAGTCATATCACATGAATGTATTTGTAAACATATTACACTAATAAACCTTAAGGAAAGCTTCAAATACAAAGTTATTTCAATGGTTTATAAATATTCAAGTAAATTAAAGTACACAGTGTCCTCACTAATATTATACATGCAAAAGTGAGCCTGTGTATTAGTTTGTAACACTTTCACACCTAACTATTCAACCGATCGTAAAGAAATTTGGTACACACGTTGTCAATGGCACAGAAAAAGTCTTATGGTAGGTACTTTTTATTCAGAAAAAGAATTGGTTGTCTGTAAAGTCGGTTTACGGACGACAATTTTATGATTAAGCCGGGCCAAGGGGAGATGGGCCTGGGGACTTGTCTCTCCATTGCACTGGTTTGGCCGTCTGGAATGCAGGCGGGATGTACCAGGCTGTTTTTATTTAGCACGGGAGGCCCAGGATGAGGCTGGGCCAGCTGCCGTAACGACATGGTACTAGCAGGTCCGAGCCCGTGTCGCCCCATTACGGCAGTAGAGGTACATCGTGGGGTTTTAGTCCGTGAGAAGTGGACATAACACACTCTCTCCCCCGGGAGAGTGGGTATCCAGATTGGATTTCCCCACATAAATAAAAAAGGTGATAACCTCATAAGAAAATATTGATGAAAAATTGCATACTTTTATGAATTGAATTATTCTATATATAGATAGATGCCTCACCAGCCGAACGCTTAGGTTTTTTTTTTTTTTCTTCGAACTGACTACGCTATTGACCAAGCAAGGTCTTAACAGCTTCACCGGACTACTAAGGCGAGCGCTTAAGGCACTCAGCCGATTTTATTTTGACAACTAGCTCAAGGGTGCGCGGCACACCTCGGCTTTGGCTGTTGCCTGATACATGCAGTTCGCGACCTATGTGAGCTTTTTTTTTTTTTTTTTTTAACGTGGGGAAATCCCTTATGGATACCCACCCTCCCGGGGGAGAGAGTGGGTTATGTCCGACTCGCACGGACTAAAACCCCACGGTGTACCGACAGACCGTTGTGTGGGGGCGGCAAGGGATCGTTCAAGCTAATCAACCTTGTAGAGCCGCCCCCACGGTCCGCCCGGTGGAAGGTGACCGCCGGGCTCCTACCTATAGAGGGACAGACCGGGTACACGCCGGCTGCCCCCTCTCGTCCGCCGGACCTGTGCAATGAGGAGATGGGCCCCCCGGCCCATCCCCTCAGGTCCGGCTACGGTGGCAGGAGGAGTTGGGCAAAGCGCCGCCTCCTCCTGCCAATCCTCCGTTGGCGGAGACGGCCACTCAGTGGGTCCGCCTCGCGGGCCCTCTCCGCCGCCTCCTTCTGCGAGATGACGTCCTCGCAGAAGGAGGACATCGCTCGCCACGCCTGTTCGCTGCCGAGCATGGCCGAGACCACGCTCGGCAGCGACAAGTCAGGTCCTACCGCCGCCGCCAGAATGCGGCGCTGCTCCCCCCACGCAGCACACTCAGACAGAGTGTGCTGCGCGGTATCTTCGTCAGCGCCGCACTCGTGACAGGCGGCGGTTGGCTCCCTGCGCGCGATCCGGTGCAGGTACCACCCGAAACAACCGTGTCCGGTGAGTACCTGCACCAGTCGGAACGTCAGGGAGCCCCACTCCCTATCAATCCACTCCCGCAGGACCGGGCAGACGGCGTCTACGGTAAACCGCCCGAACCGCTCGTCCGCCAGGTCCTGCTGCCATCTTTCGACGGCGTCTCTTCTGAGACGCCGTCTCTCCGCCTCTACTTCCCTGGGAGCCGGAGGCTCCCCCCTTCGTTTTCTCGCCGCCGTGAATTGGTACACGGCGGCGAGAACTCCTGCCTCCAGCTCCCAGGGTAGGGAGCCGGCGAGCGTAAAGGCCGCCGCAGAGGACACCGTCCGGTACCCCCGGATCGCCCTCAGTGCCACCGTGCGCTGCGCATTACGCAGCGCGCGCACGTTGGTGGCACCGAGGGCGTCGGCCCAGACTGGTGCCCCGTAGGCGGCCATCGCCCGCACGACTCCCATGTAGAGTCGGCGGCACCCGGCACCCGGCCCCCCTATGTTAGGGAGCAACCGGCCGAGTGCCGCCGCCGCCCCAGCAATTCGCGGTCCGAGCCCCGCAAAGTGGGGCTCGAACCGCCAGCGCCCGTCCAGGGTGAGGCCCAGATACCTCATCTGGGTCCCCACCCTGATCCGGGCGCCCTCCACCACAATGTGGGCCCCAGGTGGTGGCCCCCGCCGAGGCCCATGGAAGAGTAGGGCCTCGGTCTTCTCGAGGGCCACCCTGAGGCCCAACCTCCTGATGCGCCTGACCACGAGGGTTGTGGCCATCGTGATCAGGCGCTCCACCTCCCTCCACTCCCCCCCCCGGGCTACGACTAGGGTGTCATCCGCGTAACATATGAGGCGTGCCCCATATGGGAGCACGCCGCGGAGCACCCAGTCGTAGCCCATGTTCCACAGGAGCGGCCCCAAGGCCGACCCCTGTGGAACCCCCCTCCTTGTGGCCCGCCGGACCATACGCCCGTCGCCGTCTACGTAGGCGACCTCCCTACCCTCGAGGTATGCCTCCAACACCCGCCGCAGGTACGGGGGCACTCCGAAATATCGGAGCGCCTCCCATATGACGCCATGCGGCAGGGTGTTGAAGGCGTTGGCGATGTCAAGGGACACCGCCAACACCCTTTCCCCCTGGGAGGTCGCCTCCGCAGACAGCGACTTAAGGAGGGACAGGGCGTCCACCGTGGAACGTCGTGTCCGGAAGCCATACTGCGCGTCCGCCAGATTCGGCCCTACGCCCTCTAGGTGCTGGACGACCCGGGAGGAGATAATCCTCTCCAGCACCTTCCCGGCGTCGTCCAGCAGGACGAGGGGCCGATACGCGGACGCGCAGTCCGGAGGGCGGCCTGCCTTCTCCATAAGGCAGAGCCGCCCAAGCTTCCAGGGCTTCGGGTACTGCCCGACCGCAAGACATCGGTCGAACAGCTCCCGAAGCCACCCCCCTAGCTGGCCCAAAGCAAGGCCGAGCACCCGACCCGGGACCCCATCAGGGCCAGGCGCTCTACGCCGGCTGAGGAGGCGCTCGACTGCCCTCCCCATCTCCTCCTCCGTTATCGGAGGGGGAGGACCGTCGAGCACCTCCTCGACTACCTCCCGAGGCGGAGGCATGGGAGGAGCCGGTAGCATCGGAGGGTCGGGGAATAGCTCTCCCACGACCCTCGCTACCACCTCCGGCCGGAGGGTCTCCGTCGCCGGGGGCGCCCAGGATCGCAACTTCTTGCGCACGATCCGGTACGGGCGCCCTCAAGGATCCCCCTCCAGCGTCTGGAGCAGCTCCTCCCACGCTGCTTCTTTCGCCCGGCTGATGGCAGCCTGCAGGGTCTTCCTGCACTCCCTATAGCTGCCATACAGCCGGGCCTCCGCCTCCGGGTCCCTATGCCGGCGCCGGCGGCTGCGCCCGAACAGCCGCCGGGCCGCGGAGCAGGCCGCTCGGAGATCGGCAATCTCCGGCGTCCACCAGTACACCGCCCGTTTGTCTGGGCGGTGTACGCTCCGCGGCATCGACGCGTCGCAAGCCTCCGTGAGGGCTGTACGGAGGCGGGCTGCGGACGCGTCGACATCAGCCCCTGTGGGGGGGGGCATGGCCCAGGCCGGGACGATGGCCGCCTCTTCCGCTAATTCACGGTTGAGGCGGCTCATCGCCCAGCAGGGGAACTTCGCGCCCCTCCGGGGGCGAGTGCCATTTCTGGCTTGGGAGGTGGAGACCTCGAACCTGATATATCGGTGGTCCGATAAGGTCTCCACCTCCTCCAGCACTCTCCACCCCCGGACACGGCGTGCGACGGACGGTGTGGCGAACGAGACGTCCACCACCGACGCCCCGTTCCATCGCACGCACGTGGGAACGTTCCCCTGGTTGAGGAGGGACAGCCCCAACACGGCTGCCCACTCCTCAACGGCCATGCCCCTCAGGTCCGTGACTGCCGCTCCCCAGGTCCTCGATTTAGCATTTAAATCCCCCATGAGGACCACGGGGAGCGGCGACAGCCGTCTGACAGCTCCCTGCAGGGAGCCGAGGTACGCCTCGAACTCCCGCAGGGGCTTGTTAGGGGAGAAGTACGCCCCCACAATGGCGTACTCCCCCCAGACGGCCGTCACGAACCCGGCCCCTCTTTCCCTTGCCGCCAGGGACGAACCTCGACCCGCCACGATCGCCACGGAGCCGTTCCGATCCCCAGCCCACTGCGGCTGGGAGGGAACGAAGTAGGGCTCCGTGGCGACCGCGAGCCCGATGCCCCACTCCGCCACTGACTGCACGAGGAGATCCTGTGCAGCGGCGGAGTGGTTGAGGTTCGCCTGGAGGAAGTTGCATATGGGCCGATCCATTATTGGTCCATATCAACTTCCTCCCGCCTGGCGGCCACCACCTTTGGGGTAACTCCCGCTGTGGGGAGGTCCCTACCCTTGGTGGTGGGGGGCCTGCAGGTGCGGCTCCCCATCACATGCCCCGAGGGCCTCCCCGCGTCCGCGCATACGGCGCAGCGGACCACCTCCGCCTTACATTGGGCCGTTTTATGGCCCGCCGCGCCGCAGCGGTAGCACCCGTCCCCCCTGTTGGACGAGGAGGGGCACATGGGGCGGGTTTGCCCCAAGCCCATGCACTTATAACAGCGCATGGGCTTCTCGTCCAGCAGCAGGACGCGTACTACGCTCCACCCGATTAGGAGCTTGCCTGCCTGGACAAGCTCCCGGGCTGCCGTCGCGGGGAGGGTCACGTGGACCGCTCCGAGGCCCCCCCAATTTCTTTTAATTTCGCCGACCTTGAGGTCGGCCATCTTACAGCCGGCCTTCGCCGCCACGACCGTCTGGATCTCGTCGGCGGACACCGAATCGTCCAGGCCGACGATTCGGATGTCCGCCTTTTTGGTCGGGACAACAACCGTGGCGACGTTGGCCAGCACTGTTTCGAGCTCCCGGGCTAGTTCGGCAGCCTTCTCCTTTGTCTGTCCCGGGAGCTCGATTTTGCGGGCACCCGTGGCGGTATTTCTCACCCGCACTTCCTCTATTCCCAAGTTGGGTAAGGCCACGTGCTCGCGCGCCTTAAATAGCACTTCCCTGTAGCCGACACCTTTGCCGGCTGCGGCATCCTGCAGAGTCAGGATGACCGCGGCCGACTGGGGGACGGATGGCAGCTTCGGCCCGGGCGGCTTTGGCGGCGCCTTCGGGGGCGCTGCGACAGCGACTGCGGCCTTGGGCACCATGGCAGGGGCCGCCCTCTTCTTCCGGCCCAGCACCTTGGACCACTCCACCTCCGACGATGCCACCGCCGGGACCGGTAGTTCGGCCCAATTTATGCCCAACGGGGCGATCGGGGCTTTGGGCACCTCTGCCGGCCTCGCAGGTGGAGCTCCTGCTCCACCCTTCTTCTTATCCCCCGCCAGCGGGGGGCGAACAGGCACCTCCGGAGGGAGGCGACTCGCTAGGCTCTCCAGACGTGCGTTCAGCATATTGCTGAACGACGTCTGGAGAGATCGCTCAAGCCGAGAGACTGCCTCGGCGAGAGTCTGCTCCCATTGATTGGCGGGAGACTCCACCACAATTGGCGCCGGAGGGGGAGGCATCTGCTTTTTCGCATTTGCCTCCTGCTTCCAGGCCAGCACCTCCGCCTTAAGGTCTTCGACCTGGCGGCGGAGGTTCTTGGTCTCCCTTTGGAGCTTGCGCGTTTCCTCCGACTCTGTGCGCTCGACCAGGGTCTCGACCACCTCCTTTAGGGTCCTGGCAGCTTCTTTCAGGACCTTAATGCAAGGACCCGAAATATTGCGAGACTTCTTAACAGTCTCAATTATGGCAGAGAACTTGACCCCGGCCAGAGCCTTGAGCGTGAACGCGTCAAGGGCGTCCACATCGACAGGAGGCTCCGCCTCCGACCCCGAGCTAGTCGCTGCACCAGCCCTGGAGTTGGCCCTAGAGCCGGCAGCCGAGGCAGCGGCCGAGCCGGTAGCGGAGTCTGTGATTGACTCCGCCGCACTCACACTACCTGCTAAGGCCCGGTCAAATGACCCGTCGGCCTCCCCCATAACCCCGCGACCACCCACGTTGCGGCTGATCCGCCTCGCCGTCCCCCTGCTCGCGGTACTCATCTTGGGAGCTGCCCGCTCCTCCACCTCCGTGTCGGAGTCCATCGCCACGCTCACGCGCTTCTTCGTGATCCTCTTGGCACTCATGGCCTACCGGAGACCCAGGGTCACCAGCAAGCCAAGAGGCAAAAGGACAGTGTCCGTTCAACAAGCCAGGTCAGTCAAAGATACAGGAGACAGTCCGAAAAACAACGCCAAAGTCCAAACAGAGAGAAAATCCACAAAAATCCAAAAAACAAGCCAAGTCGGGTGCACAAACAAGTCCGGAGTCAATGAGTAAGCCAAGGTCAAAAAGAAAAACAAGATCCACCAGAAAGAACCACCCATAAACGACGCAGAACCAATACCACCTATGTGAGCTAACCTAAGCTAAGCTAACTATTCATACATATATGAGTTGTTGAAACATATATGTGTACCAAGCATACATACCTCAACAACTCTTATATATATTTCGTATCGGGTAATTTTCTAAACTATTTCAGTTTGATAAGGGAAAAAAGATAAGACCCTTCCACTTGCATGTGTAAGCGTGTATGCGTGTACGTGTGTGGAGGTGATATGTGTAATGTTGTCGCAGTGATGTAAGATTTTGTGTCACTGTATCGCGCGAGCAGCGTACTCAAGGGCTCCACGCCGAGGGAACGGACCTAGGCTTGAGCAGCTGCCGAGGGGGGCCTAGTCTGGTGTGCGGGAGCGAAATTTATCCCTAGACCACGGCGGCGTGATCTGTGGTTACGCGGGCGTGGGCGTGAGCACGCTCTGTTTGGAGAGACAGGCTGGTACTGATCGTTCACTGCCGTTATTTCATCGGGAGGGTCGGTAAAAATATGTCGCGGTCGTCTTTTACAACGCGCAGCGTTTGGTACGGGTTTGTATTTTGCGGCGGATACCACTAACGGACTGGGATGATTCGCGGCTTTTTCAAAATAACTAATCGTAAGTGATTTTACGTACGCCCAGATAGAAGGCATCTCTAGGTCCCTATGTAGATCAACTCTCCGGATGTACCACGGGGCACTGGTCACTTTACGTAAAACGCGGTTTTGAAGAACCTGCAACTTATGAAAATTATCTTTTGACATATGCGCAAAAACGGGACTGCTATATGTCATCACGGGACGGATACACGTCTTATACAAAGTGAGCTTGTGTCTGAGGGACATCTTACTCCTATAGCAAAGCAACGGATGGAGGCGCCCCAAGACCATAGCGGCTTTGTTTCGCACTCTATCTATATGTGACTCGAAATTTAAATGCTTATCTAATGTAACACCGAGATATTTGACCTCGTCGGCCCAAGGTATATCGGTTCCGTATAGCCTGATGGGCTCGAGGTTATTACTACGTCGTAAAGGATCGAAGAGTATCGCGGCACTCTTATCAGGATTAACTTCTATGCGCCATCGACGAAACCATTTACCGAGTGTGAAAACGGCCTTTTCGATGCGCTTCCTAAGAAAGTCCGACCGCAAGCTGGAAGTGTAAATAACGGTATCGTCAGCATAGCAACCTACTTCGACCCGTTTAGACCGAGGTAGGTCACTGATGAACAGATTGAAGAGCGAGGGCGCGAGTATGGAGCCCTGTGGCACACCTGAGCGTATCGGGTGGGGCAGGGATAGTTCCCCATCCACTCTAAAGCGGAAAGTCCTATCAGTGAGATAATCGTGGATAATATGAATTAACTTATCGGGTACGTGAGATTTACATAATTTATGGATGAGCCCTCCATGCCAGACCTTATCGAAGGCTTTGGCGACATCGAAGAAGACTGCAATTGTGCGTTTCGGTTTACGTTTCGGGTCGGCATTAAAATTAGAGAAAATGTACTCCGTGAGGCGGTGTACTTGATTCGTGCAAGAGTGTTCGGCGCGAAATCCGAACTGCTCAGGTGGTATTAATTTTAATCTGTAATCGAAACCTGGAGACGGTTCAGAAGGAGCCGCTCGTATAATTTACCTAATGTATCTAACAGGCTAATCGGGCGATAGCTATCGGGAAGCGTAGCTTTTTTGCCGGGCTTGTGTATGCCTATCACTACGGCCTTCTTCCAGGCGGCTGGAAAGTGGCCCTGGGACATGGCCGCATTGAAGATGCAGACCAATAGAGCTATGATGTGATCGGGAAGGAGTCTCAGTACCTCGTTCCTGATTCCATCGGGACCTGGGGACTTCCTAAGCTTGAGACGCTGGATGGTGGTCGAAACTTCATCGAAAGTTATTGAGGTTAGGGTATCCACGGGAGGGGACGCTAGTGCATGCTCTACCGACAATTCGATCGACCTAATATGGATAGGGTCAGTGTTATCAGTGTTCGGCGAACACTGTGTTTCTAAACTCGCGGCAAGACATTCCGCTTTATCTATGCTATCGAACGCAGGAGGCAATCCAGGACCTCTATCGAGAGGAGGCATCGGAGTAGTGAGATCCGACTTTAAAGTTCGCGAGAGTTTCCAGTACGACAGGTGGGACGGCCGGAGATTCTCCAGAAGTCTGTCCCACCTGTCGCCCCGAATCTCAGAGATACGAGATTTGACTATTTTACGTAACAAGCGTAAACGGTCGCGATTTTCTGCAGACGGGTAAGCGTCGTGAGCTCGAGTCGCGGCGTTCTTTTCCGTAATCAACGCTCTCACGTCGTCAGGGAGTATAAAACGGCGATCATTCGCCGCTTGTACCTCTTTCGAGGTCTCTCTGACGGCGGTCTGGAGATAGTCGACCAGGGAATCGATAGCCGAATCCGCGTCGGCTTTAGACACCAACACGTCCGGAATCCTGTCTAAATTGCTAGACGAAGGATTTTCTTTAAAATAACGAGCGAGTTTCGCGTAATCAGCCACCCTAACCGACGGAGGGGTGAAGTCTGAGTTAAAACCTAACTGTAATACGACCGGGCGATGGTCCGAATCAAGTTCGTGTACGACTTGTATGAGTCGTACCCGAAGCGTGATATTTTTTAACAAAGCTATGTCTAAAACTGATGGACGACAGTTATCCTGATAATGGGTGGGTTCCGGAGGGGCTATGACGTCAAATGCGAGAACCCTACCTAGTTTGTCGAGTATCCTCCCGTTACGAGAGGTTCTCGGACTATTCCAGATAACGTTCCCGCAGTTGAGGTCCCCCGCTATAATAACTGAGTCTCCTAAATTAAGCAACGCTCGCAAATCGGTTTGTAACAACTCTTTATTCGGTGAGAGGTACGCGGACACTAATACAATGGACGGATGACCGGTCATACCTATCGTACACACTGACACTTCCATATTGGTCAAAGCGGGCGGATCTATCGGCATGCAATATAACGAACGCCTATAGTAAATTAAGGTGCCGCCCCCGCGGGCGACACGATCATTTCTAACTATATTATAATTCGCGATTCTAGGATTACGCATTTTAGGTTTTAGAAGCGTCTCCTGGACGAGGAGAACGTCAATCTGTCTATCGCGCAAAAAGGCAGCTACTAAATCGCGCTGTGTCCTAAGAGATCTCGCGTTAAAAAACGAAAGAGATAGACCGCTTAGGGCGATTGCGCTTCTCTATCGCTTATTCCGCGCTCTCGCTTGCACGTTCGGTTCAGGCGGAAGCTAACAATGAGTCATACTTTTTCGTATGTGCAGCCGGCGTTCATCGATTTAGAAGACGTCATCACGTCAAAATATACTGTTCTTAAAGAGAAACGGTCAATTGTATATAAGCGTGAGCGAAGTCGCGAGCAAAGCTAGTTGATAATAATATTCATTTTCAGTCAAAGAGTTTATATCATTTAGTCGGCGACACGCATCGCTACAAGGTTATCGTTTTATCTCTATGCCGAGTATATTCGATTAATATAACAGGCGAGTTACGTGATTTATCTTGTCACCGTTACGTAAACAGTGATACGTGAAATGCTTCGTGCCTAGTACACACTATAAACGGTAAACACAAACAGCGAAAAGCCTGCGTAAGACTTCGCATGGTTACCCACGCACGGTTTGTAAACGCATAAACGTGTATTCACTTAAA
Source organism: Antheraea yamamai (assembly GCA_036509395.1). Taxonomy (NCBI): domain Eukaryota; kingdom Metazoa; phylum Arthropoda; class Insecta; order Lepidoptera; family Saturniidae; genus Antheraea; species Antheraea yamamai. The sequence continues at coordinate 15,947,660 of AP028436.1, read as the reverse complement.
ATATTCATAAACACAAACCGCAAATGAGTGTTCTTGTATAAATGGCCATATACAATAAATAGGCACAATTTACAGTTAATTATCACACCTGGTAAGTATTTGCGACGCCGTACGAAGAGATAGTAATTGAATTTAGTCGTACATACATTATCTCTATAAAATTTATTCATCTTTCATTCGCAATTTCGTAGCCGGATAGTAAAATTACAAACCGGAATAAATAGTAAAGATATCCATAAGTAGAATTTAGTAATTACTCAAAAATTTCTATTTATGTCGGACTAGCTTTTACCCGCGGCTTCGCTCCTGTTAATATAGATTTGAATTAGCCCTCCGTAACAGTACTTTTTCAATAGATTATATTACTCTGTATCCTTTTCTATATCCCCGACAAAATTTATGCCAAATTTCGAAACAACCGGTTGAGTCGTTAAAGCGTGTAACCGTAACAAACAAACTGGCATTCGCATATATAATAGTGGTTAGAAAGTAGGGATATCTATTCTATACTAATATTATAAAGAGGTAAAGTTTGTGAGTTTGTGACGTTGTAGGGGGTAATCTCAGGAACTACTGGTCCGATTTGGAAAATTCAGTGTTGTATAGCTCATTTATCGGGGAAGGTTATAGGCTATATATCATCACGCTAAGACCTATAGGAGCGGAGCAGCAATGAAGAATGTTACAAAATCGTGGTATTTTTTCCTTTTCAGAGCTTCCGCTGCGTCTTAGCCCAAAATAACCATTCCACGCGTACGAAGTCGCGAGCAGAAGCTATTAACTAATTATATCATCTATACTAATATCATAAAGAGGTAAAGTTTGTGAGGTTGTAGGAGGTAATATCTGGAGAGTCGGAGAAAAAATGGTCGAACGAAAACATTTCTTACGAACGCTGCCTTAACGATGAGAGATATATGATTGAGTTCTAGAAAACAGTTGTAGCTTGATAATGCCTATTCAGCTAGTAATTAATAAAACTATCATTAGGTTTGTTAAGAATCCACGCCCACTAAATTCGATGATATTACCCACCAGAGAATTGATAAATCACACATGTAATTAATTACTAAACATAATAATAAAATAAAAAACGATGTAGCAAAGATTAAAATTTATATAATCAATAATATTTTATAATGTAACAACAATTATCAATTAATTTTTTATACGAATATTCATAAAAGAAATTATGACACATTTATTTTTTTAGCGATTTAAAAATAATAATTTCAAATACAATATAAAGGAAACAATTGTATCACTGTACATTTCTACAACTGCATAAATCATGAAAATCTTTCTCAAAAACTTATTTCGAACGCTACCACGGGTACTACTAACGGGTTTTAGTTTCAAAGGGATATTATAGAGTGGATCGGTATGTGAATGATAGTGATGTCTGGAATTGACTCCTCTCTGTGCATCCACTAAAAGCATTGTATGATGTATTGGAAATATATGTTAAAAAAAATGTACCCGATCGAGTTTCTTGCCGGTTCTTCTCGATGACTGGGTTGTTTTCCGAACCGGTGGTAGTATTTGACGTTCATAAGTGCCTTATTAGGGCCTAAACTGAATAAAGTATTTTTGATTTGATTTTTTGACCAGCATTCACTTATTGATACACGAATATTTAAATCAAACATCTGAATTCTACACCTTTGTGTTTAAACAAGGATTGTCCACAAAATTAAAACCTCAGAACGTTTCGCTATTTTTTTAAATTGAAAAAATATTAATAAATACTATAAATATTATCAAATATTATACAATATACTTTTAAGCAAGGTCTGCCCACGAATTTCGAAGATCTAAACATTCTTTAATTTAAGAAATAAAATCGCGAATCAACACGACAGCTGAATCAAATATAACAATGCAGCACTACCTATTTCAATTTATATGCATTGTTTTCAAACTTTTCAAAAATTAAATACATTTAAGACGTCATAAATGCATGTCCCGTAAATAATCTCCTCTGAGATTTCAAGCAATGTTAAGTCAATATATGTAATATTGGCTAACTCGGCGACCAAACGACAAAACCTTACGCGTTTTTATCACCAACATGCTAACCATGTGAAAGCCCTACTCAGTGTGTAAATTATCGTTGTCAACAAGATTTCTCGCAGTTCTTACTAAAGTGGTGTCATTCGAATTGTCGAATAATGAGTATAAATCCCTAGGAACAGATGCGAGTGATTCAAAATTCAATAAATCGTCATTCATAGACACTTTAGAATTTACAAAACTGGAAGCTGCCTTTGAGAAATCAGTAGTTGGATGTCGATCACCAGTTGCTTCTTCACACTTAAACCTTTCCATCGTTTCTTTTTCTATTCGTTCTAAACGTTCAATCGCTTTTGATGGATCACTTTCTTGTAGTCTCTCATTAAAATCAATGTTGATATCAATTCTGTAAAAAGTAAAAACATTTAATCCTTCTACAGATTTCTGTCATTCTATCATTTAAATTAATTGCACTACCTTATATTATGTCGACGTGTCAGCACTGGTCAGTATTATGACACTTAAAAACTAATGGAAAAATAGATTTTAGTGAGGCATTGCCATTTCTGATTAGTCTATTAATGACAAAAACCTAATTAGTTACGCGTAATTTAAAACTTTCATTTGTACTGTTAATATTCATATTTCATTAAATTAATTTCATACATAAACGAATGAACTACTTGCTTATATATTCAACCTTTTGATATTGAGTATAATAAATGTCTTAAGCTCAACTTGCTTCTAACCCACATGATTCGATTTCTCTTGGACCAATAAAGTTTAATTGATTATACTTAAAGAACTGCAATTATTGTTTGTAGTTGACAAAAAGTAGACTTGACGCTAACACCTGCCCTTGCGATAACACATGTGTGCAAAACTTTGAACATCTGCTTCAAGAATGTCCCAGATTTAGTACAAAGAGACTAGGGCCTACAAAGCTTCGTAACAACCTTCGTGTAAGTGCCTTCGATCTTTTGGGCTAGATGGAGATGGAGTCTGCTATCAAATCGCTTGATTATTTTGTAAAGTACGTGAGCATTAATCTCGAGATATTTAATGACTTGCATCTAAATCATGACTGACGAACCTTTGTACTCGTATTAAATTACTACCACTTCTCTCTCTCCCATTATAATGCTAATTCCTCACAAAATTGAAAAAAAAAGAAAATAAAAATCGACTATCTACAAATATGCTGTGGCCCCTTCTTCATGGATAGATTATTCTCAGTAGGAAAAAAGCTTGTAAAAGGGTACGAAACATGATTGCAAAAATAAATATTAAGGCAGTTTGTAAAGAGCTATTATTTTACATAGTAGGTGGCAAATCAGAATATTCAGAGAAAGGAAACCAGTGCAACAAAAAAAATAAACCAGCAACTTAGTACACGGATTCTTAACTCAACGAGAACCTTTTTACGAGTCTCCGCAACTGGGAGCTATAGTATTAAATTTCCTTCCAATAAAACAATCATAAACGATTGCCAAATGTAATGACTACACAACATTTGCAAGAGTAGTGATAAAACGCCAATAACAATGAAGAAACAGTTACCATTGTGCACAAAATACCAAAGCAATTTGTACTTAATTATAAGGCAATAGGATCGCATTCATTTTAATGTCAGAAGATGTCACGAAACGCAATATCAACGACAATCGACAATATGACAAAAACTATTGAGGTCAGTTATCAGGTACTTTTTGGCCTACATGAGATCTGTAACTCTGTGACATTGAAGACATACTGCGTCATAAAAAAAGTAAAAGCAGGAATCTTATCTCAATCTTTTTAAATTGTATTAATTAATGTACTATTTCTATTAAATGAAATACATGTGAACTTGTGAACAATTTACTAAACTCTCAAATTCTGCTAATACAGGTATACAATTACTGCAGAACAGATACAAGATAGATGGTAAGAACGTTCATAATATGCAGCCATTAAAATGTAGTATTTTGGTTACCCTTGGTATATATCTATATAATAATTTAATGAGTTATACATCATTTTTTTTTCTGTCACCCACTTTCAAAAGCATTGAAATCATTGTAAAAGTGTTATAAATAAGATAGAAAATGATTGCTGGGTTTAAGATAATTAGCTCAAAATAAATAATATTAGATCTAGTTTAAAACTCATTTTAAAATAGTACATTCCCAACATCTCGTTTTTTAGATATCGAATGACTTAAAAAAATTACATTATAATACCCTGTGCTTTCTTTAAACTTTATCCAGTCTTCAAGGCGTGGAGCTCGGGGAATCTCTGCAGCAAGAGCTCGTGTTGCATCCTCCATCGTTTGTTCCACCAACTCTTGTTTCGCGTCTAATGGATGTTAATAGAAAAAAATGTTGGATATCATAGGGTTACCATAGAGGAATATCTGTTCAATAAATTAAATATTCGTTGAGTGAACAGATATCCGATTAAATTCTCTAATGTCAATAAACATTTTATATAAATCCACTAGCTGACCCGACGAACTTCGTACCGTCTCAGAATCAATAAATTTTGTGTTAACTTATTAGCTGAATTAAATTCAGTTTAATTAAGATAAAATGAATACTCCAACTGAATGAAGTTCAATAAATGTACAAAAATCGAAATAAAAAGTATTTTAATCACATTGAAATGAAATTAATTAAAGGTGGCAGGAAGGCGTTTGCTTTATTGAAGTGAACTGAAAAGGTTCGCATAGTATTGTTGCGCTACTTTCTCTTAAACTATTTGCTGCATGTATTGCCCTCAGGTCGATTCCCTGTGATAAATCATATGATACACGAATAAAAAAAACATTCTCATCCAAATCAGTCAACCGTTCTCGAAAAATAATCAAAAATGCCTTTTGGTCATCATTATTTCTTTGCGCATTTTTCTGATATTTTTATAGTTATTCTGCTATTCGGGGTAGAGAAAAATTCTAAAATTTATAAAAATCATCAGTTTAACTGTTCCTGAACTATAAATGATGTAACTAAACCGACTTTATTTTATAACTAGCTGACCCGTGCAACTTCGTCTGCACCCAATCGGTTATCACTGGTGCCAATTATATTTTTAAACGCGAAAAATTTTAATATAGGTAATTAAAACCTAATTGCAGCCACACCATCGGTTTCCAATTGTGAATCCAAACTATCAAGGGACTCAATCAAACATATACCCAGATGGTATATGAGAAATCTTTTAAAATAAGCCTACAACCCGTTCGTAGCAACCAACATATATTGGTGGTAATGTGAAAAAAAGGTTTAAAGGTCTATGGACCCCCCAGTTTCTAACGAAGTTCCTTTCCCTTTTTTGTAGGCGTTTACTATACAGTCAGTAGAGTTTACATTATAAAATATCAAGTTGATAGAGTTAAATTGTAAATTAAACGATAAAATGTATTCATAAAATAAAATAATGATAAATGAAACACTGAATAATATCATAACTATTTTCAACTTGTATTAAAACTTTTTCACACTCCATTGTATTGAAGAAAAATATAAATATTAAAAAGATATGACCACGACGCGTCAAATGTCACTTGCCTGTAACTATTTGTCTAAGAGCTAGCAACGGTTTCGAAAAAGAAAATAAGCCAGTTTTTATATATCTTTATGTTCTTCCGAACAGAGTGCGGGCTACCTGGCTGCCGGTAAATGTTGCATTTATTAGTGCACACAACTACTTTACAGGCAAAAATATTGATTTTTATATCATTTTTGAATGTTTTGTTTTTTACTAACTTAGAAACGCTACTAAAACATGAAATTATCATTGCCAGAAATTTTTGTTGTTAACAATAATGTGCCCGATGCTATTTTTTTTTGGAAATAAAATAAAGTATGTCCAAACCATGATAAGATAGCTGTAATTTTAATATTATTATTATTTAATTTTTAATGAAGGCTTAGTCGCCTTCTCGACTATATCGCCTAAGTGACATACAAATATATAACAATAAGAATGACAATACACTTAACAATAGCTTATATTAATTTTGTACAATTCTTTAGCATCTTTCGAAGTGGAGTCAGACAATAACGAATTGTACAAACCAGTGTAGAACGAACCAGAAGCATTAAGCCGAGATCTAATATCTTCGTTTCGAACACATTCTGCCAGGATGTGGTGCACATCATCGATGAGCTCACAACTCTGGCAGAGTGGTGATAGTACTTTACGCATCAGGTAGGCGAACTTTTTACATGGGATGTGTTCTGAGCGTAATCTTATTCCTGTGATTGCTTCCCGACGGCAAATCGTACTGTCATCAATCCATGGTGACCTTAAGGGGCGTGGCTGAATCGTTCTGTACCATATTCGTTTTGTTTTAGAACGCTCATCAAAGTATTCCTTCCAATGCGAGTAACAGCTATTTTTAAATACTGAGCATACATCCAAGTAAGTTGGTAAAATATTAATAGGAGCACCTTCGGAGGATCCTTCTCTAGCCAAAAGATCAGCTCTTTCATTCCCAGTTATACCTATATGAGAAGGGATCCATTGTAAAACAATTACTTTGTTCTTTGCTTTGAAATCTAGTAATTGCTTCAAAATAGTGTATTTAAGCTATCGGTATTCCTCGAAAAGTCGAGGTACATCGCGCTACGTGTTGAAGAACACTTTTTGAATCGGATAAAATAACAATCTTAATGGACTCAGTTGATTATGCAAATGATAAGGCCTCTGCAATTGCTATTAATTCAGTGAGCATAATTGAAATATTTTCATCAATTTGAAATTTCATAAAAGTTTTGGAATTTGACTCAAAAAATGCGGCTCCTAAATAATTACCAGCTTTAGATCCGTCAGTGTATATTTTGACAAAATTTTGATAATATTCATTTATATATTGAAGACAAATATCTTTTATTTTAACAATATCATATTGACGCTTTGGCTTCCAAATACCATCTACATTTATTTTAAATATATTTTGCAAATCAATGTTATGGACCCAGGTGTGTAAAGTTAACATTTTATGTTTTTTACTTGTTTGACTTGGAGTATTTTGATATTGAGAAAAAATAGTGGTCTTTTTCTTTTACGCCAATAGAGTGATTGGAAAGAGGTGGACAGTTCTTCTGATACATTAGTTAGTTCGTTCTTTTCGAATGACATAAATTTAAATAGAATTTTGCCAGCTTAATATTGTCTCCTGAGATGTAATGGACATATGCTCAATTCGCTTTCCATAACATGGATTGGAGTACTTCTAATGAAACCCCCGATAATTCTCATGGCCTGGTTTTGGATTTTTTCAAGTTTATAGAGGTTAACCTGAGCACTACTATCATAAAGAAAGCTGGCGAAAGCTGGCATAGTTAATTCGACTGCGTGTAATATTGAAGTATAAACGAACTAAATGTTATGGATGAACACCCCAATTAAAACCGGCTAATGCTTTGAAAACGTTTAGAAACTTAGAGCTAGATACTGCAACTGCATTGATATGTTTACCCCATTTTATGTATCATAAAGATAGCGATAATTGTGGAAGCGCCTGTTATAGAGGCATGTATTCAAGATGACGTCAGTCTCAAGTCATATGTCTACGTTTATCGTTGTTTTTCGTTTACGGTGTTTACGGTGAAATCTCAATATCATAATGGTTAATAAAATGAAATATGTTCTTTGCAATGGAAAAAATAAAATGGTTTGAAATGAATTATTTTATTTATAAAGAATATCATCGGGCACATTATTATCAATAACAAAATTGTCTGGCAGTGATAAATTCGTGTTTTTAATAGCGTTTAAAAGTTACTGAAAAAAAATGTTCCATAAATTATTTATAACCCAAAATTTTAACCTGTAAAAGTGTGATGCGCATTAAAAAACACAACGTTAACCGGCTACCAGGTATCCTGAATTTTGTTTGGAAGGGCATAATATATCTTCATTTTAAAGAACCAGCTTTTCTAAAATTCTCGTTCTTCCAACATTGCTGGCTCTTGTACTAAGGTGTCGCAAAAAAGTCTAGTTACATTAACTACAATTTTTTGTCTTTCGTTATCCCGGAGAACCCCTTGCGTTTTATGGGACAAAAAGTATCCTAAATGTAACCTTGGAATATTAGTTATTATTGTGTCAAGTTTCGTTAAAATCGGTTCAGTACTTTCAGCGTGATGCGTGTTCACAGGGACAGAAAGACAGACAGATAGACAGACAGACAGACAAAAATTGTAAAAAGATTATTTTTGGCTTCTATATCGATAACAAAGTCTACCCTGATCAAAATTTTCAAAAAATATTTAATGTACAGATTTGACCTTGCTACAGTTTTATTATAGTATAGATAAAAACGACGATTGCTCTAATTTTGTCTTCGTGATCAACTAAATTCTTTACAAGCTTCATTACAATGGTGTAAATTAACTAACTAAGCAATTAACTAACTTAATTCGAATTGTTGCGGATCAGCGAACACAAATTTTAACATACTCTTTTAACGTCTAACAAAAAAAAACTCGTACGTTATTAAATCGTTCAATTTCCAATTCCTTTCGATCGAAACCGGTAAGTATATGTTTCACTGTTTCAAACAAGTTTACACAGTATTACCATAATCTATTTCGCAAAATAGTAAACAGTTATAAAAGTGAAATTGCGCTATAAGAATAAGGCACAAGGCCTCAGTTATCTCAGATTCTAAAGATGTTAACCACACGAACACGTAAAATTTCACAGCTTTCCATGTATGACGTATGCATACATAACAATGAGGCCATAACATTCGTTTGTAATATTTAATGAGTCACCAAAATAGATAGTTCGGTATTTATATAATACGACAATGTATACTCAAAAATTTATAATTATTTAAATGAATGATACAGTAGAACCTCTGGAAGATTAACTGCAGAGGAGACAGCAAAAATTCGAGTTAAGTGTTTTCAACTAAGATGGATTTTGTATGGAAATACTCGACTTGTAGCGGTTAAGATTCGATCTTACATATTTTGAGTTAACATTGTCGGCAAATTCTTAGTCTGTAACTTATTGTTGTTCGAGTTGTAAAGGTAATAAGTTAAATTATCGATTAATAGGTTGTAAAATTCAACATAATTATATTCAAGTTCATGAGTCCAATTCATTTTATCAAGTCATGAAGAGTAAATATGTGCAGAAATGGCTTCTAGGGGCTGCCTGATTATTTCGACTTATAAAGGGTTTAAATTTCGAGTAATGGCGGTTTTGGAGCTTGGAGGGAAAGGAAATTTTTTTTTCGAGCTTTGGATGTTTTCGACTTTCCGAGATCTGACTTGAGTGTATAATATTACGTCAGGTGTGACGTACACATTTGTGAAACACTTAGGCGTGTCGCGTTCCGAGATCCGAGGTATAGCAATTATTACAAGGAGGTGGTATGGTGTGCTCTACACAATTGTATCAGGTACTATTATGCATGTGGTGACAAATCCGTCACGGTGACTCTTTTAATTTATCACTATCAGGTATCAATCAGTTTACATCCAACAGCTGATATGCTTGGATGTGAATATGCCAACAGTTAGTGATAATGCGCAATACATTCCTAGGTGTTTGCCGTCGTCTTGCATTGCACTGTAATTGCCAGCAGGTTCAGTTAAGGGCAGTCAGAGGAGTTACTTTACCGTGTTTGTATAAAAAAAACGCTTATAATATGTTCTATTTTTTTATTTTTACTGCAAGCAATACTTTAATGTGCATTCTTTCTTCATGTATTCATGTATGTATGTGCAATATTTCAAAATATTTCTTTCTTTCTTTCTTTCTTTCTTTCATTCTTCGCCATCTTTTTGGCCACTCTGATTATAGTCATAAGTTCGGGCTTAATATAAAATAGTCAAGTAATAAGTCAAGGGTTTAATATAAAATAAAGATAGTATTATAGCTGTATTTCTATTTGTCACTTATTTATCCTCAAGTTGTTTCGATGTTATAAGTGTGTATGTGACTGAACACCTCCTGAACAGACTTTTATGAAATTTTTTGTGTGTTCAGGTGGATTCAATAATGGTTTAGTTTCACAAATGGACCCGGTAGGTGGCACTGCGGTTGACTTTTAAGATTTTTTTTAATTATCAAGACAAGAAAACGTTCGCCGAGCTCCGAGTATATTTTAATACGTATTTATACTTAAATTTATGTACTGCGCATCTAGGTATGTTCAGAGCGGCCAAAAAGACTGACGAGGGCTGAAATCATACCCACCCAAAGACTGTTGGTGGTAATTCGCAGGCGTTCGCCGTAGAGCTCTGGCCAAGTTTCCGCAAACCGCGCCACGTGACGTCAATTGGCTTCCCGTGCAACGCCACTCTTCGTCTTAAACCAATTAGTAATATGCATCATGCATACATAAACCAACAATGTATGATCTCAAGCTTTTTTACCACCTCCACACACGTGCACGCATACACGCTTACACATGCAAGTGGAAGGGTTTTATTTTTTCCCTTATCAAACTGAAATAGTTTATAAAATTATCCGATACGAAGTATATATAAGAGTTGTTGAGGTATGCATGCCTGGTACACATATATGTTTGAACAACTCATAGTTAGTTTAGATTAGGTTCGCTCAGATAGGTCGCGAATTGTATGTATCAGGCAACAGCCCAAGCCGAGGTGTGCCGTGCACCCTTGAGCTAATTGTCAAATAAAATCGGCTGATTGCCTTAAGCGCTCGCTTTAGTAGTCCGGTGAAGCTGTTAAGACCTTGCTAGGTCAATAGCATAGTCAGTTCGAAAAAATAAAAGCTTTTTTACCTGACTACGCAGAAGGATAATTTTTTTCCAGTGTATACGTATATAACATTTAACTATGACGTCTGTAGAGCAAGAAAGAGCGGAAGGATACTTTTTTTTACGTACGAATACTTAATTGAACAACTCGCTCATTAATACGACTATAAAGTAGGATCATTAATTAAAAATACTACAAAAACTCTATTTTTTATACGTATCTTAATACCAAGTAATATTAGAAAGGTGAAAACGGTTTCACGCGTGAACTAGTCAACCGATCTTCATAAAATTTTGCATACACTTTGTCCCAAATTTCCCGAGAGATAGGTCAAATCTACAGTAACGCTAGCTAAGTTGCGAATAAAAACTTGTTATTTATATAGCCATTGTCAATCATACAATCCAGGTGAATCTGTTGAACTCCATATTTTAAAATCCATCAAGACATTTAAATGATAAAAGACGAAGTTATAGGTAGCTAATAATCTCTATCAAACTAGCATTACCCGTGACATCGTCCGCGTTTAATTTAGCAAACAATTTTGTGGCAAGGTAAAAGTGCGCATACAGCGCGTGGACATTGCTTATTTTATTTTATTACATTTGCACGAAGCTCTAGTTTTTTTCTAAAATAAAATAAACTACTTCTTATAAGTTCAGATATCTGCCAGTGAACGTTCTATCACAATTGGTCCAACTGTTTTGGAAGATAGCCGGAAAAAACAGACGAATGGAGAAATAATTTAATAATTGTTTTTTTTTTGTAATAATTTCCGTATGTACTGTCATATTCATTTAGCAAAAAGTTATTATTTGACATTACAAATTTTAATTTTATTTATTATTTTATTTGTTTTTAGACTGAAATAGCAGCAGTGATGGCAATACAAGATCGTCGTCCAAGATAGCCATAAATTGATAGGAATATAAACTTGCGTTGAATAAATAATTCGAGGTAAATGCACAAGTAACGCAACACCTGTGCAGGAGTAGGTGACAATGATATTATCAGCATAAAGTCGTAAACACTTAAAAATAGTACAAGGCAAGTAAATAAAAATTATCGTCATACGGATGTACGCAGTTGTTACGATCATCATGATGTAAGCATGAATTTCTGTAAGCAGGTTAAATTTATTATAACCATAGTAATACTAATTGTAGAAGTTACTATGTAGCAGGAGCTGGTTTTTCTTATCACGTTTATCTACATAATATTTAACAAGCAATATCCTGATTGACTCATCATCGCCCAGTCAAAAGTATTGAGAAATCCGACGACTATGACTTTAAATTATAGGTATAGTTTTACGAAATACGAAATTTAGTCCCTAATGACGTCAGAGGAGATTGCAAAGTTTGTCGTAGAAATAATATTTTTCTGTTTGGTTTTTTTGAAGTATATTATATATTTATTAAATATTTAAACTTAATATGAATACTGGTCGATACTAATTTTTTGACGTGATAACGTATTATAAATCGATGAACGCCGGCTGCACGCACGAAAAAGTATGACTCGTGGTCACGTTCCGCCTAAACTGAGCGTGCAAGCAAGAACACGGAACAGGCGATAGGGAGGCGTAATCGGCCTCAGCGTTCGGCTTGACTATCTCTCTTCCACTCCATCGGTCGATGCGTTCGAGTCGTTATCACGTAAAATTATCGTCCGTAAACCGACTATACAGACAACCAATTTTTTAATTTGTTGTTTTCGCACAAAGATATTCCAAGTTAGTTATATATAAAGGGAGAGACAGGTGACCTCAGTTTAATACGAATCACTTCTCTGTCCCTTGACACGTTGCACGAGCATTTTATAATAAGGAAAGAGAGGAGAGGAAGATCAAAAAAAGTTATAGATGATTTGTGTGATATATAATATGTAAGTATGTGAGTCAGTATAAATACTGAGTTGACATGGGAGAGAGAAAAAGGAAAGCAGGTCATGCCGACCCTACTTAGGTGGGATAAGGGTAAGAACATGATGCACAATCCTTTATATACTACATTGGCGTTTATAATGTCCGGTACTAAATCCACCAGCTTGATGCTCAAACTGTTATATATACATACATTAAATATGTGCGTAAAACAAAAAAATTACATATCGCACAGTAACAATAGGATATAACGATGAAATTTGAGTCGAGTCGTAACTTTGCAGAAATTCATCATTTAATATTATAGTGGACGTTATTTTGCACTTCCACCTGGAATTCATTGCTGCGGCAAATCAATTCCAGGCAGAGGTACAAAGTAACGTCCACTATAAAATTTAACGATGACATTATTATTATAATACTTACCCATAAGAGTGTGCATGATTTGCAGCCTAGTGGGAACGTCAACGTGTCCACGTTCAATAGCTGTGTTAGGCCGACGTGTAAGTTGTGGACGAGAGGGCCGCACTCCCGCCCCTTCAGTGGTGGCAGGTCGCTGACGTTGCAGCCGGATTCCTTTCGGTAATTCCATATTATGTTCAGGAAATGGCTTCCAAGTTATTTCAGTGTCACATTGTAGTTTCTGTATGAATAAATCGATAACTTAACTAAAAGAATGTTTCTTTATTAACTATTTGATGGCCGCAACTTCATTCTACCACGTGTTTTATCTGAAGTGTGTATGCATTTGTAAAGGTAACTTTGTCAATATTATTTAATGCTCACAAGCGTTTAACCTATATTAGGTTACCTACGTTAAATGGTATACTGCTTAGCCCTTATTTAAAATCAATGATACGATTAATACCCTGAAATGTCGTGTACCCGTCAAATAAAAGTCTTGTAAATTGAATTTGAATTGAATCTTGAATTGAGCTCTTTGCAGAAGTAGTTAACGGTAAATTTATTTTTTTACTGTATGAGATACAAAATAAGCATGTAGTTCATATGGTGATACAAGGAAATCGGTTATAAATAGCTTTAAGGTTAATCATTAATAAAATAATACATCTGAGCACCTAGTTGGAATGCCTATTGTACTAGTGTGTGCTGACAACCATAACTTTATAACGTATAGTTTTCAGACACAAACACAACATAAGTATCACTACTGTTTTCCGGTATAAAAATTTAAATATCAGATTTTATATATTTAAGTTCACAAACATATCACATGTTCTTAAATAGCGATTATTTTAAATACAGTTCAAGAACGTTTACTTTTGAAAACAATATATTTTTGTATAGGCAATGGTTCACGTTACAATCTGACTGTTTCATAATAATTTAATATTAAGTTTATGATCATATTAATTAGTTTAACCACAATTTTCTGTTGTTTCGAAAGTAGCTAGGAACATAAACGATATGTATTATTCAATCAGAATTTTAGTTTCTTTTAGTTACTAAACTTTGTCTACATTTATCTAAACATACTTAGAGTGGCATAATAAGTGATGAATGCCCAAAATCCCAATCTTGTGACGCTTAAACAGTTTTTCAAAGAGGAATTTCTAAGGTTCTTTTTAAGGTGGTAGAGCCACGCTAAAGTTACTACTGGTTTCAGCATGAATGGGTCGGCTCGCTCGGAGTAGTACCACCCTCTCATAGAAAACCGACGTGAAGTAACAGTGCTTGCATTGTTGCGTTTCGTTCGGTAAGTGAGAGCGAAGGAGGACCACCTCCCCTTCCCTTCCCTCTCCTCTCTCCCTCCCTCCCTTTCCCCCAAACACAGGCCGGCAACGCACTTTCGTCTCCCCTGGTATTGTTAGTGTCTATGGGCGATGGTGATCACTGTCAACATCAAGTGACCCACCTGTTCGTTTGCCTCCTATGACATAAAAGTGTCTATGGGCGATGGTGATCACTGTCAACATCAAGTGACCCACCTGTTCGTTTGCCTCCTATGACATAAAAAAAAAACTAGGAATATTAATTATTGCCACGGCCACCAACGATATAATCGATGTAATTTTTGGATGTAAATCTGTAATTTTGTGTTTTTATTTTTAAACCTGAATTATCTAACCACATATTGTATAATATTACTGGCATCTTGTGTATTACAACTTAGTTATGTAGCCGAAGTGACCTGAATTGCAAATAATAACATCAATTTTGAGTTATCACAAAAATTGCCTGAAAACATTGATATACAAAAACCCAAGATGCACACTTAATGTCTCACAGCCGGCACACATAAATGAGTGCATAATTTTGGATTATGCATTCATTTCAAATTGTCTCGCGGCGCTTGCGTCCTTTTAAAAACAACTTAAAATCATCCAAGTAAGGTTGAATTTGCAATATCATAAGTTTATCGTATAACTAAAACCAGGTATGTATATTAGAGAGCTTTTGCATGACAGTTTTGAGCGCTACTTACATTCAAGACTGTGTGTCTTGGGTCTTTATATGTCAATGCCTGAAAAGTTCTAACAAGGCCCATTATTCTATAGTACGAACTTTGTGTACCTACTTGATAAAGGCAATTATAATAGTGTGGATTGATTGGCAATTTAAGAAAGAGATATTAGAGGAACCAAAGAAAGACGCAAATTGTTCCAAGGAAACTCAAAGTAGAAAACGATACAAAGATTTTAACAATTAAGTCAGTTTGAAGGTTACCAATAAAAAGGATACCTCAAAATGATTCGTAGAAGGACCTGGCTTCGGTTCCATTGGGGCATTCCCTCCGCTTCCTGCATCGCTTTCACCGGAATCGGATGAAGACGATACCGTACCAAACTCTTCATCCGAATTATCTAAAATATACTTAACATTTAATCATCACGATTACATACACAAGATCAACATTAATGGGACCTAGTTTGCAAATTATCATTTCGCTATAACGGCTTTCTAAAATCAAATATTTATACATTCTGATATATAAATGATTATGTAACTCGTATATCTAAATTTTAGTTGAGAGATTATCATTACACATATTATAATATAGAATGATAAATCAAAACAATTCTCAATTTGTATTAATTAGCGGGTTTGGTATCCACATCTGTACAGTTAGTTCCTTCTGGAGTTCCTCAAGGGTCCTATCTTGGTCCGCTTCTATTTCTTTTGTTTATTAACGACATTTCAAATATTATTCAGTCCAATTTTAAATTATATGCAGAGGTAATTTGAACATATGCCGTATAATACACCATTCATCTGATGTACATACTTTAAAATCTAATTAATATAGACATTTTCTAATAATCAAAAGGAACTAATTTCAGAAAATGTTTTCATATAAAATTTTGGTTTTAAAAATATTACAACAGCCGATTTTAATTATTATATTTTATAATTCAATAGTTCGTAGTATTCTTGAGTATTGTAGTCCAGTATGGAACCTTGGTTATCAGGTTTATATAGATGGCGCGAGTACAAAAACATTTCTTGTATTAGCTTTCCTTTCCCGTCAACAAATACTACGGCACGCTTTAAACGATTTAACTCAGTACACAAGACAAACATTGGCCTTATGACTGCAGTTCTTTTGAGACTGGATATACATAGCCATCGACTGTAATAACTGACCGATAAACTGCATGGCCTCCGGTCTCAATGAAACTCTAAAAGGTAATTGTCGGGTGCAATAAGTACGCGATTATTTATTATGCCCAAAATATGCCCAAAATATGCTTTAATATATCGATCTACTTGCCTGAAAATATTAATATTTTATTCAATGTCTACAACTATAATATCATATTAAACTTCTAGACGTAACACATACTTGTACTACAATCATGTCTTAGTAATTAGATCAGGTATGTATTAAAGAAACATTAAGATTACAATAATAGCGAGCATGTAAGTTACGTTACTAGTTACGTTTCGTTTTTTAGTTTAGTTACGTTATGTAGTTACTTTCTCATAGATTTTGTATAATATAGCAGCTAACCCGGCCACGCGTTGCTGTGGCTCAGTCATGCATGTTGAATTGAAATTATGATAAAGTATTTGGTATGAAAGGTTACGTGGTAAACAGATCAACAGAACACGGCCACCATAAAATAAACTGGACTTGAAAAAGAAATTTAAAATTAAAGCGTGACGCCATCTATGAGAAATCTATAACAGTCGGTCCTACAGTTTTACGTTACCAAGCTCATTTGTAGCGTCATCTGTTCGAGACTGATGAAACTTACAAATAATAACAATATTCAACATTGAGATTCATTTAATTTGTAATTAAGTATATTGAGGCCATTAATCGAAATATAAATTACCCTATCTTTCAAGTTGGACCATATCTATACTAATATTATAAAGAGGTAAAGTTTGTGACGTTGTATGGGGTAATCTCAGGAACTACTGATCCGATTTGAAAAATTATTTCAGTGTTATATAGCTAATTTATCGACGAAAGTTATAGGTTATATATCATCACGCTAAGACCAACAGGAGCGGAGCACTAATGAAGAATATTTCAAAATCGGGTATTTTTCCTCTTGAGAGCTTTCGCTGCATGTTAGCGTTAGCCCAAAATAACTATTCCACGCGAACGAAGTCGCGGGCAGAGGCTAGTTATATATAAATGCCAACCTTCATGAAAGTTGGTTGTATAGTGTCGGCGTTCATCGTGGACAAACATTGTGACACTGAATTTTTATATATTTAGATATATAAGATATTTTAATAACCATGAAGAATTTGTACTAACATTGACTATCTACATGCAAGGGGAGGTCATCGAGGTACAAAAGCATTGGTATAGCGGAGGCGACGCTGGATTGATAGTGTAGCGAATTTGCTGCGTCGGTACCACGTAGAGTTAATCGTCGGAGTGCCCCGCACACTCCCAGTGTCCAGAGACGACTCGATTCCAATAGCGAATTGCTAAAACATTCACATTAACCAGCATAACATTCAGTTCAATCTTGAACAACTTCGAATCCAACAATATAACTAAAATTCTAGTGGAACATGTGGAACTAGTGGAACTAGCTAGTAACTAGTAGTGGAACTAGTGGAACATGAATAAATGTAAAGACATAAACTTTAGACATTCTGGCTTTTTAAACTCGCTTAACTAGCGACTTCAATACAAAGTCTGTCTCCAAGTCAACAATCGCCCAAATTTATTAATTAGACAGCTACATTTTATAATTAGCCCTTTCTTTAGATTTAAGAGTGTTACAACTTTCGACTGCATCGTCTATTAACATGAAAATTGTGATTTTTTCAACCGTTATTATGTAACTCACGTTGCACGGATATTATTGGTTTCATAAAAGGACATGCTCTAGTAAGCTCAAACTGTACTCTTGGAGATTTAAAAGTCTCTCGAATCAAATATAATTGTGTCAAAAACGATATTATTTAATAGATGACAACTGAGCAATTCAATTTATCAATCAATCATCATCAAGCAATTCAATAACTTATCAAATCCAATTTTAAATTCAATATCTAATTTTAAATTTTAAATAAATATCAAAATCAAACTCAATAAATATCATTCCAACTACCGAATAATAAGCCTAAATCTTTTTAATGATATTTTCAAGAAAACTAGTGACTGCTGGAAGATCCAACAAAAGTCATTATGTTAATAAATATTGTATAATTGAGTATACATTAAATCACTAGCGCTAGAATGAGTTTATACAGTGTTATTTTCACCACATTGTCACATAGTGAGTTCAATACTTGTAATCCATCTTATAACTCCGATGAATCAACGTATAGCTTCATACATACTCAGCTAAATCAAGCGTGTGTAGTTTTTGAAGTGCTGCCAACGGTTGTAAGTCACGCAGACGGTTACTGGCTGCGTGAAGTTCACGAAGAGAGCCCAAACCCCAGACTCCATCTAAACTGTGTAAACCGCAACGATTCACACTTAATATCTAGAAATAGAACATTTTATATGGCTGATGATCAGCATCTCACGCCGTAAAAGTTTCGCGAGAAAGTCACAAACGTCATTTATTAAGAACCAGCTTCTGCTCGCTCGCTTAATATAGATTGGAACCCTTGCGAACGGTACATTTTTTTCTAAATGAAAGTGACCCTACGTTCTTTTCTATATGCTCTGATAACTATATCTTCTGACAAAGTGTATGCAAAATTTTACGGTAGTCAAAAACACTATATTCAACTTAGGCCATCAAACGACGTTTATGGACATCAAAACTATCATCGGTTCAAAAAACCAGCCAGTCATCGAGATGAACCTACAAGAAACTCGAGCTGCTTTATCTATTTAATATACATATTTTAATAATAAACAATATATTATAGTCATAATTGTTTTAGTGGATACACAGAAAGAGGTATCAATTCCAGACATCACTATCGTTCAAATATTGACCCATGCTATAAATAATAGCCTTTAGACATTAAAACCCACTTGATATGGCGGTTGAACCTACAGTCTGGCAAATGAGTTGAGTAATTAAGGCGTGAAAGCGTAACAAACAAACTCACATTCGCAATTATTATATTAGTTAGGATTAGGATAATATTATACGAATTCTTATGTTTTTTTTTAATTATAGCACGGCAAGGTGACTGCTCTACGCTTGATGGTAAGCACAGAACTATCCAAAAACAACGGTGACCATAGAGAGACAAGCCATACTTCCACGGTCGCCGCTGTCATGCCAGCCTGCGTAAATGTTTATAGTCTTCATAGGAAGCTCTAGTATAAAACCAAGCCTCAAACAATAGCTATAAGTATTTTTGAGGTATACTAATTTGTAGTTATAGAATAAACATACAAGAGAATCGAGCTGTATACGCCTTTTTTTTGGCAACCGATCTTCTAGTAGATTATTACTACCATTGTGAAGTAGATAATGATATTACAAGTTTCATGTGATCATTTCAATGAACTAACAAGATGGTGGCCGTCTTGGTACAACTTTCCGTGGAGTTTATATGGCAAGTCAGAATCCATTCACACTTCACTTTTACACAATAACCAAACTATACTTACCTTTAAGCGAACCAATCCGATTCCAAGATCCCGTAGGGAAGAAAGAGCACTCCCGTCTAGCGTTAACGAACTCAATCTCGGAGCGAGGATGTTTAATCTCCTTAAACCAACCCTTTCTGCTACTACGCGAAGTTTCACTTCTCGAATTCTTAATACCTCTTCGTCTGTAGTGACACCGCTGTACTGTTTCTAATTCACCACAATAATGTGTAAGTTAATAAATATAAACCGTCTTTTTTTGTAGTAATTCCTTAAGTTTACTTTTAATTAAATGATGCTTTAAAAAAATGTTTTTTTAATTATTTAAATGATTGAATAATTATTTAAGTTTATAACTCGAGTAAGAGATTTCTATCTCACGTGGTTTTATCCAGTTTTCGCCTCATAGCCCGAACACATTTCAAGACAACTTTTGATTTTTACACAAGGAATAGGCTGTTACAATAATATAGATTCAAGTTCAAAAATACTTTACTGAAAACGCATTACGTTTCGTTACGATTTCTAAATCTTTTAAGTTATTACACATGAGCGAATCTGTAGGTATACATACGCAAACTTTGCCTAGAATCAGATTATATCGTGGACCAGGTATAGGATACTTTTTCAGGCAATATCTATAATAAACGCTTTTGTTTTATGAGGAATCTATCTATGTTTCTTTTTATAGGAAATCTGTGTAAATAATGATTACCAGCAGTTCTATTAATGTCAACTCTCGAGGAATAACGATTCGCCTATAACCAGGTAAACGACGCTCCAACTCATCTTGACCTGAAGGTTGTTCTGGATCGGGCGGAGGTAATGCTAAAGCTCTGACAAATAAAATAAAGGTTATTTGAACTCCATACTGAATATTTGAACTCGAATATTTTACCTATCATTATCGAAATGAAATTCATAAAAATGAGTGTAAACATTACGAAAGAAGCAACTGTCTACTCAATAAAAAAAAACAATCCATCCGAGCTTGTTACAGTCTTGTTCAACCATAACATTCTGTACTGCTCAGAGTATGGAAGGACGATTTTCGACCATATTTATCGGCAAATACATAATGAACCGCAAATTATATTAATTAATTAATTATTGATATTTGATAAAATAACACAGAGACATGTTATTTTTTTTAACAAATCTAGTAGAACATCAGCGATCTTACAGAAATTTATTGACTCACTTTTGCGATAAATAAATTATTTTATTTTATCTAATTCATTTCTACCTATTACCTAAACAACGGTGTAGCACGTATGTGTTCTGGTTCAGGCGAACTGGTACTGGAAATTTCTGAAGGAGATGGTGACGCAATCACGCTCGGAGTTTGCGGTGCACTGCCCAGTTCTACACACGGAGCTTCTTCTGTTGGCATATTTTCAAAGCCAAATGAAATCCTAAAAGCAAATTAACTTGGTGATAAGCCGCGGTAGGGCGCAAAATGCCTAATATATACGTAAAATTACTAAATGTTAATACGATAATTAGGGGCTTCCATTGATAACGTAAATCAAAAAGGGGCGGAGGTGTTCGATTTTTTTTTACCAAATTTTATTTCAATAAATGGTGGGTCGATAAAAATCTCACATTAAGTTATTAATGTAGAAAAGTATATTATACATACAAAAACCATTTGTATTTCAAAATCAATCGCGGACAGTCATCATCAAATATTGTATATGGCCGGGGTTTCCAAGAGTCGCAACAGTGTCAGATTTTTAGCGAATCAGGGATCACTGTGGCGAACCAGATGTTTTTATATTTAAAATTTAATCAAAACATCGTTATTTTGCTGTTATTTAACAGAAAAAAATGTTTCACATATAACTGTATTAATGCCTAGGTGTTTAGTGGTATGAAATAAAATATATGAACATGGTATCGGATTAATTTAATTGATTTAAAAATTATAGGCTAAACTTCTCTTCATATTCTATCAAATATCACCAAGGAAAATGGAGGCTACAAATAAGCGAAACACCTCACATAATTAACGGACTTCTTTTTATAATATAATCTAATATAAAATAAAAGTGATACTATGATAATTAAAGACTTATGTACAACTACTGTGGACCCCCGACAATCCGGTGTCCCCTGTAATCCGACATGCATATGACAGGTACATTTATTTTGGCAAATCTTTCTTAATGCATTTAATTTTAATAAAATCATTATCTCATAATTTATTCGTTAATTGGAATATATCTATACTAATATTATAAAGATGCAAGTTTGTGACGTTGTGACGTTGTAGGGGGTAATCTCAGGAAGTACTAAACTGATTTTGAAAATTCCTTTACCAATAGAAAGCCACGTTATTTCTGAGTGTCGTAGGCTATATATCATTACGCTAAGGCCAATAGGAACGGAGCAACAATGAATAATGTTTTAAAATCGGGGCTTTTTTTCCTTTTGAGAGCTTCCGCTGCGTCTTAGCCCAAAATAACTCTGCCACGCGTACGAAGTCGCGGGCAGAAGCTATTAACTAATTATCTATACTAATATTATAAAGAGGTAAAGTTAGTGAGGTTGTAGGGGGTAATATCTGAGGAGTCGGAGAAAAAATGGTCGAACGAAAACGTTTCTTACGAACGCTGCCTTAACTTTGAGAGATATATGATTGAGTTTTAGAAAAAAGTTGTAGTTTGATAATGCCTATTACCGCCCAACGAAGTGGGCACGGGTCAGCAAGTGTCAAATAAGTTCATTGCATCTTTGGAATCACTTATATATTTTTAATATACTATAATAACATAATTCATGAACATCAATATGTTTAGTTACAATTATTTTGTGAGTGCCATAACATTATCAACGTTAATTCTATAATGAACCCCATTCAGTTATTTAATTTACTAAATTTCCCATCATATGTTTTGTAACACATAGAATCTTACCAGTTTGATATATAATTTATCGAATTACAAGGTACTCGTTTTCAAAATTTCCGAACAGGAATTCTGTGACAGTACCTACTCTAAATCCGACATCGCTTTGCGAAGCGTTTGCGGGATTACTGCATGTCAATTGTATCCGAATAAATGTACTAGAATAGAAAAACCAACGACGAGCGTGACGAACCGTTTCACGGTGCTCCTCTTCACTAAAAGTACGAATTAAATGTAGAAAAAATCACATTCATTTGCTTAATCGGTATAACTTACTATGTATACTTATTATATAATTCAACAATTTTCTTGTATGCCTTGTATGCATTCGGCGAACGTTGACACACTACGAATGCCCGATCTGGTTTCACATATTTGTTTTACTAAAATGTGTGATTACCTAGAATAAAGCAAAAACAAGATTCTCCTACATTTTTGTACTAATAAAAATA
The DNA here is from genome assembly GCA_036509395.1 of Antheraea yamamai. Taxonomy (NCBI): domain Eukaryota; kingdom Metazoa; phylum Arthropoda; class Insecta; order Lepidoptera; family Saturniidae; genus Antheraea; species Antheraea yamamai. Next base: position 15,924,678 of record AP028436.1, on the reverse strand, counting down.
ATATTTTGTGCATGCCTTCCACAGGAAAAGACCTTGAACAATAACAATATATTTACAAACAAGTTTACATTGCTGGATATAAAATGCATATTTCAAGCCAACATATACATATAAAACTATAACGTAGTTACTAAACCTCAGTAGTATAATTACAATATACGATCGGTAAAAATAAAATAAATTCATAATATATTATTACCTTAACAAAAAAATGTATCGCAAAATCACATAGTATTTTACTTTGCTTGTAATAGTATCACTAGGACAATAATTGATCCGAAGACAATTTAACTGTTTATTGGTTGCTATGGAGTTTCTCGTGGTTTTCGTGAGTTTCTATAACGGAGTATGGTTGGTAGTGCCCACGGAAGAATCTACTCTTTATTCCGTGGGCAGCGCCATTCGGTTTTCATTCATTATTTGGCTTGCAAAACTTTTGTGAAGTTTTAGCATGTAATCGAATCTAATGATATTAACAATTATCCAATGGTATTAAAAGTGTCTGACGACAATCTGAAGGCATATTATTCGGCTTATTTTATAGAAAAAAATTGGATACTCTAAATATAGCTTTAAGTTCGGCCTTGCGCAAGCTTTAAGTTCGGCCTTGCGCATAGTACAGTCAAGCGGTTAACACAAAGCAATGTTAAAATATTATTATAGGAATTTAAAATTTACTTTTGCTAATCTATATATTATCTCGATATTATAAGTACAATATAATACATTTTTCATTATTGAAGTGAAACTTCTTTATCGGCGTTGGAAAAAATTTACCGTCACATTTTTCCGTTACGCGCCATCTTTTTTGTATTCATGTCTATGATAATAAAATCCTTTTGTTTAAACTTTATCTAATTTAACTTTATTTTTTAATATATTAATGAAATTGTTTGCCATAAAGAAAGAAAGGGTTTTTTTTTTTTTTTTTTTTTTAAGTTGCGTATAGATCATTTTGCGAAAAATAAGGCCTTAAACAAGTTTCACTTCTTACGTGTGTACACTAGTACACGCACACATTTTTTTAATTATTATACAAGTAGATATTTGCCTATAATACTAAATAGTAGGGATGTAGCAGTATAGCCACCACCTTGTTACTTTTACAAGATATTGTATGTGAAATAAAGATATGACTCCAATTATGTAGTCTTGTACACGGTTTGACAGATAATTTATGAAAACCTGTTTATTTGAATTAAGCGGGCATATACATACTCATAGAATATTTGCAAAGAATTAAAAAAAACAATAAAAAATAAATTATTACTGAGTAATAAAATAAGACTGAAAAACTAGCGTACCTACGTGGCAATTCGCAATTAAAGTGTTTTCCTACAAACCTAACTACAGTCCTCGCCAAAGCTTTTGACAGCTCTGAATGTAGCCGTAAGTTCAAGCTTGCACATGATATCGTCCAGAGTTTAATACAAAATAAAGTTAAAATCACGGAAGAAAAAGAAGAGATTAAAATAATATTATGAGAGTCTAAAATTATCATTTATTTATCCTTAAGTTGTCACAATGTCATGCATATAATATACAAACTCATTCATAAATTTGTGTTTTTAACACCTATATTCAGAGTGGTCAAAAACTTTGCTGTGGATAGTATAGGTCAATAGGCGGAGGTTTTGGCCTGGAAACAGGAGGCCATCGCCAAGAGGCAGATACCCCCGCCTCCTGCTCCCGCAATGCCGGCGGAGACTCCCACACATCAGTGGGAAGAGGTGCTCGCCGGGGCCGTCTCGCGCCTGGAGCGATCTCTCCAGACGTCGTTCAGCAATATGCTGAACGCACGTCTGGAGAGCCTGGCGAGTCGCCTCCCTCCGGAGGTGCCCGTTCGCCCCCCGCCGGCGGGGGACAAGAAGAAGGGTGGAGCAGGGGCTCCACCTGCGAGGCCGGCACCGATGCCCAAGGCCCCGATCGCCCCGCTGGGCATAAAATGGGCCGAATTGCCGGTCCCGGCGGTGGCATCGTCGGAGGTGGAGTGGTCGAAGGAGCTGGGCCGAAAAAAGAGGGCGACCCCTGCTTCGGTGCCCAAGGCTGCAGTTGCCGTCGCGGCGCCCCTAAAGGCGCCGCCAAAGCCGCCCGGGCCGAAGCTGCCGTCCGTCCCCCAGTCGGCTGCGGTCATCCTGACTCTGCAGGATGCCGCAGCCGACAAAGGTGTCGGCTACAGGGAGGTGCTCGTCAAGGCGCGCGAGCACGTGGCCTTGCCCGACATGGGCATAGGGGAGGTGCGGGTGAGGCATACCGCCACGGGGGCCCGGAAGATTGAGCTCCCGGGTCAGAGTAGTGAGAAGGCCGCCGAACTGGCCCGGGAGCTGAAGGTTGCGTTGGCCGGAGTTGCCACGGTCGTCATTCCGACCAAAAAGGCGGACATCCGGATCGTCGGGCTGGACGATTCGGTGTCCCCCCTCGAGGTCGCGACGGTCGTGGCAGCTAAGGCCAATTGTAGGGTGGCCGACCTGAAGGTCGGCGACATTAATAGGAATTGGGGGGGCCTCGGAGCGGTCCACGTGACCCTCCCCGCGACGGCAGCCCGGGAGCTAGTCCAGGCGGGCAAGCTCCTGATCGGGTGGAGTGCGGTACGCGTCCAGCTGCTGGACGAGAAGCCCATGCGCTGCTATAAGTGCATGGGCTTGGGGCACACCCGCCCCACGTACCCCTCCTCGTCCAGCAGGGGGGACGGGTGCTACCGCTGCGGCGCGGCGGGCCATAAAACGGCCCAGTGCAAGGCGGAGACGGCCCGCTGCGCCGTATGCGCAGATGCCGGCAGGCCCTCAGGGCACATAATAGGGAGCCGCATCTGCAGGCCCCCCACCACGAAGGGTAGGGACTCCCCAGCTATGGGAGCAGGCCCGAGGGTGGTCGCCGCCAGGCAGGAGGAAGTTGCTATGGACCAGTAATGGAGCACACCATACGCAACTTCCTCCAGGCGAACCTCAACCACTCCGCCGCTGCACAGGATCTCCTCGTACAGTCAGTGGCGGAGTGGGGCATCGGGCTCGCGATCGCCACGGAGCCTTACTTCGTTCCCTCCCAGCCGCAGTCGTCCAGGTTCGTCCCTGGCGGTGACAGAGTGTGGGGCCGGGTTCGTGACGGCCGTCTGGGGAGAGTACGCCATTGTGGGAGCGTACTTCTCCCCTAACAAGCCCCTGCGGGAGTTCGAGGCGTTCCTCGGCTCCCTGCAGGGAGCTGTCAGACGGCTGTCGCCGCTCTCCGTGGTCCTCATGGGGGACTTCAATGCTAAGTCGAGGACCTGGGGAGCGGCAGTCACGGACCTGAGGGTCATGGCCGTTGAGGAGTAGGCAGCCGAGTTGGGGTTGTCCCTCCTCAACCAGGGGAGCGTCCCCACGTGCGTGCGATGGAACGGGACGTCAGTGGTGGACGTCTCGTTCGCCACCCCGTCCGTCGCACGCCGTGTCCGGGGGTAGAGGGTGCTGGAGGAGGTGGAGACCTTATCGGACCACCGATATATCAGGTTCGAGGTCTCCACCTCCCAAGTCGGGATCGGCACCCGCCCCCGGAGGGGCGCGAAGTTCCCCTCTTGGGCGATGAGCCGCCTCAACCGTGAATTAGCGGAAGAGGCGGCCATCGTCCAGGCCTGGGCCATGCCCCCCCCAGGCCTGGGCCATGCCCCCCCCCACAGGGGCTGATGTCGACGCGTCTGCAGCCCGCCTCCGTGCAGCCCTCACGGAGGTTTGCGATGCGTCGATGCCGCGGAGCGTACACCGCCCAGACAAACGGGCGGTGTACTGGTGGTCGCCGGAGATCGCCGATCTCCGAACGGCCTGCTCCGCGGCCCGGCGGCTGTTCGGGCGCAGCCGCCGACGCCGGCACCGGGACCCGGAGGCAGAGGCCCGACTGTATGGCAGCTACAGGGAGTGTAGGAAGACCCTGCAGGCTGCCATCAGCCGGGCGAAAGAAGCAGCATGGGAGGAGTTGCTCCAGACGCTGGAGGGGGATCCTTGGGGGCGCCCATACCGGATCGTGCGCAAGAAGTTGCGATCCTGGGCGCCCCCGGCGACGGAGACCCTCCGGCCGGAGGTGGTAGCGAGGGTCGTGGTAGAGCTATTCCCCGACCCTCCGATGCTACCGGCTCCTCCCATGCCTCCGCCTCGCGAAGTAGTCGAGGAGGTGCTCGACGGTCCCCCCCCCCTCCGATAACGGAGGAGGAGATGGGGAGGGCAGTCGAGCGCCTCCTCAGCCGGCGTAGATCGCCCGGCCCTGATGGGGTCCCGGGTCGGGTGCTCGGCCTCGTCTTGGGCCAATTAGGGGGGTGGCTTCGAGAGCTGTTCGACCGGTGTCTTTCGGTCGGGCAGTTCCCGAAGCTCTGGAAGCTAGGGCGGCTCTGCCTCATGGAAAAGGCAGGTCCTGCTGGACGACGCCGGGAAGGTGCTGGAGAGGATTATCTCCTCCCGAGTCGTCCAGCACCTAGAGGGCGTGGGGCCGAATTTGGCGGACGCGCAGTATGGCTTCCGGACAGGGCGTTCCACGGTGGACGCCCTGTCCCTCCTGAAGTCGCTGTCTGCGGAGGCGACCTCCCAGGGGGATAGGGTTTTGGCGGTGTCCCTCGACATCGCCAACGCCTTCAACACCCTGCCGCACGGGGTCATCCGGGAGGCGCTCCGGTATTTCGGAGTGCCCCCGTACCTGCGGCGGGTGTTGGAGGCGTACCTAGAGGGTAGGGAGGTCGCCACGTAGACGGCGACGGACGTATGATCAAGCGGGCCACAAGGCGGGGGGTTCCACAGGGGTCGGCATTGGGGCCGCTCCTGTGGAACATGGGTTACGACCGGGTGCTCCGCGGCGTGCTCCCATGTGGGGCACGCCTCATATGTTACGCGGATGACACCCTAGTCGTAGCCTGGGGGGGGGAGTGGAGGGAGGTGGAGCGCCTGGCCACGATGGCCACAACCCTCGTGGTCAGGCGCATCAGGAGGTTGGGCCTCAGGGTGGCCCTCAAGAAGACCGAGGCCCTACTCTTTCATGGGCCTCGGCGGGGGCCACCACCTGGGACTCACATTGTGGTGGAGGGCGCCCGGATCAGGGTGGGGACCCCGATGAAATATCTGGGCTTCACCCTGGACGGGTGCTGGCGGTTCGAGCCCCATTTTGCGGGGCTCGGACCGCGAATTACTGGGGCGGCGGCGGCACTCGGCCGGTTGCTCCCGAACATAGGGGGGCCGGGCGCCGGGTGCCGTCGACTCTATATGGGAGTCGTGCGAGCAATGGCCGCCTATGGGGCACCGGTCTGGGCCGACGCCCTCGGTGCCGCCAACGTGCGCGCACTACGAAGCGCGCAGCGCACGGGGGCACTGAGGGCGATCCGGGCGTACCGGACGGTGTCCTCGGCGGCGGCCTTTGTGCTCGCCGGCTCCCTACCCTGGGAGCTGGAGGCAGGAGTTCTCGCCGCCGTGTACGAGTTCACGGCGGCGAGGAAACGTAGGGGGGAGCCTCCGGCTCCCAGGGAGGTAGAGGCGGAGAGGGCCCGCGAGGCAGATCCTCAAAGTGCCCCTCTCCGCCAAAGGAGGACAGGCGGGAGGAGGCGGCGCTTCGCCCAACTCCTCCCGCCACCGTAGTCGGACCTGAGGGGGTGGGCCGGGGGGCCCATCTCCTCATTGCACAGGTCCGGCGGACGAGGGGGGGCAGCCGGTGTGTGCCCGGTCTGTCCCTCTATAGGTAGGAGCCCGGCGGTCACCTTCTGCCGGACGGACGGTGGGGGCGGCTCTACAAGGTTTATTAGCTTGAACGATCCCTTGCCGCCCCCACACAACGGTCTGTCGGTACACCGTGGGGTTTTAGTCCGTGCGAGTCGGACATAACCCACTCTCTCCCACGGGGGGGTGGGTATCCATAAGGGATTTCCCCACGTTAAAAAAAAAAGCGTGCACAAAACAAGTAAGAGTGTTAAATAATATAAAAACTTTAAATTAAAATGAAAAACAAAGAAAAAAGATAACAAAGCAAACATTTAAATATAGCTTTTTTCTAGCTAAGATCAAATAAACATAAATGAATAAATCAACCTTAAAACGTATGTAATTAGAAAAAGAAAGCAATGCAATTTAGGGTACAATGCAGACGAGCGAACTTCGTCTAGATAAATCCCTTTAATGTTTACCGATTTTGAAATTATTGGAATTCGTGTTCGCGCAACCATAATAAAAATTTCGTCGAAATAATATTTTTTTTATAACATAATATAACATGTCGCGAGAACACGAATCTTCTCTAAATCAGCTAACATAGCCTTTATACCATTGGTTAGTGAATGATACCATCAAATATCACATACATTTTCTGTACATACGTACCCAACAGAACTGGGATGCCAAACTTGAAAAAGAAAGAAATATTAATCACATACTCTGTATTGTAACCGTGTTGCTTGTCAAATTTTACCGCGTTTTTAGAAGTATAATATTTTGGAGTTCAAAAATAGTGAATTTGTTACTACGATAATTTTGAAGATAGAATGGATATTCAAAATGGAATTAAAGATCATGATGAATATCAATACTTAAACCTTGTGAAGCAAATTATAGAAAAAGGTGAGGTTTCTATTTAATATTCACAAGTGTAATTTCTAATTATGACAATATATTTTTTATACATAAACGATTCTAGGAGATAAAAGGGTAGATAGAACTGGCGTAGGAACGCTGTCCATATTTGGAGCAATGCAAAGATATTCCCTTCAAAATAAGACCTTACCACTTCTCACTACTAAAAGAGTTTTTACAAGAGGTGTTATCGAAGAACTACTATGGATGATCTCTGGATCAACAGATTCTAAGGCACTTGCTGCTAAAGGAGTGCATATTTGGGATGCGAATGGCTCCCGTAGCTTCCTTGATAATCTTGGATTTGTTGATCGAGATGAAGGTGAGAATATACCCATTTATTTCTTATTTTGTGTATCATACTCATTATTTTACCTATTCATGATTGCATTATTATTCCATTTTGATAATCATAATTTAAAACTTTAAATATTTACATGCAGAGCTATTTCGTGTGGGCACGCAGTGCCCTTAAAAGGAAATTTGAAAAATTGTCATAAGGGGATGTCATAGGGGGGTATTGGTTCTGAAAATTTTAGAACAGTATCTTACTATTATATGCCACAAGTACCCAAAATAACAAGGTGTACATTTTTGCACTTTTTGAGATACAAACGATTATAGACTGACAACTTTAGAAAATTACCATGACCCCAAAAAGAAAGTGACAAAAATAGTCCTGTTTACATGTAAATCTTTCAATTTAATAAATTAATAATTACAATTCATTTTGAGTAAAATAAGATAATATTATCCTAAAGAGATATTTTTTGTCAATTTTCTAATAATATATTTTTGATTTTGAAGGTGACCTTGGTCCGGTTTATGGGTTTCAATGGAGGCACAGTGGTGCACAATATATAGACGCAAAAACTGACTACAGTGAACAAGGAATAGATCAGCTACAAAATATTATCAACACTATTAAGTATGCTTTTTATATATATTCATTTGTCCAACTAATTGTAAAATTTATATAGTTATAAGTTTACACAAAGTAAAAATATGTTATAGAATATAGTCAAAGCCTCTCTGTAATATAACTCTTATATAATTTTTTTTACATTATCTATTCAAACTACAATGTATTATAGCAAAACTAAGATACAAAAGGTATTTATACTTACATTGGGTCATTTTAAAATATGGAGCTTTTAGAAATTTATTTTAGACATCTGAAAAATTGTTCTTTTTAGATGTTTTTATTACTATTCATTCATTTCTCCGTTCCACTCAAAGAAATACACTACGGAATATAGACCTTCAAAGATAACCCCAACAGCCAGTCCTATCCAGCTTGCATCCAGCAGCATCACCAAATTATTGGTTTTGCACTGTGGCAAGTCTGCCCTAACTATATGCAGTTTGTGGTTACCTCTCTAGAATATTTCGACCTCTTTGATTACACATTTAATGAGCTCTCCACTGCTACTTAGTGTAGAAATTCTAAGGCGTTGAGTAAATCTCTTTAATTCTTCTATATTTTTTTATCTGATAGGGATTAATAACCAAAATATTGTTTATGTATCAAAATCTTTACATATTCTACTGTTAATATCTCTAAAATAAATTTAAAAAAAAAACTAACCAATATCACTGTTTTACCAATATCACACAATGTTATCAATATCACACTTAATTTGAAAAAAATCTATGCTTATGGTTCATACATTTCGAATAAACTATCTCAATGCATTTATTTTACAAGATAAATGTGCAGTTCATTCAGTTTAAATATTTCTGTTTTCAGAAATAATCCTGCAGATAGAAGAATGCTAATGTGTGCATGGAATCCATCAGATCTTACAAAAATGGCTTTACCGCCTTGTCACTGTTTAGCACAATTCCATGTTGCCAGCGGAAAACTTTCTTGTTTGTTGTATCAAAGAAGTGCAGACATGGGTTTGGGAGTTCCTTTTAATATTGCTAGCTATTCTTTCTTGACACACATGTTAGCTCATATCACAGGACTTGAGGTAATGATCACTCACATATAGAAAATTATGACATTTTTGCAGAATTATAATTTCCTTTTTGTTCTCATATAATTTTTGAAGAGTCTGTGGTACCAGCTTATTCATTTAAAAAAATGAGATTGTATATTCATACTTAACTTTTTTCCTTTTGTAAACATGGCAGTTAATTAACAAGAAACACAGATTTATTAAAAGAAATTTGACTGGTTAAAGAAAATATATGAGATTGACAAACATTGAAATAATCATGTAAACTCTGTAGTAAATTGCTGTAATTTTATGTAACGTCAGTTTCAGTTTTCGGGAGGGAATGGAGGGATAAATTCCAACTATCCCCCCCTCTGTATATATGCCTGTCGATAAACATAAGTGTTTCTAGACTAGAATTATTCTTTATTTAAGAGATTAAATATTTAAGCGTTTGTTTTAAAATTTTTGAAACGTCTATTATAATTCCATATGCTATGTTATACTCAAAAATCTTAATTAATACTTTTCAATTACTTACTATTTAACACTTTATAACCCACGCTTTTTAGCTTATGAATATAATAATATGAACAGGCTGCAAGTGTAGTTACAACTTTCATTAAAAAAATCTTTACCAGTACTTGAAATTATCTAAAATATTATAAAATTCTTTTAACGATTTTACTTTTAAAATATATACATCACTGTCTATTTTTAACAGGCTGGAGAATTCGTTCATACGACTGGAGATACTCATGTTTACCTAAACCACATTGAACCCTTGAAAACCCAACTGCAAAGAGATCCTCGACCATTTCCTACTCTAGAATTTGCCCGCCAGATAGAATCAATTGATGATTTCAAATATGAAGACTTCATTATCAAGAACTACCAGCCACATCCCAAAATTGATATGCAAATGGCTGTATGATTGATTCAGTTTCCTACTTATTTTTTAATCACAAATTTTACTAAGTATTATTGCAATTTACCTGCTGTGATTTTTTTCCTTGACAAGGATCGCTATAATAATGTTCTTTATTATAATAACTTACAAGTGGTTTTTATTATGAATAAAAGTCGTAATTATTGCAAAAAAATGTATTATTCATTTTTCCTATTTACTGATTCTAAAAATAAATCCCCATAGATATTAATGGCATATCAACCTTACAATAAGTAACCCTAATAAAATCACCAACAATTCACTTTTTGTAAAATTTCAACAATATCTAACGTAAATATTTATGTTGTCTTACAGCTAAGCAAAACTGCATGTACCTCAATCTGTTTTGTACATTATATCATGAATCTCAAATACAGACATGTAATTATTATTTGAAATGTAGATGCATGATCCAAATTAAATGAATTATGAACAAATCATTACATAGTTTAAAACAAACTCCCCTACCCCGTCTGTCTGTCTGTTCGTGATAAACTCAAAAACTACTGAACGGATTTTCATGCGGTCTTCACCAGTAGATAAATTGATTCATAAGGACATTTTTGGTATATAATTTGTGAAGGATTCTTTTATAACCAGGGCGGGACAACATCTGCCGGGCCCGCTAATGTGTAATATAACATCTGTGTAAAATGTACAAAAAAAATCATACAGTAATAAATTATGATCATTTTTGGGTACCTTACAGTTGCAATGCATAAAGGAAATAAAATGAATAACTTAATATTGCTAGGATCAATGAAAATTTTACAAAATTATAGTTGTGGGTTCTTTATCAACACATTTGGTCATCTTGTGATGGCATCTGCAACAAAAAAATGTAGATAAAGCAATCATACAATGCTAATATATATTAAAAAATTAATAATACTTAATTATTAATGTCATTAGTTAGTTAATAGCTATTAATGTTGATAGGTTATTTCTTATTTTGATACACCACACAGATTTTAAGCTGATTCATGTCTAAATCTTAAATCAAAAACAATTTCAAACTGATATAAAATATAACTCTGTGTGGCAAATAGACTTTACTTGCCATAAAGCTACCAAAAATATGTAACTCTTATCACATTCTATACTAATATTATAAAGAGGTAAAGTTTGTGGGTTTGCATGTTTAGGGTACTATCTGGTACAACTGATCCGATTTTGATAATTCTTTCACTGTTAGAAAGGTATATTATCCTCGAGTGCTATAGATTACTTTTTCTTTTGGCAAATATATACTATCAATAATTATTCACAATAAATGTAAAAAAATCGGCAAAATTCCATAATCTCTGTCAAAAAGGTGGTTTTTATGTTAAAAGTAGAATACATTTTACAAGATTAAGTTTGGATACAGGTTTCACATATACTTTACAAATTCTTATAAAATCAATAGTTAAATCAAAATGGACATTTCGTGGAGATAAGGTTTACTTGTTACAGCACATTAATTGATGGAGAAAGACAATGTGAAATAAAAAACTTTAAACTGGTAAAATTATTGCGTTAATTTACAGGGCACAGAGGTGAGGGGCACAGGAGCAACCCAGGGGGTACTGAGATTTCTCGCCAATATATATAGGATAATTTTTATCTCAACGGAACCTGGTAGGTGTCGCTGTAATCAGGTTCTAGGTTTTATAAGATTTTGCATGTTTGGAAATACAATTGGAACTGGTAATAAACTATTTGGCGCAGACAAAATTACGCAGGTCAACTAGTTTAGAGATCAAAAGTAACAAAAAATTGTTTTTTATCATAGGAGAAAAATTATTTACTCATAACATAATTAAATTATCAACATATTATATAATAATACTTTTTATACCTAAAACGAACTTGACAAATGATATTTTGGGATTACATACTTACAACTTAAATTTAAAAACATGAAGGGCTTAAAAAAAATTACTAACAAAATTTATGTATCTTTCTGGGTATAGTTTTGATAAATGTATTAAACAATACTACTAAAATTAATATACTTGTTACCTGCGAAACAGAATCTTCCAATCTCCTATTAGAGATTGGTAATGCTGCAAGTTGTTCAACGAGAGCCATGGTCAGCTCGGATTCCACTGTAATTTCCACCCATAGTGTATCTACAGATATAAAAACAACTCATTTATCTACAATGTATTGTACAACATTTTCATCTTAACCACATACATTTAAAATATGGTTCTATGTACATAGTTCTCAATATCTTTGTTTGCCTTGATGAAAATTTAGGTGTTTTTGACTGTATGTTAATGAACCAATATCTTAGGTTAACTTTTGAATATTTAGGGTTCTGTTTTTTTAATTTTAAAGTGTAAACACTATTTTCATCTTCATCATGGTCCTACCAATGATATCATAACTATATAGATACGTCATAAGGGTTTCAACAGATCCTTGTTACAACTTCGCTAGTTAGTTTATCTTTGACTACTGCCCTGTCAATCCACCCGTATTTAAGCAAGATATTACTATTTCTATTTCACCACCAATAATGAAAATATGCCATCTTACTTCCATGTATTATCTAATAGAGTGTGGCGTTACAATATTACTTTACATTTGTGTGCATTATCATGTCATTTGTTTTGTCAAAATATCATGTAGGTAACATATCTTTAGTCATAATATCATTGGGTCCTATGCTATCCTCTAATTAAAAAGTATATTAAGCAAATAAATTTAAATTGAAACAATAATTACCTCCTATTTGTTCACCTTTATCGGTTACCAAATGGAAATAACCTTTATGAGTACCAGGTGTTGTGGGTGCAACTAATTTCACTGAAACTGTAGTGGAATGTCCTGGCAACAATGGGGGTACATATACAGATGTAGCACCAAGAGGTTCTCCACCACCTTGTATTAATCTACAACTTGCTGGCCATTGCTCCAGGCCTGTGTTAGCTATACTCCAACTTTGATCAAAACTAAAATGCAAAAGTAAATAATATTATACATCCTCTAAGCAGCAGTTTCATATGTTGTTAACTATTTTAAATATGAGAATATATTACCAAGATGCATACTGGTATTTTCACAACCTACCCCCTACTTTCTAGTATTTTCACAACCTATCCCCTACTTTATCTCTTCCAAAGCATTTAAAGTTTGAAAGTTTTTACCAGTAATTTTCCAACATACTGATGAAAATATACATAGTTCTCCATGAAAACAATATTTAGATAACTTTAAATATACACAAAGTATGATTAAAATAAAATTGGGAAAACAGCTTCTTGGTATTGATCTTAGTCAATAAAATATGAGCATACATTCCATAAAAATGATAGAAGTATAAATTATTACCCATATCTCTTGGTATTATAAGTGTAGACCACTTGGCACTTAAATAAAACATTGTGAAGAATAACTTCTCTGATACTATTATCTATTAAAAGTGCCATAACATAACGACAAGTAATGCTTTGTTATAATGTATAACAGAATTGAATACCCAAATTATAAGACGGCATACTAGAGAATTCTACTGTAATTGCATTGCTATAGAGATATCAATAATTTATTATAATTAAAATACAATTTATGATCACTAATATCTTTAATACTACACTTCATTTCAAACAATACTTTATATTTACCAAGTTCCAGGAATCACGGCACTTGTAGGACTTTCAGTTGCTTTTAATGACATTGATGGTAATTTTGGAGTGGTATAGTCCAAATAACAACATATTGCAGCTTGTAAATTCCTGGAAAAATAAAATTAGATATATGGTCTTACAATCTTTGTTAAAACAATTATGATAATTAACACAATATATGGCGACATTATTAACACATTTTTAAATATTAGACATAATTTAAAAACTAAATACGTTTGTATAAAAATATAATTACCAATTACTCATATCTAAAAAAAAACTAGCTGTGTTATAGTTCAGACTAGGGCCTAAGAGTCTCTGCATTTGATTTATCAGTTCCTCTCGATCTGTAGTATTCATACAACTGAATTGTAGTAATAAATTTTGATCAATTTCGCCAGATAACGAAGAACCACCGTCGATATCCATTGTAATATTTTAAAATATAAATAAATTACAAGTCACAAAACACTTTATTTCACCACAAAATAAATTAGTAACATGCCCTTTGTTTATGTACGTCAGCTGACCTAACGAAAGTACAGTAGTACTTAGGTAGTTCAAATAAATATTAAAAATAAAATAAAAAGTTTTTAATTATTTTATACGGTTCTAAAGAAATTCACTGAATCACTGTCAAATAATATGAATGCGACATATAATTCCAAAATTTAGCACAATACTCTTCAAAATTGACAATAACGACATTTTTTTGTATCCTTTGACAAGGCGCAACTTGCGCATTTACCAGTCTCAATATTTTATTCCCATTGTCTTAATTCAAGTTCAATAAACTTGATAAGTACCAGAATAGTTTCATACTATACTATAACTTGCAAATGAAATATTTAAAGAATTAGCTTTGAAATTGAAAGTTGTACGTTTTCACTCGATTTAATATATCGGAATTCAATATAACGGAAAAAAATTGAAGTTTCGATAATATATCGGCCTTATAATGTGTAATTATAATAATGAAATTATAATAGTGTAATTATAGCGTCTAATTCAGCTTACACAACTTACAATCCAGTATATTTATTAAATAAATTTTATTATAAATGTATAAAATTCTGTAGTTATATTTCTAAGGCACACTTGTACCAACATTCTTAAATCATATCTAAACAATATCCAGTTTCTGTATTCATGTCTAATATTTGAAGTTAACAGAGATATATAGAATGAGATTTAATCATAATTTTATTTAAGTCCCAATATCTTTCAGTAAGAGTTTTTTTTAATACTCATTTTATATGATCAGTTGCCTGACTACAGCGATTAAAATAGGTAGGTACTAGATATCAACGATTATAATGTTTTTTTTATATCGAAGAGGTATATCTATACAAAATTATATTTCGTTTTACAATTATTAAAAATAAATAAACTAGGGAAAGAGAGACAAACATAATAAAGTTTCAATAAAGTAGGGTGGAATTACTTCATGCTGATTGTGTGGTTTCAATATTTTACAAGCTATAATGAAAAATAGAATTATGCAATAAAGAAGCATCGACCGTCGATACTTATATTTCAATATCGTACTATCGCGATATCGCTGTACTATATAGATTTTTTTTTGTTATAAATATCGATAATTCTGATTAACAATATCGATTCTTTAACAATAGTCCTACTTTAGTCATTACCATAAAATATATTTTGAGTAGGTATGTTGTAATTTTTATTTATACCTAGTATCCAGTGTTATATATGCATGGACTTATTATACTAAACATATTATTATGTTCATGTTTATATCTTAATATATAGTTTTTGTTATAATTCCGCATACGTAGTATCACGGAAGAAAGAGAAGAATCGTTGTTCCGTGCGTAATACCCTTTTCGGGGGCGTGTTCGATGTAATATGATGATAAAATTAAGCACTGACTTTACAACCGAAACTTTTAATAATCACTTTCTTCTGTCGAGGAAAAATTATATATATCCGTCTGACAACGAATATGTCGTTCACCTTCAAAAGGGTCAGGACATTATAAATGGCCAGCACGCTACACCCTCTTAATAGTCTGTGAATTCCTCGTGTCGTGGTCTCCGCAAGTAGTATTATTATACTGTGGTCGTGGTTTTGACGGTTTTTGTCATAGAATACTACTAATTACATTTATAAAGTTTTTATCCACCATTTCTGTAGTTTGTAGTAAACGTAGCAAGTCTGTTAGGTTATTTATTATTCGTTGTTATAGACTGAAAAATGAAATTAAAAACTCTAAACGTTTACCTAAGAAAAATAAGCTAGCAATCACTTGAAAGTAGACGCGATAGCTTAGAAATGCGGTTATTCTTTCATTACCAAGAAATTAGAACACCGAAAATATGAGTGAAAACGTGAAAAAACCATATCGGTGTACATTTGAGGGTTGTAAATCTTCATTCAGTCGACCATATCGTATGGCCCAACATGTTCTTGTCCACTATAATATTGTACGTTACTATATTATGACTATATACCGATACTATATTTACAAAGTGCTAACACATTGTATTGCTTACAGAGAGCATTCGAATGCGAAGTGTGTTCTAAGACTTATACAAGTAAAAGCCATCTAAATCGACATGTAAATAGCGCCCATAAAAGTTTAGAGCCTGATGTACATTATAGGTGAGATCATTTATCTGGTAAATTCATATATAAAAAAAAACAAGAGATCAAATATAAAACATTTGTATGACAAACAGAACATTTTCCGCAATCTTATATTTTTTGTTTTATGTCTATTATGTTTAATCCATAACTCAACTGTCTCAATCCTAGAAAAAAATATTATATAAATTATTTGTATTATCATAAAACCTTCCCACACATAACACAGGCGAGCAAGTAAACTAGTCAGAACAAATCCGAAAATTTATTTTTTTCGCTTATATATACATATTGTTAGTTCCGATATTTGCAAGTTTTGAAGAATACTAATTATGTACCCTTGTTATTTCTTGCCATAGGTTCCTACACAACTGAAAAATATATTTTATCTAAATAAAATTGTGTAATTAATCTATGGAATTCAAAATGTTTGGCTGTTTAGCATTTGTTAACAAGTTTGTCTGGTAATAACTGTACAGTATGTTTATATGGTATACATGAGTGATGTATAAAAATAAATCTAGATGTAGTTGAGTTTCAGCAATATGATAGTCATTATTCATCATGTAATGCTATAGCTAAAATGGTTTTAAAAACAAGATTTTTCAGAAATGATTTATGACACTTTTGTATGAAACTAACATTTAACTGGGGCTGCATTATAAATTCGCATTCTGAAATAATGGTTGAGGGGAGGTGAGTGGGGTGGAGGACGGTCTGACTACCCCTCTATACCACTCCCCCGCTGCGGAAAGTCATAGTTACTGAGATATTCGTGATCAAAGTTTGAGGTTACGTGTCACCTCCAAACAATCATTGGTAATTTTGTATATTAACAACTTGGTGATTTTTATGTTAAAACAAAACTGTTTGTACAATACTATGTCTGTATACAAGTAGAGCAAGAAGCGATTGCTGGAAAAGTGTAAATTTTGTGGAAAAAAATAAATTTTCAGATTTGTTCTGACTAGTTTACTCGCTCGCCTGTGTTATGTGTGGAAAGGTTTTATGATCATACAAATAATTTATATAATATTTTTTTCTAGGATTGTGACAGTTGAGTTTTGGATTAAACATAATAGACATAAATAATAAAATATAAGATTGCAGAAAATGTTCTGTTTGTCATGCAAATGTTTTATATTTTATCTCTTGTTTTTTTTTTTTCTAAAATAATAGTGAATAATTATAAAACAACAATAAACATGTATAAAATTATAGTATTATAAACATTAAAAATGACGATATGAAGGAAAAATCAGGTTCCCTTACACATAGTATCTCCATGGGAAGTGGAGGGTGTCTTTTGAAAGGGGGTTTATAAAAAACAACCCCAAATTCGTTATGCGGATTTCTAATGCCAACCCGCTAAATAAATGAATTAATGTCCCCTTTTTTTAACTTAGTACCATGAATTGGTACAATAATGATATAACTTTTTTTTCAATGAATTTAATAACATCCTCAGTAGGACAGTTATTTCCTAATGAAGCATATTTAATACTACAGACCATTGATATACAAAAACCCAGCCCATTTTCATTTATATTTTTTTAGGTATAAAGTTTTTCATAATATTGTAATGGTTGTTACTTAGTTTACAACACTAACTTGGCATTCAATAAAATTGCAAATATTATTTAAGAGAGAAACTCTTAGAAATATATACAGTCAAAACCTTCTTTTTCTGGAACTGACTACACTATTGACCTAGCAAGGTCTTAACAGCTTCACCGGACTACAAACAGTCAAAAGTATGTATGGAGACATCGTTTAGACCAACGTTCTGGTTATATTGACCCAGAACAAAAGGTCTCGGCTGAATGCCGTATCTCAAAAACATCACTGGTTGTTACTACCATCGGTTTTTATGACTAAATATGAGTAGTTCCTTAGGTGTTGTTATAACAAATTTTAACTGTATATGCCATTTCTGTTTAAATATATATGAAATTAGCAGAAATTCATCTGTCACTACATTTTTTTTTACAAAATGCAATGCAATATAGCAGTTCTAGAATAAGTAGGAACATTTTAAAAAAAGTTTCAAAATCGGTCTCACATATTTTAAATAAAAATACAGAAAGGTTTGTATAGATTAATATTTAATTTTTTGTTTCAGTTGTCCAACATGCTTAAAAACTTATGCAAATAGACAAAATTTAAAAAGACATATAAAAATAAAGCATGTTTTAAAATCGTCATTTTGTTGTGATATCTGCAAGAAGGATTTCAAAAAGAAAAATCAAATTAAGGCACATATGTTTATACATTCCGGAGTCAAATCATTTAGGTAGGTACCTCTATTATTAGAAATAAAAACGTTAACTTCTATTATGTTGTGTTCAAATTTTCGTGGTGGTATGGAATTATTGATAGAATATTTTAAAGGCATGTATTGTGGAGCAAGCTACCTAATAAATACTTGACTTTAATTACTATTACAATCACATATGTGATATCAAACCAAAGTGAAAAGTTCAGAAGAATATTTTTTTTAAATTCTTATTTATTGTTTAGTCTTCTAAGCATGTCCAAACGTTTAGGGTAATTTTTATAATTTAATTTAGCATAAAATCCCTGAGAGCTATTCTAAAATAGAGAATTCTTTAACCTTTACTAATAATTTACATACTTGTATTCATTTAATGAGAGCTTTTAGATATCTATTATGCTCTCCCTTTTTATTATATACTCTATTTCAGTTGTGAAATATGTCAACGACAATTTGTTAATCTTTATGAGAAAAATAAACACAAGAGGAACCATAAAACATATTACTGTGATGTGTGTTCTATGCAATTTGATCGCTGGTCAAAGTGTTTGAAGCATAGAAAATCTGATCATAAGCAGAGAGGTTTGTTGTAATTGTTATTATTGTTTAAGGTTGCAATGATTTATAAATTTAATCCTAAAAATTGACACTTTAAGAATTTATTGTTAAATCTAGCAATACTTTGAAATTAATCATAGTAATTTTAATTAGTGACATTTGTTATTAAGTTAGATTTCTAACCATTTTTCAATTACAATTTAGAAATAGTACTCGGATATAAATATACATATGTACATAAGTATATGTAATAATTTAAAATTAAACATATGTTGTATTGAGAAATTGTTTTATTAACATACATACTAGCTTTTGCGAGTGGTTTTGCTCCATTAATTAGGTGAAAGGTACCCTATGTCCTTTGCTGCACTCCTAATAACATGTATGCATAATTTCATGATCAGTTGAACAGTTAAGTAATAAAAGCATAACAAAAAACTCCGTTTCACATTTATCATTACATATTATAAAACAAAGTCCTCTGCCACATCTGTCTGTCTTTTCGCGATAAACTACTGAACGGATTTTATTGCGTTTTTCACCAGTGGATGGAGTGATTCACGAGGAAAGTTTAGGTGTATAATTTGTCCAGCTTTTTTAAATTTTCAGATCGGAACATTGTCCGCCGGGCCCGCTAGTAATTTGTATACTATTAAAATATTATAGGATGCCATAAAATATGACCCATCAATTTAAATTAACAGAAACTTTACCAATTACTAGTTATGTATTGGTTCCTTGACTAATTGTACATGTTTAAAATCTCTTTTATGGTAACATTAGGATATGTTTTCTTTTTCTGAGTTAATAATGTAATATTCTTAATTATAAGATGATATTTAGTAGAGGTACTCTTATATAAAATTTCAGAATTCGTATGTAATGACTGTGGGAGAAAATTTAAACAAAGGATTCATATAGTGAGACATTTGAAAATGCATTTACAAGTTGCAAACAAATCAAACACCAAACAATTTAAGTGCCCTTATAATCCCTGTCAAAGGTAACAGATTTATTATATAGTCAATCACATTGTAGAGATGCAATATCTATTATACATTTTTTTTTATATCATAGGAGGCAAATGAACAGGCGGGTCACCTGATGTTAAGGTCACCACCATCCATAGATACTAGCAACATCAGGAGAGTCGTAAGTCTGTTGCCAGCCTGTGTTTGGGGGAGAGGATAAAGGGGGACGGGGAGGCTCGAAAGGGAAGTGGGCCTCCGACGGTCTCACTGACCAAACGACACGCAAGCACTGTTAGTTCACGTCGGTGTTTCTGTGGGTCGGGTGGTACTACCACGGGTGAGCCGACCCATTCCTGCTGAAACCTGTAATAGCTTCAGCGTGGCTCTACCACCTACAATAGTATTAACTGTTTGACATATCAATACACAGCCCAAACTACACTGTATGGGCTTTTTCACTGTAGGTGATTTTAGAAATTCAATTCTTAAGCTGGTTAAGAAAGGGATGAAAGTTTGTATGACAATCTGTCAAATTTTAGTCAATCAGTTATTATTTTATCAATAAATATTATACAACAGAGCCGTCTGGTCTGTCTGTCTGTTCGCGATAAACTCAAAAACTACTGAACGGATTTTCATGTGGTCATCACAAGTAGATAAAATAATTAATGAGGAAGGTTTATGTATAGTGTAGATATAAAATAAAGTGTGGAAAATAATAATTGCATAGAAAACATAAAATTGGTATTATATTATATTACACATTATTTATTTCATTTCAGAGTATATTCAAAGAACAGTAACTTGAAACAGCACATTTTAATAAAACATGTGAAAATGACCCACGAGTGTCCTATCTGCAAAGCACAATTGTGCACAAAGGTAACTGTTAACATAATTTAGATTTAATTCCAATTTGATGTCATAGGTTAGCTTACTGTTAATAGATTTTTTTTCCTTAGTAAAATATTAGCAATCATATATCTGTTGAATATAATTTACGACTACTCACCAATTATCCGATATTTTACTGATATGTTACTGCGCGTTGTGTTTATTTTGTAGGGACATATCCAATTTTGCTTATATTTATTTTTCTAAAATATACAAGTTATACCTTTACAGAGAGAAGACAATAAATTATACTTCTGTTCATTACAGTAATCAAATATACCTAATTATATTTTCTCACAAAACAACAATTTTAAATGCAAAGAATAATATGAAATGTATATAAAAATACCCATTTTTATTAATTTACTTGTAAAAGTGTTTTACGGTTAGTTTAAACTTCACATAGAAATCTGTGGAATATAGTAACTTTTATGAATATAGAAATAGTAACAAATTAATATAAATACGATTTTTTGACGAAATTGATTGAAATATTCAAATAAAGATATTATAAAGACTAACTTAGTATCTCATATGAAAATTATTGAATTATTTCTTTACAGGCTAAACTCCGTCATCACTTGAAATTACATGATACTTTAGAACCAAAAGTAATACAACAGAAAACTAAAGCAATGGGACGAAAAGAACGAAAAGATATAGGGATTCCAAAGAAATCCATAGCTCTCAAACTGGCAGGCATTGAGTACACTGATAAATCATTTGAATTAAACTTAACTCAAACTTGTGTATTACCACTTTATTAGTAATTAGTATTTGTCGTCTTTCATTGCAGTTAAGCCAAAAATGATCGAAACTTGTGAATGTTTACAAGTATTATTAAAGTATTTTTCTATAACCAAATTATTTGAATTTCAATCACATATTTTATGTTTTATATGGTAGTTAAATAATTATTTTCATTAATTTAGTGTTTATAATTTTATATTTACTAACAAAAGGAATCTAAGTACACCAACCATCGGGAATAGAATTAATATCATCTTTTAAAGCTCTCTGTCTACCTTGCCTGTCCATCACGGAACAAAGCTTCTCGTTCTTCCGTACCTGTCTTTAAACGTGAACATATTAAATCCGACTGATTTCTTCAATTTAAAAAATCGATAGTATGCAATAAAGTGTGCTTGATATCAAATTTGAATTTATTTATTTTGTTTCGATTACAATTAACGATATTATGTATAGTCCGAGTCATCGTTGATGGCCGCTGTGAATATAGCTTTAAGTTCAGTCTTGCGCATAGTACAGTCAATAGATTAATACAAAACAAAATCAGAATATTATTATAGGAATTTATCATTTACGTTTATTAATCTTTAACTTGTCTCGATATTATACGTACAGCATAACAGGTTTTATTGAATTATGATTCAAGTAGATATTTGCCTATTACATTAAGTAATAAAAATGTAGCAGTATAATATAATACATAACTGCTACTTTCAGAAGATTCTGTATGTGAAATGATAGTTTGATAACGAAAAACGGCTATCAAGAAAATAACTGCCAACGAAATATGTATAATATATTACTCTAATCTATTTGGAATTTTCATATAGCCATAGTATTGTAAAATGCAGTTACAATATTATGCATGGAAGATGATACAATTCAAATTCAATATGAAAAACTTAACCAACGCGCGTATGGACATTTTATTTTTTACGTCACTTACAAAGAAAAAGTATCGTAACGAATTTAGCAACCGTCGATATCTTAATTACAATCATTGGCTAAAAAGTCGATTGTAACAAGTTAACAAGCCAGACGGAGTTAGTACCTTAAGTTCGTACGTAACTTAGTTGGTACCGTCTTGTAAACGGTTTGACAGCTGGTTTAAGAAAACCTGTTTTTATATGAATTGAGCAGATATATACATACATACAAGATATATATATATACATATAGAATATTTGCAAATAATTACAGACAAAAACGAACAAACAATAAAAGTTAAATCTGGGGCAATTAAATTACAGTAAAAACTGAATGATGCTAAAGCTAAAATATTAACAATTGGCCACATCATGTATTTGTCAGTTATAATTAAATCTAAATAACATTTAATCACCTGGTTTGTGAGTTTTGGGTGGTCGCTTACTTTAATTGAATGATCGCCTTTATGCAGTATTTTTTTCTATCTGTCAGTATATATTGTACAGATATTATGTGTATTACAATACCGTTATTGTGAATAAAATACATTCATAATAAATAATTTGTAATAAAAATAAAATGACTCAACGCCTTTCATAGAAACATCATTTTTCGAAGTGGATGGGTCTTCTAATAATGACAAATATATAAGAAAAAGAAAACAACGAAAATAGCTATAACATGTAATTAACAATAACAAAACTAGAATATGCATAACATATAACTATGCATAACATAAAAAACGTAACATAACTTCTGAATGTGACTGTACTGCAACTAGTAATGAAAGGACACATGTGTCAACGAGGGTGAAATAGGGGGCGAGGTACGCGCGCGGGCGAGCTTGCTCCCATTTTACCTCACTACTACGTCTCTCTGTTACCTAAATTTGTGTTCTGCGCATTTACTTCAGAGCGGTTAAAACGTTTGACGCGGACTATATTTTTGGATATTTAGTGTGAAATGTACGACGACATGTCAAAGCACAGTTTACGCCAAAGAGTATAATAAGTATTATAGGAATTTACGCTTAAGAACATATAAACCTGATAGGCCGCATTAACGCGTTTATTGATCTCCTATCTACTATGTTACCCTAAACTTAATTGTCTTTAGTCAGCTGTGTTCTAATTTCTCTGGATTATGGAATTATTTATATTCAATACATTTAATACAAACGTATCTGTATATTTAATAGTTTAGGAATGGAATCCACGAGATGGTAAAAGGAAAAGAGTGAGACAAGTTTTAAAATATGGACAGACGATATAAAGAAAGTGGGTGATTCGGGCTGGTAAAGAAAAGCTAATGATAGAAAAAGTTGGAAACAGCTGGAAGAGGCCGACGTGTCAAGTGACACGCTGACTACTACAACGGATAACCTTCCTATAATACTTATTATACTCTTTGGGATAACCTTATGTGTTAGGCTTCAGTAAAAAATAATGTATATATATATATATATAATATAGTTTCAGCAATAAAGGCTAGAATATAATATGGTGTGTTATATAAAAGACATGGTTTTGACCACAGAGTACATTATATAAAGTTTTGACCTTCAAAATTATACACAGATGATATATTCATGGCTTCATGGTCTAGACACTTTTGCCTTTTCAAATTTCATTAGGGACAAAAATTTAAAAGAATAAAAAGTATGTGTTCTTCACGGATGTGAAATTGAGCGGATAAATCGATCGTGTGGAATTGATTCTTATGAAATAAATGTATCGATTAAAAACAGTTTTTTTTAATATCTATAAAACTATATATCTATATATATATATATATATATAACTATATATATCTATAAAACTATCTATATAACTATATAAAGTAATAGAACTATGGGAGTAATATTAACACTTTATCAGAATAAAAACCTAACAAATTGAAATAGATAAAAAAAACCCCCATATGTGTACTTTATATATATATAAATTTAATTAAAAAAATATAATTGACTTAATTTCGGATTAATTTTCTATATATATGTATGCAGTCAAAAATCAAAATCAAAAATACTTTATTCAGTTTAGGCCCTAATAAGGCACTTATGAACGTCAAAGACTACCACCGGTTCGGAAAACAACCCAGTCATTGAGAAGAACCGGCAAGAAACTCGATCGGGTACATTTTTTTAACATATATTTCCAATACATCATACAATACTTTTAGTGGATGCACAGAGAGGAGTCAATTCCAGACATCACTATCATTCACATACTGATCCAATCTAGAATATCCTTTTGAAACTAAAACGCGTTTGACGTGGTGCTTAAATTTACAGTCCGGCAAATCGGTAACATGCTTTGGGACTTTATTGTAGAACCTAACACTATTACCTAAAAAACTATTACTGGTTTTGCTAAGTCTGAAACATGGGGCCACCAGTATCAAATGTGATACCAAAAATAAGTATACACTATTTATTTAATAATAATAATTTATAATGTAAACAAATAAAAAGATTACACAGCGACAGTTAACCTTAAATCAACAAATCCACTTAAAAAACGTTTATAGTATAAAAAACCACTTTATCATGAATACTCAAAAAAAAAAATATTATTCATCACCATATATCATTTAAAATCACACATAAATATACATATATATTATAGTATATCTATGTATGAATAGATTTTTTATCTCTACTGATATAAAACACGTATTATAGATTTTCACCTTGAAGATAGTTTTAGTTCTCGCGAAAACTTGACAGACGATTAGCAATCAACTTCATGGTGTCGCTTTTAGGTATCGGTGTGCGCGCGCATCGTAAAAATGCACTCTAATCATTTTTTAAATCGCGACAAAAGAAGCATAACTTCTAAACTTACTCAAAATGACAGTCCTCCGGTTTTAAAACTAAAAAACAAAACAAATGTCTTTAAATTGTCAGTTGAAGCAATAAGAAATATTTTCAGTGCCTTTTAACGATAAACAACCGTAAAAGTAAAGGGATAATTATAAAGCAACATCATTTTGGTCTCAAAGCAAATATTTGTTTATGTTTTAAAAATAGGAATAATTAAATAAGTGCCATATTTTTTCAGATAGCGATTTTACAAATAATAATTCAGATAATTTATACTTTAAAATACGGTTTGGCGATATTCCAACTTAAATTAGTTTACAGATTTAAATATTTTATGCTACCTGGTTATACTGTGTAATGTTTTTATTCCATATGTTCTTTTAAATCTGCAAGATTAAATTCCTTCGGTCAGTATATAAATTATGTTTTTTTATTCTAATTATTCTTTTTCATGACGAAATACTCACACTCGACAGCTACTTTTAGGTATTTTACCATAAGAAGATGGCGTTATTGTTAATCAACAATTATTTACACTATAAAGAAAGATAACGGTTGAAAAGATACAAGTTTTATCCACATACACATGGCACAGCCTTCTGAGTGCCTTGTTCGTTTTAGTGAACTTACTTTACTTTTTTCATTTAAGGCACAAGTGACGCAATTTTAAAGATTAATTAAATATGTAGTTTTAGCAGCTTTGTGTTTCTTTTCCCGATATACCACTACTATTTCTTTCATGTTTTTAATTTTAAAAATGGCTCATAAATGCAATTTATTTATTAAATAGCAATTACAATGAATTATATAATCGATTAAACATGTGAGTATTCGAATAAAAGAAATATATTCACCATTAATCACTAGTGACATACGTAGTATCCTCTTAGTAGTCTGTGCTAGTGACGTTGACGTTCGTCATAGTTATCATAGTATAGTAGGGGATAGTTTTTTCCAGGGTTAATATTTAAGTAAAAACTCTCGAATTATATATCGTGTGGTATATTATGGTTTGTTATTAGAATTCATTTTGCAAAATGCCAATACTTCAATTTTACTCTGCAATACAATAATTCATTGTTTCAGTTATTTAAATCGAGTATAGAAATACACTAAAAGATTTATTTCTATTATGGAATTTACTTTGAACGTATTCACCTTGAATTGTTGGTAAGTTAATGAAATATCAGTCCAAGAAATGGCCTTCAAATAACCTATTGCTAATAAATTGATATGTATCGTGTAATCAATAATTTTTATCGTATACAGTCTAACAATAAGATCAAACTATTATCTATAACATAAATTATAATGTAGCTTTATGAATAAAAAAATAGTTTTAATATATTGAAAATTCATTTTAGATCTATATGATTTTAACGTAACATATTAAGTTGAAACTATTACATTTTTTTTAATTCAGTTGAAATGCATATACTTATATATCTTTATTAAGAAATACAATTTCTATACTCATGATTATTAATTATAGTGTTATAACCATAGGGTTAAAATAGCTGTAATATAGCATAGGTACTTGGCTTGAGAGGTTTGTTCTGAGCACAAAGGGATCTTCATATTTGTTAATACAATATTAATTACTTTTTGTATAACTATTTTACTACTAAAATACATATGTAAAGAAAAAAAAGTTATTCAAATTGATTTGTAAAGAGAAGTTATTGCTTAGTTTCATAATATATTTGGTAAATTGTAACAATGTCTTTATCACTCGTTCTACTGCTCTGTAGCCATGCACCTTTACATTGATGTAGATCCCCAACAAATTTGCTATGGGTCAAAATGCTATAGGTATGTCACTGATTACTTTACTGAATTCATAGTATAAAATCAGACTTTCTTTTTATTTAGTAAGGAATATTGACTGAATCTAAAGCTACAATATTTCTAAGAGTTATGTCAAAAATATGAAATAGACATTATCCCAAATGGAAATAGTTTTGTGGGCATTTGAAACATGAATTCAAATTCAAAAACACTTTATTCAATTTAGGCGCTAAGAAGGCACTTATGAACGTCAAAACTACCACCGGTTCGGAAAACACCCCAGTCATCGAGAAGAACCGGCAAGAAACTCGATCTAGTTTATCTTTTTAACAAATATATATAATATTTAGAATAATAATATATTCTATATAATAGTAAATTTCACAAACGTTTTTAATGGATGCACAGAGATGAGTCAATTCCAGACATCACCATCCTTCACATATTGATCCACTCTATAATAGCCTTTTGACACCAAAACCCGCTTGACATGCCGCTTAAATTCACAATCCGGCAAATCGGTAATATCCTTTGGGACTTTGTTATAAAATCTAACACTATTTCCCAAAAATCTGTTACTGGTTTTACTAAGTCTAAAACGTGGGACAACTAGTTTGTCACAGTTTCTAGTATTTAGATTGTGCCGGTATTTTACGAAATCTAGCTTTTCTAGGTTCTTACGGACATACATTAAATTGTCAAGAATGTATTGGGAGGGCAGAGTTAAGATACCGTACTCCTTGAACTTGGTCTTTAAGGATTCGCGAGGTCTCATATTGTAGATTGCTCGAACTGCTCGTTTTTGTAATAAAAATATGGTGTCTACCTCAGCTGCTGTCCCCCACAACAGAATGCCATAAGACATTAGGCTATGGAAGTAGACTAACCTAGCAGTGGCAATATCAGTTAGCTGGCGAATCTTACGTACTGCAAATGCAGCAGAACTTAATTTGCTTGCCAATTGTTTAATTTGAGGACCCCATTGTAATTTTGAATCTAGTGTGATACCCAAAAATACAGTATTATCAATTAACCCTACAAAATTCCCTTCGATCTTAATGCTACTATCAATCTGTGGCACAGTTAGGCAAAATAAATCTCATACATTTTGTTTTACCTGTATTAAGTACTAAGTTATTTAATGCAAACCAATGAGAAATTTCGTTTAAAGTATTATTTACATGCCAAACCTCTGAATCTGTCCTTTTTACTTTAAATATAATTGAAGTATCGTCTGCAAAAAGCACCATGTCAGCACAGTTATTGACCATTAGCGGCAGATCATTTATGTATATTAAGAACAAGAACGGTCCCAGAATAGAGCCCTGTGGCACACCAATTCGCGCAAAGGATCCTGCAGAGGATACCCGTTGTATG
This sequence comes from Antheraea yamamai, assembly GCA_036509395.1. Lineage (NCBI taxonomy): Eukaryota > Metazoa > Arthropoda > Insecta > Lepidoptera > Saturniidae > Antheraea > Antheraea yamamai. The sequence goes on along the minus strand of AP028436.1, from coordinate 15,896,626 downwards.
CCAACTTTCTGACAACGATCTTTTAAATAAGAGACTAGAAGGTCGAGAGAAGATCCACAAATACCATAATGTTTTAATTTTAGAATAAGCGTACTATGGTCAACGCAATCAAAGGCCTTAGACAGATCGCAGAACACACCAATTGCATCATGCAAATCCTCCCAGGCCCTCAATATATAACTTATAAGCGTTGCACCCGCGTCAGTAGTGGATTTCAATTTCGTGAAACCAAACTGTCGACCATCCAGAAACTTTTGCATATTGAAATAGTCTACTAATTGGTTGAGCATAATCTTTTCAAAAATTTTACTTAAGGACGGAAGTACAGAAATAGGTCTATAGTTTCCAAGACTACTTCTGCAGCCTGATTTAAACAAAGGAACTACTTTGCTTATATTCATTAAATTGGGGAAAGTTCCTTTTGCTATACACTGGTTAAATATATTAGCCAAATGTGGTGAAATAGTAACAATTAAAGACTGTACTACTGTTAAGGATATACCCCATATGTCTTCCGTGTGTTTTAAATTTAATTGCTTGAAGGTCCTTATTATTTCACCTGCGCTAATAGATAAGAATTTAAATTTTGAATCTATAGATGCACTCATATTTTTTAAAAGAGCTGCTGCATCCTGGGCTGATGATGTTATATCTTTTGTTACTTGTAAAGGTATATTAGTGAAATAATCTTGGAAAACAGTTACTACCTGTACTTTTGGAAATATGTACTCCGTCGACATTTAGATTAAGTGAATTATCATTTATTTTATTTTTACCTAATTCTTTATTTATAATATGCCAAACAGTTTTCGTCTTATTTCTAGATTCGAGAACTTTATTTCCCAAAAAGTTTGCTTTGGCAGCAATACAAACACGTTTAAAAACTTTAGAATAATTTCTAACATAAGCATGACAGGATTCACTACTTGTTAGTGATCTCCTATAACATAATATATCTAGTCTCTCTCTATTTAATAATAAGCCTATGTTTAAAATTTTGCCGGAGAAGCGATTAATATTTTGGTGATATACTGTAATATTACACTTCTCCTTTGTCTTATATGCATGATGCATATAAACTTTATATACTTCAGTAGAGCTTCCCATGTTAGACAAGGAAGTCAAGGGCTTATTAGTGATTCAGAGCTCCCAACTATACAGGAACTGACATTTGTAATAATTCATACTACTCACAATCTTTAAACCATAAAAATAATAATAGTATATCTAGGTCCTATGGATTCCTAGTTCACATCTCATTGAAAATATGGTATGGGTCAACAGAGAAGTTGCTTGATTCTAAGAAACTTAAGATACCATGCCCTTTAATTCTAACTTTGCCACTGAAAGCAGTCTATGCACCTTGACACATTAATAGATTTATATGATTAAATTTCAAATTATTGGATATACTACATTGGAAGCATTCAAAAATCTCAACAATTTACTACATTAACATGTATCTATTGTATAAAAGTTGTCTAATATTATGCAATTGATGTTTCCAGGGGTATACCCTTTGTATCAAAGAACAGAAAAGAGAGATTTCAAGCTATATCTAAATATTTAATCGAAGCTCCCCACAATATAGTGTGTCTTCAGGAAGTATGGAGTGAAAAGGATTATTTGTTCTTGAAAGAAAGCCTGAAGACTGTACTGCCATACTCACATTACTTCTATAGGTAAACATTTAAATTAAATATTCTATTATTCATACTATGTTGTTTTATAGATGCCATGTCTACATTTTATTCTTGGAAAGGTAAAAAATATATAGAAACTAACGGGCCTGGCATACGTTATCCCGCCCTGATAATAAAAAACCTAGACATATTATATACCTAAACCTTCCTTGGGAATCACTCTATCTACTGGTGAAAACCGCAAGAAAATCTGTTCAGTAGTTGTTGAGCTTATTGCAAACAGACAGACAGTCATGGCAGAGGACTTTGTTTTATAATATATGATGATAGTGAAATGATAATATTTAGTATTGTTATACATACCTAACATAGCTAACAAGACACATAATTAGATTTAAATTAATTGTTAATTTTAAGCTTTAAATATTATGGGAAAAAATATTCATATTGCTTCATCACACATGTGTAAATGGGACTACTCAAAAATACATGAAATTAAAAATGTTTCCATGAATCTAAGAAGACAAGGTGTTTTGTTTATATAGAACTGAACATTTTAAGTAAACAAATTTACTTTAAATTCAAGAATATTCATCAGCAAGTGTGTTTGTGTTTGTTCTCATAAAATTTGTTAGTTCCACCAGTAAAGAAGCTGTTTACATTTAAATAAACCAATTTTCATTTATAATCTTCATTCTGTTTAACGCATTTCATGCGGTAACTGCACTTTTACAATTTTTCATAGATTGTCACTGGAGTGTGGGTCACGTAACAGTAAATATTTGGTTGATTTTTACTAGAGAGTAGGTAACACAAAAAGAAATATGATGTACAAATTATGTGGTGTCTGTGTTGCTATGCAACTATTCAGGTTATTTCTTCTCCGACGGCCCATCTATTAACATATAACATATATTAACATAACATATATTAACATAACATCAACAATATAGCATGCAATCTATTAACATGATTAGAATACTTGTGTATACCAAAATCATCTTGTTCTTTAAAAATATTTATATCCTTCATATGATTCTTAATCTCTGGCTTAATTCTTTTCTTACATTTAAAGTTACTGAAATTGTTTATGTTATCGCGTTATGTTCTCTTTTACAGCGGTGTTCTTGGGTCGGGCCTTTGTGTTTTCTCTAAATGGGTGATGCAAGATGTATTCTTTCACCAGTGGCCTCTGAATGGGTATATTCATAAGATTCATCACGGTGATTGGTTTGGAGGCAAAGGTGTTGGTTTATGCCGCATCAGATATGGTGATAGATTGATCAACGTATATTGCACACATGTAGGTGTTATTTTAGAAATTCCAGAAAAGTTCTTATCACATCTAATCTGTAATCATATATTTACTATCAATTTACTGATAACACTTTGCAAATGTTGTTTACTTTATTTCGATACTGTGACCAATATAGACTTTAGGTGGGAGTACACTGTCACTGAAAACCCTCCAGTTTAATACGGATTTTTTTGCAATTTTATTTTGTGTTTGAAGCGATGATGGCTTGGTTGATAGCAATCCTAGCGATTAAGTCGTAGCTTGCGGTAAAAGAAAACATTTTGATGAATCCACGGCATGGTGGTAGGACTTTTCCTAAGTCCGCCTAGGCAGCTACCACCGTCTAGTACTAAATGTGTCACTAAGCACCTGTTGTGGTGTTCCAACAGCTGCACTTGAGAGCCAGCCCCTTCTAGGTTTAGGGTGTTTACCATTTTAGACCTCATTGTCATTTGAAACTAAACTAAAACCTATACAGTAATTAAAAAAAGCTGGATATGTGATATACTTGTGAAATATCGGAAATAGTATTTAATATAAAAGGACCTCATTAAAACAAAAAAAAAAATACAGTCGAATTGAGAACCTCCTCCTTTTTTTGAAGTCGGTTAAATATAAATTAGTCCTTAAATCAGTCCTATTCCATCTTATTTTTAAATGGTCCACAAACACGTTTCATTCATGGTGTCGCGGGCCGCAAACTACTAATATTTAGGTATTAAATAAAAACACATAATTTCAAATTACGGTCCGCAGGCCGCTGGTTGAGTATAGTTGCCTTACACATTAGAATGGTTAGGGGGTTTGAGTTTATGGAGTTTAGAGTCAATGGGTGCAATTCAAGATTAAAGCACTTTATTTGCCTTAACTTCAAAACTTTTTCCTTTCTATACCGTATATTTTTAAATTTAACTATAATTAAAATACAAAGACCACAGTGTCCAACAATCTAAACTTTTATAAACATTTTGTTCCGGTCGGATTACCACAAAAATTTACCACCATCTTCTCCAAAATAAAATTTATGCACGCTTTCATATAGTATGGTTTAGCATGATCATAATTATTAAATATAATATTTTTGTTTTTTTATACTACTTTAGAATAACAGAAATAATTTGTATGTTATTTCGTTTTAAGGATCTGTTTATATACAATTAACCACTAAATAAAAATCTTTTTCAAGGCCTTGTTGTACTCATTAATTTTTTATTCATGTATGTTCTACTATCTTCTAAATATTTTGTATATACATATCTCCTTTGTATTTTGCATACCTTACAAGTAAATTTTCATATTTCTTTCAGCTAATGTAAATTTAGTATTTAAAAAAATATATAATTTTACTCGAAAATATTTATATTATACTGTTACAGCTACATGCGGAATACCATGAAGATGATATTTATTTAGCTCATAGAGTTCTCCAGGCTTTCTCTACGGCAGAATTTGTGAAGTTGACGATAGCACCAGCCGACGTGTCTATACTTGCCGGTGATCTTAATACTGCACCTGGTGATATTTCATTCAAGTAAGAATTATCTAACTATATTCGCTTCATTAATACTTCGTAGCCTTGGAGTATGCTAATTTGAGTATCTCTACTATGTTATTTTTCCAATGATACAGTATTATATAGTATTCTACTGTTGTTTAGGTTTATGCAAATATTGTTGATACCAATTTCATAAAAATAATATATAAGTAACAAATATACCTTGTTATTCTACTCTTTACATAAAATATTTAAAACTTTCAATTTAAAATATTATAGCTTATCCCAATGAGTACTGCAAACAGCTGCAAATATTCTTGGCAGTCTTAAAACTACTATGCACATTCTACACCTAACTAACAAATACTGTATATTATAGAGGGAGTACAGCCACAAACTGTATTTACACATAATCATACATACATCATACACACGCAAGGTTTAGACGACGCTTTTAAGAATTTATAAAAAAAAATCTTTTCTTACATAAGACTAATATTTGAGTTGTGTAATATCGAAGGAAAATTAGGGAGGTGATATGAAATGAAAGAAAGAAAGATACTTTATTCAGCAGTACATACATCACATATTTACAAGTAACATTAAATATAAGAAATAAGACAAATATATGAGTATACATAATCAAAGGTGCCTATCTAAACCTCGACTCATTTTTGGCAAAGTGGAAAAAATGTTTCTTTCCTAAAGTATAACAGTGATGATATATGTATAACAAATAAAAGATTATAGGTCTATAGATCATTTATTTTTTAAAATTTGCTGTCTCACCACATAAAAAACTTATTTTCCCCAAAAAATGTAGTTAGCCGCCTATGATTCTATAAGACTCATATGGTAATACCGAAATGTATTTTTAATTTTGTATGTATGGATTGATGGTGGAATGGTGTATGGATTAGTTTATATCAGTTATATTTTTCAATTCCCAAATTATAGGTGAACATTGCCGGTTTTGATTTTATACCACTAATTTGTATAAATATCATTGTATTGTTTTACAGAATAATTAGCCAGTTGTCATCACTTTTAGATCCATTTGACATGAAATGTGAAGGTAGTAATTCAGCTATCGGCAAAGCGTCAGGAACTTGTGACAATGTTAATAACAGCTATTCCGATGCTAAGATGACGAAATCTTGCCCCGAAGGAAAGAGGATCGATCATATACTATTCCATGTTAACGCTTCGTGGGAGGTTTGTTATTATTTTTTTTATTTATTATAATAAAAAAGTAAAAATGGGTTGCGCTTATATTGTAACCATCAGATATTTTTGTGTGAGCCCAGTATCTCTTTTAGTTCATTTAGGAGGAAAGATATATTTTTGGGCGATGGCAGGACACTACGATTTTATATGACTGGATACATCTACGTACATAAATTGTAAAAAAAATATCCTCCATCTGAACAGACATGTTAAAATGTATAATGTACTAGCTGAGCCGGCCACGCGTTGCTGTGGCTAAGTTATTATGAAAAAGAAATTCAAAATTAAGACGTGTCGTCATCTATGAGATATCTATAATAGTCGGGCCTACAGTTTTTTGTCATAAAACTAGTTGTTAATAAAACTGTTATTGTCTATGGACGATGGTGATCACTTAGCATCAGGTGACCCACCTGTTCGTTTGCCTGCTATGACATAAAAAAAGATCGATTGAGTAGTTACGGGGTTCATCGTGGACAAACACAGGATTTTTATATATTTGGAGATGATATGTATATATATGAAATTTAGGTTTGTTTGTTGAGACTTTTCATTTACACCACAAACTTGTTTCTTTTTTTTTATTGGCAACCCTTTTCAGGCTGAAGTTCTTAATTTCGGTAATCCTTTAGAAGAGAGAGTTCCCGGTCAACCGTTTTCGTATTCCGACCACAATGCAGTCTCACTAGAAATGCGACTTACACGAACTGAAAACAAAAGTATAAGACAAGACAGCAAAGATGAAAGCCTCCAAGAGACTATCGCGAAAACCATTAAAATATGCCAAGAGGCCACTGTCACGATAAACAAGTCGAAACGACTATTTTTGACAACCGGCGGATTGATATTCATGTTTTTGTTGGGCACTGTCGGCTTTTGGCCGAATTTTATACTTTATGACGTAATTAAACTGGTCATAACTGGTTTGTGCTTCTACTACTTGATAATGGGCTCAATTTGGAATCAAATTGAGATGAATAGTTTAAAAGCTGGTCTTACTGCGCTCGACAACTTAAGTAAAACAAGGATTGAGGTTATTGACTGTGATAATGATGTAGAAGACTAAGCTGAGAACAGGAACTATGCAAATATACAATTTACTTAATTTACTTTACACTACATAAGCTTTATAAGAATTTGACGAACTACTACTATTACTTACTCTATTTCTATTAAAGCAACGTTTATATTTTATCTTTACACTTATGACATTCCACCGATTATGTATTTAAAAATTATTTTATATTTTAAACAATTATAAACCAGTGCACTGTAATATGAATTGTAATAATAAGTATTAAATTATCGAATATTACTTAATTCTATAAGAATAAAACATATCAGAGCGACCAAACATATTTTTTTATTTATGTATAAAGCTTACTGTGATTGTTTGTGGCATTTCTTGACAAGAGAGTAAAATTTTATATATATTTTTTTTTTAATATGTAATCTCTTGTTATGACATTTTGGAAGCGGCCTAAATATTTATGAAATAAACATTAGTAATATTATTTACAAATAGTTTTATTTTTGGAAACACGGTTTGGTGCTTACCTTTATGGCTTCAATGAATCTCCTTTGGGGGCGTCCATAAATTACGTGAGGTGTTTTTTTAAATTTTCTGTAACTCCCTCCCCCCCCTGGTGAGATGTCCTGAGATTTTATTCAACCCCCTCCCCCATCCCCCAATCTCACGTGAGATTTTTCAAAATGTGGATTTCTTACGTAAACGCGTTCGATTGTTATTGTAAAAAGAAAATAAAATTATTTTCTTTTGAACGAATTAGTGAATGATCTTAATCGTATTACGATTACGCTTAATATTAAATCTTAAGCATGTACAATCTGGATTAAATGGGCCAAAACAGTATTTTTTTTTGTTTCAATCAGAATAAATATTGCGTGATATTTGCCGAGTCCCCCTCTCTCCAACTTAAGATTAGATGAGATTTGACTCGACCCCCTCCCCCTCTTAAACATCTCACGTAATTTATGAACGCCCCCTTTCCAGTTTCTAATATGGTTTTTAAAGCATACCAGTGCAGATTCTGATCGTATTAACACACTAGCTGATGACTCGTTGAATTAGTTCTCATGATAACTGTTTCAAGGAACTGAATTTTTTTATCTCTCGGTATAAATAAAATGGTAGAGATCTACCGTTGTGCACGCATTAACGTAAAAGTTACTGGATAGATTTCGATTACATTTTTTTTTCATAAACATTTATTCATCAAGTATTGTGTCAAAAAAAATCGTAAATAGAGAAATATTTTTTTATTTCTAAAACTTAACATAACAATAATTAAAAAAATCGTCAAATTATGTATAAATAACTATCACAAGTTTATTATATTAGAGAAAATAATAGTAGATTAATTACAGATCATAACATATTATGATAGTGGTAACACAAACGTTTTCAACTAGGGAATGTACATATATATAAATACAGCTTATATCTAGAATTACAAACACAATATACATACTATTATTACTTTCATTTATAAGCCTGTTAAAGAGAACAAATTTTTGGAACTCGGGAGTTTTTATTTTACATTGCTCTTTGTAATATAAAACCGGTATCTAGGCTCTGATAAAAAATGAATACAGCCTGTGATGTTCGTAGTCATAAATTACTTAAATGTATTTAAACCATCGGTGTAGAAATGTCCCACTACTGAGAAAAGTTCTCTTCCCAAGTGTAGGCAACTGATATATCTTCACGCTAACCCTAAATTGGGTTATTTTAAACGGCAAAAAATTTTGAATTACTTCATTAAATGTTGATACTATCAATCTAAAATTGTTTATAAGTTACGTTATGACGTGTTCCTTCACCGTAGGTCGATATTGTTACTAAATATATTATTTAAAAGAAACTTCTACGGTACGGTAGGGAATAACTTTTATTACGCGTTAAACGTAAGGTAGGTATGCAATTCTGTGTATGTATAAATAAGTCTGTCTGGGTTTAGTGGTACACAAAGATAAGTAAATGTATAATTTTTAATACTACGGGATTCCGTATAGGATATAGTTCATGAGCTTTCTCATATATATTGTATAAATAATAATTGTATATATATATATATATATATATATATATATATATATATATATATATATATATATATATATATATATATATACAATTTAATACATACAAGCCAAGGAAGTGTCACTTCCTCCACGTGTAAACACTGATACACGCAATGTAATTTTTTTTATTAATAAAATATTCTCGCGTAAATTTTGTATGTGCTAAATGAGTTTTAGCACGCGAAAATTTACGCGAATTTTGTATGTGTTAAAACTCAAACCAGTAAAATATCGTATTGATATCTCATTGTCCACATCTTTAATATATATTTTTTACAATAAAAATTAGTGATAACGTTTTATATAAAGCCGTTAACTACATTAACTCGGTAAAAGAATAAAACTTTTGTGAAAAAAGATGTTGTATAATTAAAGTTAGTTTATTGTGTGAAAACATAAGAAAAGATTAGAAGATTAACTAATTAAAAATTATCTATCTTGTGATGTTTAATTTTATACTTGGGGATTTCCCTTTGATTCACTGTCGTTCACATCCAGAAGTGGTTCAGTTTCGCTATTGGTTAACACGTTAACTGCACTATCTAGAGAGCCATAGACAGACGGTCGGATATCTACTGGAGGTATTTCATCATCAGAAATCAGATTAGGAGCAGAACTAGACGCGACCGGGTCGCTCACGAGTCTAGAACTTTCGTCGTAACCACGTGCCATGTGGTACATTGTCTTACCTCTCAGCCTTCTACTGAATGAACTTCCTGAAATGGTTTTTTTTTTAATTAGTAACATTTAATTGGCAATCATTAGTTACATAATTATTATTTCGTGTAATATTCGTATTATATTGTACAAAGCTTCTTAACATTACGAAGTACTCCATAGCGAATTTAAATAAGGGAAACTCTCCTCATTCGCGGTTAAAAAAAATGTGACCACTTTCTATATTCGCGACTGAAAGTTTATTTATACGGGGGTCGAATATGTTACTGTACTAGAAGTGTATACTTTTATAGACATCACTGCACGTTGATTTCAATATTCCAATGGTTTTAGGCCTTAGTTTATACTATACTAGCGGGCCCGGCAGACGTTGTCCCGCCCTGATTATAAAAAAATCCTAGACAAATTATCTACTAAAATGTTCCTCGTGAATCACTTTATCCACTGGCGAAAACCGCACGGAGATCCGTTCAGTACTTTTTGAGTTTATCGCGAACAGATAGACAGACAGACGAGCTAGGGGACTTTGTTTTATACTATGTAATGATTAGTACCTACGAAAAAACTATTTCCGAACACTCAAGAAGTGTCTGAAGTAAACTTGATTTCTCTACGAACATCGTGAATAATACCACAGTAACAAATAAGACAATGTGGTGACTCATCGATGCGTGAAACACACATACATTGAAAACATAACGCTATGAATAAAACACAATATTTTAAACGAAAAATTCTAAAAATAATATATGTAGAAGTGTTATAATAAAGCAACTTTTTTAACAACGCATTTCTACGTTCATTCTATATCTCATGTGAAATTAAGGGGTTGGGGTCGGGACAGATCTCACCAACGGTCCCCCTTTGGTCAAAAATTCTTAAAAATGTCTCACGTAATTATGGACGCCCCTAAGAAGTAAAACTAAGACAGTTTAATCGAATTCTATCCAGTAATTTTTACTTGATTTGTTTACACAACGACACATCTTTATAACTTATATAAACAACCTTTAGTTAAATTTGTGGTCAGTAAATTAGTTTCAGTTTATATATTGAAATTACTACTTTATTTTATCAAGAGAGAGTTTACATCATGTATCAGGAGATCCCAGTTATGTTTGATTAAGCAAATAAATAAAAGGAACGTACCGACAACACCGAGATGTTCGGATATATCTCGTTTAACATCGGACACGTCCCACATGGCGAGGAACGAACCGAGACAAGACGGCGACGGATCCAACGGCGATACGTACGGCTTATACGAGAAGCTGTAGTGGTGAGCGATCGCCGCCAAAAACATTTCAATACAAATCAGGAAATCCTACAAAGAGACACGTCTAAATCTATATTGTTCACGTTATTGACGTGATAACGTCTTATAAATCGATGAACGCTGGCTGCACGCACGAAATATCATGACTAATTGTCACGTTCCGCCTGAGCCGAGCGTGCAATCGAGAGCGCGGAACAAGCGATACAGAGCCGCGATCGGTCTAAGCGTTCGAATTGTGACGCATCTGTCTATACCTACATAGAATAATTCAATTCATAAAAGTATGCAATTTTTTAATCGTATGGCAAAATATTACCTTATTCTATCTATTACTCTATCGCGGCCAAAAACGTGTTACTCTTTAGCAGTACCCGGGGAGTACGTGCAGGGGAATGTGAGGTATACTCGCTGCGGATGCGAGTAACATCATCCAGTAACATTTTTTTTTTTCGAACTGACTACGCTATTGACCTAGCAAGGTCTTAACAGCTTCACCGGACTACTAAGGCGAGCGCTTATGGCACTCAGCCGATTTTATTTGGGCAACTAGCTCAAGGGCGCACGTCACACCTCGGCTTGTGCTGTTGCCTGATACTTGTAATTTGCGACCTATCTGAGCTAACCTAAGCTAAGCCAAGTATTCATACATATATGAGTTGTTGAAACATATATGTGCACCAAGCATATATACCTCAACAACTCTTATATATATTTCGTATCGGATAATTTTCTAAACTATTTCAGTTTTATAAGGGAAAAAAATAAAACCCTTCCACTTTCATGTGTAAGCGTGTATGCGTGCACGTGTGTGGAGGTGATTTGTGTAATGTTATCGCAGTGATGTAAGATTTCGTGTCACTGTATCGCGCGAGCAGTAACATTGTTCAACAGTTTATCTCTCGGTGGTTGCCATTGTTTTTGGATTGTACTATGCTTACCATCAAGCATAGTGCAGTCACTTTGTCGTGCTACAATAAAAAAAATGAAAGTATCTAGAGATGGTTCGTGAGGTTATTCGATTTCCTTCGTGTTGTTACAACCCTGGGATGATAGGGATAATGCATAGTCAAGTGCATTGTCAGCAATTATTACAGTGCAGTTCAAGTCCGGACACTATTACAGAAACACGTTTTCCGAATTTATTTTTAATTATAATCACTTTGATTAAAACTTTTTTAAGACACTTTTTCCACGGTCCAACAGTACATTGAATGTAAGGTGAAACGAATAAAACACTTATTTTTGCATATTTACACATTTCATGATAAACGCGAAAAGTAAACAAAGAGGATTCGCAACGTAAATCATAAACCTTCATGCATTATTACGGTCAATAAAATAAATAACAAAACGTATAAAGGTCATCGAGAAAACCATTTTCAATAAATAGTATACTCGAATCATAGACAAATAATTACCTGTAGTTTAGAAGATATGATTTTTACTTTGTCCGAATCAGATATGTCAAATATGGTCGATATCACTCCACAGTACACTAATATGTTGATTATTACACCTTGGCTGTAAATAAATTAAGAGTGTTGGATAAGGCAAAGTACAAAATAAATTAATAAAATAGGTATAATCTCTGGAAGTGATTATCCGACTCGGAAAAATTCTTTCCTTGATAAGTTACCTTCTATTTAAAAAAAAAACTGCGGTTTATTGCATCCCCACATCGGTTATAGAGTTATCATGGCACCGTTCTCTGTGCATCCACCAAAAACGAATGTAATGTGTATATGTCTAAAAATATGTTGCGCTATGTTTTGTATAATGAAAAAATAAACCAGATCGAGTTTCTTGCCGGTTCTTCTCGATGACTGGGTTGGTTTCCGAACCGGTGGTAGTTTTGACGTTCATAAGTGCCTTCTTAGGGCTTAAGTTTCTGGATTTTGATAATAAATTCTATATATGTACAATAAGAGACGTCAAAAATAATAGGTGGTAGAGCCACGTTGAAGCTATTACTGGTTTCTGCATGAATGGGTCGGCTCGTCCGGGGTAGTACCACCCTCTCACAGAAAACCGACGTGAAGTAACAGTGCTTGCATTGTTGCGTTTCGTTTGGTCAGTGAGAGCGCCGGATACGCACCTCCTCTCCCCTTCCCCGTTCTTCCCCTCCCCATCCCCCACTTCCCCACTCCCCTCTCCCCCAAACACAGGTTGGCAACGCACTTGCGACTCCCTTGGTGTTGCAAGTGTCTATGGACGGTGGTGATCACTTACCATCAGGTGACCCACATGTTCGTTTGCCTCCTATAACATAAAAAAAAAAAAAAAAAAATATCTTTAACAGATCAGCGTTATATATGTCAGAATATTAGTTTATATATCGTAATCCTATTATATATTATTTTTAAACTATTATAAACGAGATTATCGATTTGCCTGTTTGTTTGTTAAGCTTTTACGCCTTAACCACTCAACCGATCATAATGAAATTTTGCATAAATATGGTCATGAGCACAGAAAAGAATATGAGGACTCTTTCCTCCGGAAAAAAAACTATTGTTAGGAACAGCTCAAATTTACATTAAGCTGACGAAACCGCAAGCAAAAACCAGTTTGGTAATGAACTATTTTTGTTTATTTACTGACATTTTCGCCACCAATTTTCGATATGAATCGATTATACCAATTGATGATCGATGTCAAATTTCGTTGAGGCTCCATTCACCTTTACTCTTAGGTTTCATTTAAATAAATTACTCGTTAGACTTATGTATGTTATTTTTACCGACAAATATTTGGCTCTTTGGAAAAAGAATTTTATAGTATTTTGGTGAATTTTAAGGCCTGTGTCCTGTTTATCAAACGTTACAAGCCTTGTATTACAAGCGTTTACTTGTAAATCAATGCACTTTCGCAGAAATGCCTTTATAAAAACCACATCTGTCAATGACATGCTACAAGGGAAATCGCTAATAACACAAGTGCATTTTCACACTTGTATTTATGGTTTTGTTTAACAAAAATGCCTTTGTAACTTGTTACGAAAAAGAAAGCTTCCGTTGACTCTAAAATAGGTCATTAAAACAAAAAATCAAATTATTTGGTAACAGTTATATTTTTAACATTAACTAGACTAGTTATTGTGCCGTAATTTCTATACAATCAACATATATTGTGGTAGAAAAATCATTTAGTAATTAAAAAAAAAAAAATCTTGTAAATTAAAAATACAAGTTCACATAAAATTGTATGAAATGTCCTTGTATCTTGAACCTTAAGTCTATAGACTTGTATTTTGATAAAAGTAATTTGAAAGAACATGTAAAAACGTTATTGTAATATGTAACTTGTGAACTTGTAGACTTGTAACGTTCGATAAAAGTGCACTGACCTGCTTAAAACAATTAATCAATAACTAGTATAAGAACGTTGTATCTATAAAATATAATAAAATAAAGTTGTTTTTTGTGTCTGTCTCTGTGTATTATATATCATTAACAGAATTTCTTCCGGGAGGTCTATATCTACACTATATTTATAAATAGTGGAAAAAAATCGATAAGTAAATCGATTAATCTAATGAGATCGATCGTAAGATAGTATTTTTGGGCGCTTACATTGAAGCAAAGGCTACATTAAAACTTTGCACCCTTGCAAAACTTTTTTTTGCGTACTGACTATGCTATTGTCCTAGCAATGCCTTTACATCTTCATCGGGCTACTAAGGCGAGCGCTTAAGGCACTCAGCCGATTTTATTTTGACAACTAGCACAACGGTACACGGCTCACCTCGGCATGCCCTTGCGAAGCGGGGACAGGTCGTTAGTTCTTTATAATATTTTTTTTTTGGATTCACAACAAAAATAATTGCTTACAATTTAGAACTATACTTACAAAAATGAAAAGAATACAACAGCTTTAATACATAAAAACTTTCCAATCGGCTTCATTGGTTGTAATTCTGTTCTGTTTGCTCTATAGAAGAGGACCAGGCAATACATGGCTACGAACTGTGACAGGTTGTTGATGGCAATAATATAAGGAAATGCTACATTGGGGCTGAAGTCACTCTCTCCATAAACTCCGCTTAATTCACATATCATAGAGATCACTGTTGTAATTGGCCTCACCAATGTGTATTGCAAAATACCGTGTTTGCAATTGTGTACAAATTCACTGAAATAAAAATATTTATAATAAGGCACATACAATCCTTTTTTTTTTAACAACACATTTAGCCATGATGTTGTTTTTTATGTTGAGTTAGCAAACGATAAAGAGATTAGGTAATACATTAAAACTATGGGGGAGTTACTTTGAAGTAAAACTACGGCGGTATTATTACAAAAAAAGTTAAATATGTATTGAATCCTGGCTCTAAAAAGGTTTCGTATTAAATGCACCGTGGTTGCTGAATGGTCGCCATCTTCCTCTTTTGTCTCGCTTTGGTTACGTTAGGCTTTAACGAACCTTCAGATGGCGGGCGCGGGGGCGCCCGTCACTGGTAGATCAAGGCCCGTGCGGACATAGCACGGCATTTAGCCGCCGCTCCACGCGAGGAGCATAGGAAGAACCTTCTTCCTGAGAGGTGGGTCCCCGTTTCTACCATCCACGGAAGACCCCAGTGCGTGGCCAGGGCAGCGGAGTTTTGCTAGTCGTCACCCTGCATCCTAGTTCACATTCACGCTAATCGGCCGAGGGGTTTTTAGTCGGTAAGAGTCCGACATAATCCTCACGCTGTCCCCCGACAATGTGAGGGTATCCTATATAGGATTTTACCCTCGTTAAAAAAAAAGGTTAGACTTGCGAAAAAGGATAAGGCGAACTTGTCTAGGGCGAGCGCGGTGCATTTATTACGAAACCTTTTTAAAGCAAGTATTTAATACTATAATATTTAACTTTTTTGTAATAACACCGCAGGAGTTTCATAAGTATGTAATTTATAGGCAAGAACAAAAAAATAGACAATTACGATAACATGGTATCGACCAATAAATACATTCCTATTTTTAAACTGCTACTTTCATTTTTTAAATTTATAAGCTGTTTTAAACATGCAATTTTGAAACAGCGTCCGAGTTACTCTACCACTGAATTATTACTGTTTATTATTGTTACGACCTACACAAGAAAGGAATTATTTAGGAACGCCAAAGAAGTATTTGGAAAAATTTTGTATTTTCTACAAACACCATCTATAAACTCGTAGACAGCGATAAAACATCGCTGTAAGGCGTCAGTCCTCGGAATAGGTAAACATCGAAATAACGTGCAATGAAACTTCTTTCTTTCTTAAAATCTTATCTGTATGTCATAAATCAATTTTTAATTTGGTGTGGATATTTCGACTCCTTTTTTTATTATAGATACTAGCGGACCGGGCGGACGTTGTCCTGCCTTGAAAACAAAAAAAATCCTAAAAGTCGATCGCAGCGCCACCTGCCGGGTCCAATTGTGAATCTAAACCATTCTCGAATCTCCACGAACACACACAAAAAATTTCATCAAAATCGGTCCAGTCGTTTAGGAGGAGTTCAGTCACATACACACGCACACAAGAAATATATATATTAAGATATGTGAATGAAAGTGTGAAGGATAACTTTTCTATTTTGGACATCAAATACTATAAGCAACAACAAGAAATGTAAGAGAGGACTATGGCTACAACTTAAAACACCTGTATTACTATTACTACATATGTATGTTGTATGTTTTATGTACAAACTAGCGGGCCCGGCAGACGTTGTCCCGCCCTGATTATAAAAAAATCCTTGACAAATTATATACCAAAACATTCCTCATGAATCACTTTATCCACTGGTGAAAACCGCTTGAAAATCCGTTCAGTAGTTTTTGACTTTATCGCGAATAGACAGACAGACAGACGCGATAGGGAACTTTGTTTTATACTATGTAATGATAATGATAAACTCTATTACTGCAAAGGAATTTACATTATTATTTTCATAACACTTGATAGTACAGTACAGTTGATAGTAGTTTTTTTTATTAATATTACAGAAAACAAGTTATTTTAATAGTCACTATTGTTATCAATCAGATTTTATCTTGATAACTGATTTTAAAAAAAATGCATTGGGTCCTATAACAAACCCAGCACAGTTTACTTGGAAATAGATGAAGTTCTGTTGAGGAATACACATATATATACAATATAAGCAGGACTCACCTTCCCATTTCCCACGGAGTCAAACAACAAAGTGGAAATATGTGGTAAACTTGAGGTTTTGTCTCTAATATTGCTTCTAAATCTTGACCGTCATTCAAATAATTGAGCAGATACTTCATAAAGTTGTAAATGACATAAGCTTCATAGCATTCTCTAAGAGAGTCAACGTAAATAGACTGTTCGGGGAATTGTAAGCCAATCCATGCATTCAATGCATAGATAGGTACCATCCAAAGTATCCTGGAAAAGATTATTTCATATTATTAGAAAGTGATAAATTTTGTTAATTAATGTGGATTAAAAATATAATAAGTATTGTCTTTACTCTAATCGCTTAATTTAAGTTTAGTTTAATTCTCTTATACATTTCATAAAATATTTTATTATATTTCTGTCGTTGATCTTCTTGTCAATTGGTAATTATATATTATAGCAAAAGCAACCTCCAATGACTCTCACTCCTCTCTATTTTTCACCAATCTAATTCTCTATCTGTATTTTAAGAATCTCATATTCTAAACCTACTTTCTATACTTATCTCTGAAATTTAACAGTTATATTCTATTTGTATTTCTATTCTCTTTGCTTGGCCTCAGGCTGACCTATCTGTTTTTACTAACATATGTGTCAGAACTTTTACTACAATTACTTATATGCAAACTTATGTTCTATTTTTTTTCATTGTGAGTATATTATGTTCCATTGGTTTATTCTATAGCATGTTTCTAGTCTACTGATATGCTTTTTAACTGTATTCACATTTGATAGCAATAAGTAGAAATCGGTAGATTTCAAGTGTTGTTCTTTAATTTTTGTTCCTCATTATTTTATTTAAAGATCAAAACATTTTCATACTCTAATTATCGATTGAAATATAGGGATATTCATTAAAATATATACTTTACTGTAACAGACATGTTACAGTACTCACAACTTTTGTCATATCCTTAGTTTTATTCATATTGATGATTGATCCCACATTTTTGCTACAATATATCAAATTCCTCCAACATGTTTTCTAGCTATTGTGTATAGTGGAATAATGGGTACTTAGGCTTTAGTCAATTTTAATTTTGTTAGATTAAATCCATCAAACCACATTTTGTATAATTTTATGATTCTAAAGTATGAATAAGTTTTCTAATCCTGAATTTTAAATCCTGACAGCAATAGAATTAAACCTTTACTTTTCTCTAGTTATTTTAATACTGTTGTTATAATCCTCTGTGAGAGAAAAACGATGAAAACAATTGTTTTTGGGAAATTAAATATATTGGCAAAATCTGAATTTTGTATAGTTCACTTGTTTCTGTTATTAATAATTGCAATGATAGATCCAACTTAACATAAGCACTCCAGCTCTCAATCGATATTACGTTAACAACATGAATACTGTGCAACCAAACTTAACATAAAACTTTATGATCATGAAATGTATGGATATAGTAGTATTAAGTGTTATATCACTATTGATAGTCGGAGATAATATACAAAAATTAAAAAAAATGAAACAAATATTCAGAAACTTAAAACAAATTAAACAATTATGTCAGATTTACACATTAAGAGATTCTAAAGTTATTTTGGGGCTGCATTAGAAATTCGCATCATGAAATAAGGTTCGAGGGAAGGGGGAGGGGGCTGACTACCCCTATATACCACTCCCGCGCTGCGGATAGTCATAGTCACTGAGATATTCATGATCAAAGTTTTGAGATTATATCACCTCTGAACAATCATTGGTAATTTTGTATGTTAACAACTTGGTGATTTTTAAGTTAAAACAAAACAGTTTGTACAATACTATGTCTATATACATGTAGACCAAGAAATGGCTGGCTGGATGGCTGGAAAAGTGTAAATTTTATTGGCAAAATAAATTTTAAGTATGTAAAAATCTTCTAACAGTACTAAAAATTATAGCAATTTTGCATAAAACAAGGTTGAGATTTCAACTAAAAAAATAATAACTTGTATGAAACTATGTATATTTAGGCATTCAAAAATAAATTATTGATGGAAAAGCATAAATCTTGAGAACAAAAAAAATTACTAATTACAATAAACTTCTGTCCTCATTTTGCACCCAAATATTTCACATTAGAACTTATACCGTGTTATTACAAAAAAGTTAAATACGTATTAAATACTTGGTTTAAAAAAAATCCTAATAAATGCACCGCGCTCACCCGAGGCAAGTTTGTGTTATCCTTTTTCACAAGTCTAACCTAACATAACCAAAGCGAAAAAAAAAGCAAGATGGCGAAAACATTCAGTGACCGCAGTGCATTTAATATGAGACGTTTTTAAAGCCAGGGTTCAATACGTATTTAACTTTTTTATAATAACACCGATAGTGGTTAAAAATATATTTAATCTAAAATAATAAGGAATTTGATATGTGTTCCCAATACTAACCTACATAGAGTACTAAATATCAATGCTTGGTGATAAATTACTAAACTTGAGAGTGGTAACAAGCTAGTTCAGTATCAGAAACTATTGTCATTCAATTTTCTTTTGTTAGAAGCTCAGTCATTAATGTCTAAAAATACTACTACTGACCTAACATCCTGTGATATTGCAACATATTATCTTATTATATTATTCAACAATTATAATATATTGATGATTTAACATAGATCAACATATTTAAAAATAAATATCTGTAATTTACTCTGTTATTTTCCTTAAAGTGTGTATTTAATATTATAGCAAAGACTATAGCATTCATCTGAATTTTTTTATGTTTAGAAATCTGAATCCATGAGTAGTACACAAATATTAAAGTAAATCAATAAAAAATAGTACATACCTTATAATATGTTTCTGTAATGATGGCTTAGTATAATGTACTATATGCTGGATTATCTGCCATACGGATATAGGCACTGCCAGAAGAACAAACCCACCGCCTACTAAAGCACCTTGATCGGATTTCTTAAAACCATTGTTTATCGAATGAGCGATTAAAATGGGTACTAAAACAATTATCAACAAGATATACAGTGCAATCAAAAAAGGCCTGATCCACAGTCTCCACTGACTAAAAAACGATAGCACTGTACTTGAACACATTTCTATTCGTAATTATAGAACAGCAGGGAAAACAATTCTTCTTTTTTTATCACCCACATTACACTTTTGCAACTTTATGCACAAAAATCACCATTCACGATTACACTTATCCGATTCTTGAATTATCAATGGCGAATTATGAACCTAATTGTACTTTGTTTACTACAAAATGCCAAAATAAAAATCATACTAATAAATAGATATGAACATATTGGAACAATGAACGATTTAGTGTTGCCAGTTATCACCACTTTTTATTATAATAATAATTCTATGCTTTTAGTACCTCGATCAAAAGATACTATTGTTGATCGAAGTTTTAGTAATATTCCATTCAATGTCACACATTATATACATTAAGAAATATTTTAATAACCATTTAAATAATAAATATATTTATACTACAACTAGCTGTGCCCGCGATTTCGTTTATGTAATAAATAATGATTAATAAAGTCATCTGAATGTATTATTTACTTATCAACTTTTCTCTTGTACTTACGTCGCGTCGTCATTGAAATTACAATAACTTTTGATAGAGTGGACCGATTTTAATGAAACAAAGACTAAGTTATTATCGAAGATATGTTTTATGATTTTCTTGGTATGGTTTTATTGTGGACTCTATATTTTAGCTGTGATTCGTGTTCATAC
Organism: Antheraea yamamai; assembly: GCA_036509395.1. NCBI lineage: Eukaryota > Metazoa > Arthropoda > Insecta > Lepidoptera > Saturniidae > Antheraea > Antheraea yamamai. The sequence continues at coordinate 15,876,025 of AP028436.1, read as the reverse complement.
AAAGAGACAGAGAGACAGACATTTCTAAAAATGATTGAAATGTATTTTATAACTTATTCTTATTATTAACTTATTGCAACAATTTTCGAAGTTATACTTCTTTTGGCACGTTAGGGAAAAATAATGAGAGTAAATTTTTTTCATGAAAATCGAAAAAGCACAGACACTTTAGATTTACATTCTTATTATACGCATAGATATAGATAAAAATTAAGATCACAAAGTAAATTTGTATGCAGGAACAGTGAAGATTATGAGTTGATAGAAGTGTCTTTTACTGAAGTGAAATTTCTTTTGGGATGGTGTAAATTGGATTTTATGAAGCGAAAATGTGTAATGACAAAGAGATATTTATATAATAAAGTATATATTTAGGTTTTATGCTGTGAGAGAATGAGATAGGATGCGTTTCTATGCGATTTCCCGATGAGATTATAATACCTTTTTACTTATAATATCATTGTAGTTTCCCTATACTTCGTCTTCTCTTTATAGGATGGTTCCTAGCGGCCTGCATCCCTACTACCTTTACCGTCGTATACGTCTGCATACCATGGAGACTAGATTCCATGATGTGCTGTATTGTATTCTTAGTGTATTCGAAATATATACAAAGAGAAAAAGATAGAGAAATGATGAAATTTATAGCACATTGTTGTCTGTTGGATCGCAGTACAATCGCGTACTCTTAAAAATTATTCTGTGTTATTTATTATTAGCACTGTTAATACATATTAAAATATTACAGAAAGATGCCGAAAACTAATATTTACCATCTCCATAGTGTATTAACCCCATTCTTATAGAAATTAATCAGAATACTAAATTTCACTTCCACCGCGTGTGAACTCACAATTATTTAAAAAAAAATAGTTTCATAGATTGTAATATAAAAATCAGCAACCTAAAATTAAGAAAATCCATTTTATGTTGTTGCTTTAAATTTGCCAAAATATGTTAAAATTTAATTAATTAAAATATTCAGAACAGTAAAGAAAGAAAACAGTTGTATATTTATGTAGTCTTAGTGGTCAAGCAATGTCCCTTTTAGTATGTGTTGCCAGACTACAATAACTTAAAAGAAAAAGAAAAAAAAAACACTTTGCAGGTGTGTGGTTTTTTTATCAAAATGGTTTTGGTTATTAGTTTTTAATTTTTTACCTAAACACGTAAATATTTTTAGCTTTCAATGAAGACGGTATAAAATCTCAATTAACAGAATCCAAGACGGGGTCAGTCTATTCGTGCATTTACAGTTATCCGCGTAACACGTATTTTGTGCTTCAAGTTTGAGCATTGAATTAGGCCACATAGCGATCTCTCCCTAAAATACCGCTGTTCTGGCTGTCGACGTATCAAGCGAACGTGAGTTTGTAATTTATTGACACGTTTTGGAGCGCTTTATCTATAAGTGCAATACATAGAATGCGGGATGTACATCGGATACGATAGATAATGTTAAAAAATATTAAATCGTGAGTCTATAATTCATATGTTTTCATAAATGGGTCAACTCGCCATTCTTATATGAAACAAGTTATTCTGTGATATTGCCCTTTGGGAGATTCTGTTTAGTGTCTAGTGTCATCGTGCATCGTTTATTCGCACTTGGTTGGTTTTCGTTTTGACGTGTTTATGTTTTTGTAGTTTCGTGAGGCGGGAGAGTGATGACCAGGAAGGTCGCAGGCTGGTATTGTGATGTCATCTAAAGGGGAAACGGAGGCCGATTCTGGCACGGTGTCGCCGAATTTATCCGCTGTTAAAAATGAGCCGGTTAGTGGTACATTTATATGTTTATCTCATCATTTAAATTCTTGTAATTTATTATTGGACCTACATTTCAGTTTTAATGGTAATTATTTGGCTCAAGTGAGTTCTACATTGAATTAAAATGTTATCTATAGCTGGGTATTATTTTTTTCTTGTAGAGTACAACTACATTGAAATATGCAATCTGATAAAAACAAAATATCATAATGTGGCATTGCTTAAATACTCATAAGTCTCATAAATTTGTGCTCAACGTATATATAAATAAAACATAAATACTTCTAAACAGGAATAGGAAATAAACAGGAAAAAACAACAACATGTAAATAAAGTGTGATTTGAATAATATTTTTTTATTAAAGGCAATTTACTTAACAATCATTGAATTAATATGTCTATGAGATTTTCCTTATAATTGCTACCTGTGAAACCATAATATGGAAGTAGTTTATATGTACCAAGTATTTATGGGGTAGTGGTATGCATTCTTGCATTTAATGCAACTTTCGTCTACCTTTTATGTCATCAATCAGGTTATTGTGTTTAATTGCTCTGGAATATGTGTAACCTGTTTGAAGTGATTAGTAATATTGGTTTCAACATAATTTAACCAACAACATAATACCTATTGAAAATTTGAACTAATATAATCTACATATCAATTGGTGTAGAGGTTTGTTACAAAAGAATCACATTTACTGAAACTGACGATTTTCAATATAAATGGCATGTACACAAAATCTGATATTGCATGTTCTTATGTATATGTGTTGTTGTTTTGTATAAAACTATTTTTTGCTCACTGCTTTCCTCGCATTCATGTAGATTTGATCTATCCATCAGGAACACTCCTTTTTTTTATGGAAGCTATCACATGTCCTATTCTGTACTAACAATGTGCATGCTATATTTCATGATGATTGGTTGAGTAGTAAAGGAGTGAAAGTGTATCAAAACAGATAAACTCTCTTTTGGCAATTAATTATTTGGTAACTATAATTACTGGTATTAAAAGTGTAGATATGAATTGATCAACACACAACTGGATTGCTAAAAACATGTACATGATGATAAACCTGTCAAAGTCACTCTCTTTTAGTTTGATCCAACTTTGATTTACATGTTACATTTGTAGTATGATGGAATATTTGAAAAGATACATTTCGTAATGTACCAAATCACAATTTTAGCACTACATAAGATTTTTTTTTTGTAAGATAAAATTTATTACAGTGTTAAACCCTTTATAATGACATTCGTTATAACGAAAACCTTTGTATAATGTAGAAATTTGCTCAATTTAGTTAGTTTACTAATATTTACTTGTTCTCTGTCTTCCATATAACGAAAACTCTTTATAATTAAAAAAAATGCTTGGTCCCTTGAAATTCGTTATAAAGACTTTACACTGTATTTTATAGTTTAAAATTTTATGTTTAATGAATCCTAACAATCTTATTAATATCAAAAATTGGTTATGAAATGACTCATTTTTCCTGATTTAATAAAGCGTATATTATAATTTTTTAATGCTTTGGTACTACAATCTCATTTTTTATAATAAGTATAGATACTTTGACCCTTTTAGTACTTGGCAACAGGTTTAATGTACTATATTATATAAGACTTTAAGTGGTTTATTATTATAAAACTGTTTCAGGTGGCCACCGCCAGTAAGGAAACTCCGAAAAGAGGTAGTGGTACCTTACTAAAATGTACAACATGCAATAGTTTTAGTACATTAAGCAGTCGTGCCTTAACCACACACATGGCTCAGTGCTCACCTGATAACAACAACGTAGCGGGCGCGCAGAATGCCGACGCGCGACCTCACAGAAAATTGTTTGAGTGTGATGTGTGCAATATGAAGTTCTCTAATGGTGCAAATATGCGTCGGCATAAAATGCGTCACACTGGTGTAAAACCATATGAGTGTCGAGTATGCCAGAAAAGGTTTTTTAGGAAAGATCATTTGGCCGAACACTTCACAACCCACACCAAGAGCTTGCCGTATCATTGCCCAATCTGCAATAGAGGATTTCAGCGTCAAATTGCCATGCGCGCTCATTTCCAAAATGAACATGTTGGACAGCATGACCTTGTCAAAACTTGCCCCCTTTGTAGTTACCGTGCGCCCACAATGAAAAGTTTAAGAGTTCATTTCTTTAATAGGTAAGTCTAAATGAATTATGTAGTATTATTATCACTATGTCTATGGCAAAATATTGTGAGTTATTACGAAATTTCAAATATTAATTCTTATGTAATGTTTTACCTTAAAACCTAGGCTATATAACCTGTGTAAAATATACATACATTCAATAGATAATCTAAGTCAAAATTAAACTAGGGTATGAGTATTCTTTTTAATTTTCTTCCTTATTTTTCCAGATAATATATAGTTTATTTCTAAAATGATTAATTTTAATGATATATTCTTACAAAGTGGTTAGTGAAATCCTGTATCCTGCCTGTTAATAGATGATTGTATTATTTCTAATTATGCTGTGAATAATGCACTGTAATTTATCGACCGGGTTTTTTCTTGCTGGAGACAGGCTCTTTGTATGTTTATGCTTACACATGTTTAATTAAATATGTTACTAACTAGCAAATGTACTCGAATCCGTTGGTACATACCGAGATTCGGACCATCAAATTTATATTCTATAGGTCAAACTATGTGACCACTGCAACTTTCTTTAATGTTAATTTGTAATTATATGTATAAAGCAGTGGCCAGCAAACTCGTCATCCAAAAGAGCAAAATAGAATACAGCATAAATAGCCTTTTGTTTTAACTTAAGCTTTACTTTAGTAGATACATTTTTATAATTGATTGATAAATGGAATAATTAGGACTAAAAGTACACTCTAGAGCTTTCCTTAGCTTAATGTCTTTTTTGCGAACCACCAGCTGAGCTTTTTCGGTTTAATAAAAATGGGCCTTTTTTCTGTAGGCTTGAGTTTCAATTTCGTGGCTACACTAAACACTTTTTGGGAAAGCTACAAGTAAGGAGTGAAAGAGATGCATAGGGCCCACAGACTGTGATTTGATGACCACTGGTATAAAGTATACCAAGTGACTGTTTAGACACTAGCAGTATGCTTTCATGGTCACATTTGACATATAAAATAATAATATTAAAACAAATAATAATAAACAACCAAGAAAACCTAAGTTAAAGTTTTTTCTAAAACTTTTAAAAGTATAGCTACAAACGTGTAAATAAAATATAAACTTAAATGCAATGACCGGTGCCAAAAGCTACAATGGGCGACCCGGAGTTAGTAACTTTTGATAGTAAAACGGGCAATAAACCCTTTTGTTTTGTTCCTGACGTTGCTTTTCAAATGAAAATGATATCACCCGACGGTCATTGACACTGTGCTTTAACATAGATGCGTAGAGGATTGTGTATAATTTTTGTATTTTTCTAGATAATTTGGTCAAATATTAAGCATCTATTTTTTAATTGATTTAGAACGAGAATCGAGTGCAGGGTATCCTCCAGAAATATTGTTATTTTCTAAACAGTTACCTGGTGTCTAAAAAAATTTGTTTATTGCACATAGAAGATTCAATCATGTTTTCTTTTTCAGACACGGTATTGACTTGGATAATCCTGGTCCTGGTAATAATTCCGTATCTGTCCTTGCTGCTGGTATAGCTAATGCTGCATACGCTGATGGCTCTATGGATGCTAGTGCTATCAACGCGCTGGGTGCACTCGGTTCAGGCCTGTCAGTGTCCGTTGCTGCAGCTTACTCCGACAGCGGGGACAGTAATGGAGCTCGCTCTGTGGACAATGCAACTCCCCCGATGCACTACCTAACACCTCATGTTGAAATATCAATGGCTGATAACAACGAAACCTTTTCACCTGGCCAAAACCATTTAGGTAAATTGGGTATCCTTATGTTAACATATTTTATTTACTTCTGTCTTTAGCTTAGCTACCACTCTTAAGCTGAACTGGTCCCAAGTTCCTTTATATCTATTCATGTAATATCACTCCGAGAACCAGTCTTTTTACACTTAGTTTATAACTTCTGATACATTATCACATAAATTAAGATTGTGGTCAATATAAGGATAAAAAATGTTGTAATAATGTAATATAATATACTAACTAATTTATATATTTAAATAATTGAAATATTTTATTGTCAAGAGCATGTGATATTTTATTGCCATAATTTATTCCTAGCTGTAATGATTGATGTCTACAATTTTGTGAATAGTCACTTGGAACAGACATCTCATTTAATTTATTATAATTCGGATGGAATTCAGAATTGATATAGGTTTCAGATATAATAGGTCTTTACCTATGAAATTGCCGTTCTGCCGTACTGGCCATTTCAAATCAAAATAATTTTTGTTTGGCTAAGAATTCTAATTTCAAATTAATTTTATTTTAAAAACATGGAATTCTTTTTCCAAAAGTAGTCATTTGTTTATTGATTAGTGTTACATTTTCATCGCATTTCAATCTTTTTTGTCATCATGGATACGTTAAAAATTCGAGTAATTATGGAATATGAGTACCGTCGTGGCAGCAACGCGGCACAAGCCGCACGCAATATCAACGACGTTTACGGAGCTAACACTACAAACCAACGCACCACCTGTTATTGGTTTCCTCGCTTCCGTTCTGGGAATTTCGACCTGAAACATGAACCTCGCGGTCGTCCGAAGAATTTGGTCGACAATGACGAATTAAAGGCGATTGTGGAAGCTGATGATACACAATCTACGGCTGAATTAGCAGCAGCTTTCGACGTTAGCAACAAAACAATATTGGTCCATTTGCGTCAAATTGACAAGGTAAAAAAGCTTGACGAATGGGTGCTCCGCGAACTCAATGATCGCCAGCGCGAAGTACGCGTCGAGACGTGCCTTGCACTGCTCAACAGACACACAAATGAAGGAATTTTGAACCGCATTGTTACCTGCGATGAAAAATGGATTCTGTTTGATAACCGCAAACGCTCAGCAAGTTTGTTAGATCCTGGTTCAGCACCTAAACAATGCCCTAAACGAAAACTTACCCCTAGAAAAGTGATGGTCACTGTTTGATGGTCTATCGCCGGTGTGATTCATCACAGCTTCTTACCAAACAGGGTGAGCATTACTGCAGATGTGTACTGTGAAGAATTGAACACAATGATGGAGAAGCTGGTCAATCGCTCGTCTCCGCTACTCCTGCACGACAACGCGCAACCTCATACTGCACAGCAGACGGTCTCCAAGTTGCAAGAACTGGGGTTGGAAGTTCTCCGTCATCCGCCCTACTCACCAGACCTTGCGCCTACAGACTACTACTTTTGCCAGAATTTGGATAACTCCTTGGCGGGAAAAAAATTCAATGCCCGAGAGGCAGTACAAAATGCCTTTGAAAAATTTGTTGCCTCCCGTCCAGCTGATTTCTTTAGGAATGGCATCAATAAACTGCCACTGCGTTGGCAAAGCTGCATTGATTCCATAGGTGATTACTTCGATTAATACAAATAAAAAATACATGAAAAAAATTCGTTTCAATTTTTTCATTCAAAACGGCAATTTCATAGGTAAAGACCTAATATTATCCTACTAGATCCTAGGCCAACTAAAAAATTGTCTAAGGCCAAAGACCAAAAATGTTTATCTTTACATTTTTCTCGTAAACGGTAAGTGTTACAGTGAAATAGGTTATAAGATTGAGATAATTTTGTAGATGTACTAACGAAATACCAAAAATATTCTTATATTTTTTTTAACTAAAAAATCATTAATTATTCCTGACATATCGGGATTCCAGAAGTCGGCGATATTGTAACTATTCTACATAATAGGCACGCATTTCCGACGCAACCCTCCTATAGAACATAAAATATTACAATCAACCTACTAGACATTTTCGAACACACAAGAACTTTACAGGCAGGAGGTTATACTTTGGTCGAATTAAAAGAATATATATTACGCGTTTTAAGTCAAGAAATAACAATCTCGAAATATTGATTTTTGTAAATTTCCTTTACTTCTTTTCCACATAAGTTTTAAAATTACGTCTTCAGATGGTAGTATGCAATTTTTCTAGTGTATGGGTCTCGCCAATCTTCTACTTCACTATGAAGTTGTACGCACGTTTACGCAGATTTATTCAAAAAGACAATATTTATCTAATAAGAATACCTTTTTCATATATAAAAAAATATTAATTTGTTTTAATTAGATATCTTTTACTATATAAAAATTGTGACTTCTTCTGCGTTGTTGTTGATTATCTTAATAGTATTTTTTAGTAACTGAGGAAAGAAGAAATAAAAATTAAAATCGAAAATATACTTTGCTTACAGAATATCTTTGTAAATAATGTTAACTTCCCTTGTCCTGCGTATGTGCATAACACCGCTTGCCCCAGTTTTCCACTGCAAGAAAATAAATCGCAGAATGCGCAGTGCTTACAAAAATCGTAGTCTTATAAAACTCTATATTAAAATGATGATATCCTGATTTTTTTTTAAGAACCAAGTGTCTAAGAAATACACTTATAAAAAAATTGTTTGGTTTTCTATGCAGCTACTTCAGAGTAAAGTGGATATTGGCAATACGTCACCTAACACCCGTACTAATTTTCAACTCAATGTTAGTTATAGTAAACATTACTATTATGTGTGTGCTGACTGGAGTATAATTATTGTGTTGCTGGAAATGCATGTATCTTGGCACGTATTGTGATAGTCACGATAATGTTATTCGCGAGGCATTTTAAAAGGTTGTTGTATTTGAATTAGTATAAATTATGAAACGAATGAAAACATTAAAACTTGCATTCACACTATAACCCAACACTGTCTGTCAAGAGTGTTATACAATAAAAAGAAATATTTCGTAACAGATAAATTGTGAGCTCTCTTGCCGGACTTGTGTAATATACGAAATGGAATTGTGTTTTTTTAATATTGTATAGGATTTTGCTTTTGACTACTATCTCACCTGATGTTAAATGGCGATATGGTTTAAGATGGTAAATACGCTAGTCCTAGAGGAACTGCAGCTGCCGGAACACACCTAAAGGTGTATGACTACAGGTTTTAAACTTGAGGGTGATAATTTACCAGACGAGCTTAGATATAGCACCATCAAGATACTATTGTATCATGACTATTTTTACATTCACGGAAAGCTAGGGCTCATTCTGAAGGATTCGAACCTACGCAAATCAATATGATGTACAAACACGCTAATCACTGAGTCAGCATTGCTTAATTTTGTACTGTGTAATTTTTTTTTGTATTTTAAAAATAATTCAAATACAACAGAGTCACGTATGAACGGTGAGGGTCCCAGTTCGCCGCAGTCGGGCGACAGTGCGATTGCCAGCAGTTCACTCTCCGCCGGCCTTCCCACCAACATCACTCCGTCCATTACGCTAATACCCATCAAACAGGTAATTAACCATTAACTACTACTATTGTCAATGTGATAATGTTACCAATTTATTTCCTCTTTCCTGCGTATGTGCTCTATACCGCTTACCCCATTTCTCTACGACAAGAAAACGCACGTCGGTGAATGCGTAGTACTTATATAAAATCATAGTATCTTATAACGTTACTAATTGTCCCGGTGGACGTTGTCCTGCCCAAATAATTAAAAAATATCCTACAATGACATCGTAATGCCACCTACCGTATCCATAAACTATTTTCGGATTCAATGGATTAAACACAATTTTTTATAAAAATCAGTTGGGCTCTTTAGGAAGAATTCAGTCACATATACACAGATAGAAAAATTATAAGTATATACTAGCTGATCCGCGCAACTTCGTCTGCGTGACATCGGTTACTACTGGTTCCAGTTGTATATCCAAGCTGGAAAAATCTTAAAAATACCTAGAACCCGATTGCAGCGACACCCATCGTTACCAATTGTGAAACCAAACAATTCAAAGAGTCATTTAAAAACACAGAAGATATTTCGATGAGGCGGACGTAGCGGCATCTAAAATTCAGCAACATAATTAATTTCATTCTGTTTAAAATATAAACGATCGCTAAATTGTTTGGATATAATAGTTCTTGCAAAAATACTAAAATCGCGATTAAAAAATGAGAGGGTGGGGTAGGAGTCTATTTAATTTTGGGTTATAGGTATTTTTTGATGCCTATGGAAAAAAAATACAATAAAATTTTTTGGTCAATAAAATCGAAAAAAAAATCTAGACAGCAACACCCTAAGCACCTAGCGGTATAACTTTTAATTATTTTTTTTATTGATAATATTGTCAATAATTACTGCACAAAAAAAGATTAAGAAAATCTATTGACAAACAGAGAAGAAAAGGTACTAAACTGTTTTATTTATACCTATACGTATGTAGAAGATTCATGCTTACAATTTAAACAAAAAATGCCCCATCTTGTGATTTGGGAGTTTTCAGCAGGATCTTGGAATGACATGTAGTGGATTTTATATTTTATTCATAATTAGCTTCTGCCCGCGACTTCGTCTGCGTGGAATAGTTACTTTGGGCTGACGCTAACATGCAGTGGAAGCTCTCAAAAGGCAAAAAACGGTGACATGTAGCTTTCCTCCATAAGTGAGGTATCTAACATCGAAAGAATTTTTCAATTTTTTTTTGGCACTCGCCACTATATTTACCTAGCAAGGTCTTAACAGCTTTATCGGACTACTACTTAGCTCAAGCCGTCATTCAAACTATAACTTTTGATAGAGTAGACAGATTTTAATGAAACAAAGACTAAGTTACTCTCGAGGATATGCTTTATGATTGTAAACCTAGTACTGTAGCAGTGATGGATGTTCATACAAACAGACAGACATATCTAAAAATGATTGAAATGTATTCTATTAGTTATTCCTAGACACCTGCAACAATTTTTTTTAAAAATTTAAAAGAAACCGTTAATTTACATTCTTATTATACGAGTATATATAGATAGATCTTGTGTTATTTGGCTCTATATTTTATAATATTGGTGGTGTTTTACGTAATATCGTTTGGTTATTGTGCACAACTGAAGTGCATGGGAAATAATACCATGGAACATGAATTCTGTCTTGCCACATAAATTCTCTGGAAAGTTCTAACAAGACGGCCATCATCTTATTAGTTCAATGAAATTTCAAAACTTTTAATAAATTCCTATTCCATTTAGAAACACAAAAAATTGTTCCAAAAAAAAAGCGAGCCTACGGTAGCCAAGTGATGTGAACATTTACTGTTATCCCACTATAAATTATAAAATGTAGTAATTATTTCGTATTATGGTCGAAAATTTTAGCGTGCAAACTGTAACCTATATTAAAGCGCGCGCTTTTATCGGGCAAGTTTTATTCTATAGTCGACGCATTATAAACTGAGGCTTCGGGTCATAAATCATATTTATCTGTCTGTCTCGCTCGCACTTACAGGTTTTATGGAGAGGTGTATTGATGTGCGTAAGAATTGTAGACGTGCATATCGGTAACGGGATAGGTAAGATCGATATGCGACATTCTGTTAAAAAAAAAATTAAAACAGGAGCATGTTGTGAATTACAGCCCAAGCTTGAGCGTTGAAGTCACCATTTAATTTCTTCAGAACCACGTTAGAAAATAAATTCTCCATTGTGCGTATTGCATAACAAAGATTAAGTAATGTAATGAGTGTCATAGCAAAAAATCTTATATTTATAGAAAAACAACAACTCTTACTCGTAACCACCAATCAGGAGTCAGAGTGCTAATGAAGGTCACGTTGACGCACCGATTCCGCGTGCGCAGTTATCTAAGTATCGATAACGGGTTGCATTGCGTGCACATTCCTACTGTCAGTGACATTTATTGCCCGACGACTCAGTTTAAAATGCGTGGACTATAGTAGTCGTAAATACGCAATAGTAACTTAAATCCTGAAAAAATGAATTGGGCATGGTTGGAAGTAATTTTTTATCAAATAATTATATCTTTCAAATCAAGGAAACTTTTAATCACAATAAAAAATATTATATTGACAATGACAGGAATTACCCTAAAAGTTTGAGAAAGATTCGCACAAAATTTTTATTCAATTAATTCCACATTATTTACTCACATTTTTTTAAGAATGATGAACTTTGTCAGACATTTAATACTAAAGATAATTAATATTATAGTTTACACATATAAATATAACCTTAGATATTATACACAACACTTTATAACAGTAGATGAGTGCACAGCTGGACCTCTTCGCCACCGCACGCGCCCATTGATCAAATCAAATAGCGCGCGTTTCCCTGGTTCTTGTAATACATTTCCGTCCCTTTTCCAAAATCACTTCCACAAAAGAATATCCAGCAACCGAGAAGGAAGATATAAATACATCAATATCAAGATACATATCAATAAAGAAAGAAATCTTGTGGTTTGTTGTGATCTGACTACAATACGTTATATTACAGGAACCGAATACTCAAGATGATGGTGGTATGGGTGAACTCCGTGAAGGCGAAACTAATGGCGGCGACAAGCGCGGCGTCTCCTCGAGCCTTTCCTCACTGATCAAGGTGTCACCGCTTAAGAGTTTGCTAAGAGAAGACTTACGTCGACGCATATCAGCACGCGGACGCGCTCGGGGCTCCAACGTAAGTTTAGACTTTTGAAAACTGGCATAACTATTATTATAATATAAAAAAAATGTTATCCACCCTGTACTTTATATACTAGCTTTTACTCGCGTCTTCTTTCGCGTTGACCAAAATAAAACAAAATCCGTGCCGTCTATTATATACAACGGTGATACTAATTCACTAATCTGCACAAGCGCGCACTGTTTAACTCGTTAAAATTTAATCCCAGTAATGGTAAAGGAATGATTTCACAATAAATAAAAAAAATATGTTTATAACCTACACGATTGAAAGTGTCTTATGGAATTTTACATTGACCTCGTCAGGGGTACAGAAAACGTCATATGGTACTTTTCAATCAGAAAAAAGTATTGTTCCCAAGGTATAGGTCAAATGTACATTAACGGGAGTGATGTTAATAAAACATGAAGTATGGGTATGGTTTGTTAATTCCCTATTTTTATTTATTTCAGGCTTCGCGGGCGTCACCGTCCGAGGGCGGTATGATAACATCGACGCATGGCGACGCCGCCATGCTCCCTTCATCGCTCGTATGTACATTTTGCTCTATAACGTTCCCCGATTCGACATTATACTTCTTGCACAAAGGCTGCCACTGCGATTCGAACCCGTGGAAGTGCAACATCTGCGGTGAGCAGTGCTGCAACGTCTACGAGTTCAACTCCCACCTGCTCAGCAAGAGTCATCAATGACTGTTTGCTGGGGGGCCGTTCGATCATTGACTTTTCTTTGATACTACACCACTCTTATACAATGTGTGCGTAGACCGTTAGCACTTCGAAGGTACTTCACGTTTCTTATATTAACTATTTCTTTATTTTTAAATTAATCATTTCTTACCTTTGATCTCTGTTATTGTACTCATCATTAAACGATGAGCCCGAAGTGCTTCGAACATGCTATACGCTGAACGTCCCCCCGAAGCTGTCGTTGTGTTTTTTTTTTTTTGTTAAGTGCAAATTACGTGAAAGGTGTATTTTAGTGTTTATAATAGATAAATGAGCGAGGATATTTATATCGATATTTTAGTACTTAAAAACGAAAATGGGTAAACGATGGCGGTAATTAGTTTAAAAAAATTAGATACGATATCTAACGATTCAATTAATAATAAGACTTAAGAGGATAAGCTGAAGTGTGAGTTCAGCTGAAATTATTACATTCCAAATTATAACGTGTGCATTCCAATAAATAAATGAGATTTATTAGATTACTCGAGTCTTTGGTGGGGAATGAAGTGACTACCTACTTATAATAATCATGAAGATATATTCTATATTTATTATTCGCCTCGCGGTACTCAGTTGTAGTTTACCGCGGGTTTTATCGAAACCTATAGAGTATTTTGGTGCGATTATAGTAAATTATACAAATGTTTAAAAAAAAAAATTCTATGAAGAGTGTACAAATTAATATATTTTTTACATTTCGCTGTTGACGTTTTACGAAGGGCAAAGCCTGCATATCCGTGATTATTTAATTATTGTGATCATGTACTAAACGGGAATTATGAATTCTATATTCCGTTTTATTTATGTTTCATTTATGTATTGCATGTGATGCAAGTCCACGACTAATACTTAATGTACAAGTTAAATTTTATTTTGTTGTTGTTATTTTTATTTAATTTTTCTAAAATTAACCCTTTATATACATTTTTTTTTATAAATGTAGAATTCTCTGTGTACTTAAAAAGGCATGTCTACTGTATTTTAACTACCATTAAGAAGATTAGCACTTTCTGTTTAGATTCTGTTGGGAAATAATGTGTGATGAAGTATATGTTTCGTTATGATATAAGAGTTGAAGGGACCTGACCAGCACACTTTGCTCAATGAAGCTCAAGTCTGCAGCGTGTTGAATGTTATACTCGCACAAACGATTTGTCACATTGAAATTATATATATATATATAAAAGAGTTTTAAAAAGCTACACCCACACTGGACAGAAAGATGCATGTGCTTATATTGGTGTCTATGACAATGTTGCAGTAATTTTATAAAAAAAAACAATGTAAAAAAATATTTACCAAGTTATACCAGGTGAAAGGTTAGACACTCGCAGAATTGTAGGATATGACACTTCATGGTCACATTTAACACATAAAATAATAATATCAAAATAAATACTAATAGACAGCAAAGAGAACCTTAGGTAAAGTTTATTCTAAGAATTTTAAAAGTATGCATAATAACTTAAATAAACTTAGGTTGAATGACCGGTGATAAAACCTGTGAGCGGCGTCCCGGAGTTAATAACTGTCGATAATAAAACGAACAATAATCCTTTTGTTTGTTCAAACTTGGAAAAAATATCCTTTGTTAGTTGGTTGGCTTCACTTTCAATTCACCCGACGGTCATTGACACTGTGCTTTAACATAGACGCTTACAGGATTAAGTATATTTTTTGTATGTGTCTAGATAATTAGGTCAAATATTAAGTACCTATTTTTTAAATTAATTTATAACGAGAAACGAGTGCAGAGTGTCCTCCATAAATATTGCTACTGTCTAAACATTCACCTGGTATAATGCAGCCCTTATTCGGATGTCAAGAATTATATAGTCAAATATTTATTTTAAGAAACGTGCTCAACCCCCTGGTTTTATATTTCCTAGGGATTTGTAGGAATTATGAGTCGTAGGTTTGTTGAAATCATATCAAAAAACAAAAAGATTTTTATGTCGATGGCAGCAATGAACAAAATGTCAAATGAATGTTTTATATGATTCAAATCTGTATTAAATATTTTAGGATGTGATTTTTTGAATTTTAAACGTTTTAAAATATAATGATACATTTTTATTAAATTATTAAAGTTTTATGAGTAATTTTCTGTTTTTGTAGATATACGGTTTGTCCTTGCGGCCGTCGATATGGAAGATATAATATATATATGTGAATTTTCAAAATGTGTTGATGTTGCAATTGTAAACTATATAGGTCTAGAATTATTTATGATAGGTGTTATATTATTCTATTTAGTACATTCCTTGTATATTATCTGTTTTACCGGTCCATTCCGTTTGTTCTATTTTTTTTATTTTTACCTGAAATTTACATTCCTTTAGCTGTTAAGTACATACTTAATATTCGGTTGTGGTCTTGCCTGATAAGTTTACGAGAATTGACTTGGATGGAACTGAAATTATGTGTACCAACGAAGTTTGTATTTTGTTTTGTTAATTACATTGGTATTAGGTGAATTAATTTAGCGGGCGCACGCGGTAGTCTGTCTGCTTACCCTCTCGCCCCCCTTGAACTACTTTGAACTTAGTGAGTTACCTGACTGCGAGCAACACGTAATTATTTTTTATTAGAGATTCTTATTATTATTATTATTATTCTATATATCATTGTTGTTATTGAAACCCTTATTATTTGAGTCCCTACCGTTGCTCTGCATATTAACTTTAAGCGTAGGGTTATAAATACATGAGCTATTAATATTATTAATCGGTAACCCCCATTTGGGCGCCTTTACTTAATCCGTCCATATCTAATGATAGATATTGCCTTTAATATTTAATAGAGTAATATATTTTATAGATTTTAGATGTAATTAAGAACAGATCTTAAGTATAAAGTGTTTTCAGAATTGCAGAGGTTTAACGATGTAGTTATATTTATTTAACGTCTATTAAAAATGGCCGCCCCTTTGTGTTACTTGTAGATAGAACTTCGATTGCCAATGAAATCAATATTTGATAATATTTACAAGCTTATAAAAAATATTACA
The DNA here is from genome assembly GCA_036509395.1 of Antheraea yamamai. NCBI lineage: Eukaryota > Metazoa > Arthropoda > Insecta > Lepidoptera > Saturniidae > Antheraea > Antheraea yamamai. Next base: position 15,859,885 of record AP028436.1, on the reverse strand, counting down.
ACGAATACATTATCAGTCATACGAAAATAATTTATTGTGGATATAATACAATGTTAAAATTGTGTTGTGTGTCAGAACATCATTTTACATTATGACCACTATTCGTAAGGTGGGAAACTTGAGCATAATGTCTGGTTTCGTAACATAATATAATATCACGTTGTTATGAATTATGAAATAGTTAATTCGGGACACTATGTACAATAAATACTCATATCTTGATGGTGTTAGTCGTTAACAATGCAATGCTAAGAATTTTACTGATTCAGGTAAAAAAGACCTACTTAATCGTGGTTTGTATTTTTTTTACTATTTACCACTAAAAGGCGATACACTGGTTTATTGGTAACACAAAGAGGACATTGTTGATTGTTGCAGTTTGAAGTAAATATTTTATTTTTCCTATGTGGTAGGTTGTACTACAAATTATAAATGAGAGTCTTTAAGAATTGTAAATGGAAAGTTTTATCTACGATTTTAGACGTGAACAGTATTTTTTAAAACCCTTTAAAATAATCATACACTCCCATTCGCAAACTTTGTTTGGGTTTAACAAAAAAACAAAACTACTTATAATTTTTTACTTAGAAAATGCACGGCGGCTGTGGAATATCAACTGTGTATTAAACTGACTCACTTCATTTTCGATAACTTATGTCAATATTAAATAAAATAATACAGAATTTATTTTAGCATAGAAATCCTCACCTTAATACCAAAACACAGTTTACCAACATAATTATATTTTTTAAGTTGTTATAAAAGTGTTATATGTAAGGTAAAAGTGTTAATAATGGTTGAAATCAATTTATATTTATGTTTAAGCAGATTCAAATTAATATTTGATATTATGTTTAAATTGTGTTGTTGCCATTGAGAGGCAGAACATAATATTATTATATTAGCACAGACAGGGTTGGAAGCAAGGAGATTGATGGTTTAAATATGCCCTTGGGAATTCTCTAACATAACTGTACTTATTTTCATCAAATTTTGAGGTTTACTAGGAAAATATTATATTTAAATATCAAACCAATAAATAGTACTAAATATAGCCTCGAAAAGAGATTTAACGTTCACGAAGAACCATAATTTGATAGTTACTATTTACATTTAGTAGATTGTGCCTTAGGTCAATAGTTTTGAGATGTTTAAACAAAAATCTGTACGAATTGCATTTTGGACTGTCGCCACATTATAATAATTTACAAATTTACACAAAATATTATGTAATAAAATGAAATGTTATTTATTTATGTAGTATAGTTGGAAACATATTTATAACTTGGCTGTTTTGCTTGTTTTTATAATAAAGTTTATTTGCAGTTGATATAAAATTGTTCTTGTCGTCGTCATTGCGATGATGTAAGTTTAAACAACAAAAGGTACTTATTACCAAGTATGTAGTTCTATTTATTTACTTTATAATAATTTGGTAAAGGGTCTAATAAAATATTAATAAATTATGACAAACATTGAGTGTATTATTTTTAAGTTGTTTACAATTTTCCATCTGAATATTAAAATTCATGAGATATTAATATAACTTTCATATACATAACTTCAAGGTAGAAATATAAACTAAAACTCGAGTTACACCCATAGTAAAAAACTATTTACCACAAAGGGTATTTATAAAAATATGAGTCTTACGTATGAATTTATTTTTGTAACTTGATGTCAGTACCTAAATATATTATAAGTAATTTAGTAGATTTAACATCACTATGGTATATAATATCGCCAAACTCGAAAGTAAGAATTTTAAATTTCGCGGGTTGGACGAAAACGACCACTCACAGGGTACCCAGTTAGCCAATAGCTACGGTAATATATTAAATATTCAACATTTAAATAATTATATTGTGTTTAATTTGATAAATTATTTTAAATCTCTCCGTATATATTCTACAAATATTGCTACGGAGGAAATACAAATTATTAGGCTGTATACTAGCAAATCTTTGCCTTAAACTTAACCGAGTTAAAGAAAAAATAAAACGTCAGCCATGTTTAATTGTCAAAGTTTTGTTGACAAAAAGTTAACTTTCCCAAATTTTTTACTTAGAATTTTTAAAATAACTTATTTTGATTTCAAATAATACCCTAGTTATTGTCCAATAATTATAAAAAGAATAAACTAAGCTGTGATGGGAAAAACCACAGAAGTTGATGGGGACAACAATCCAACTTCCGACTCGGATCCCGCAAAGTTATTAGAAGCCGCTTTACTGCAGATGGATGGTATTATAGCAGGTGAGTAACTCTTATTTAAATGTTACATTCAATAGCAAATGCATAGTTCTTTTCACATAATTTACACCATGGTTATAATAGTACCCACTTACTTTGGTTCATGGTTGGTTGACTATTAAGGTCTGTATTTCCTTATTTACCTCCGTATCACTTTCTTCTATGTGAATATTTAAATTGAATTCAGCCAAAAATGTGAGGTATATGTTTATGTTGCTATGAATCCAGAAGATCAATGTGCGAACATTATAATTCATTAACTTTATCAACATATATAATATCACTAGATATCTTCTTATATACCCTCATTATAGAGTATTTATTTATGTAACTGGTAAGCTAATAGATGACATAATAAATTTAATTATGATTAATTTTGTATATGTTACATTTTTAGTAAAATAATATTTTATGTTATTTTTTTAAAGGAAGATAATTATTGTTATTTATTTTACAATAGCTATCACTTTTTCATTGTCAAACCCAACATATTTGATGGCATTCACTGTATTTAAAATTTTCCTATAAGTAACAGTTAGTAATATTATAGAGTATTTGTAATTTATTACTATCCAAATATATGTAATTTAGTGGTAAGAGTCAGTTTTACAGTTATTAAAATAATAAATATAAAGCATATAATTTACACAAATTTTAAGTAATATAATAATGTTAACTATGTCGGTAGACATCTTTTACTAGAGAGATAGTTTCCGGAACTACTGATTTAATTCTGAACATTATTTTACATATAGGAGGTTACATTGTCTCTAAATGATATTGATTATATTAGCAATAGATTTTAAATTGTAATAGACCAAATTAAGTTGCAGGCTGTTGCTATAATATTGAGAATATTATCGATTAGAATTAATTATTTACTTATTATTAATATATATATATATCACTACATAGTATAAAACAAAGTCCCCTACCGCGTCTGTCTCGAATATCGAATCTTTTAAATGAGATGTGAAGAGGAATTTCTGCAGGCCAGCATGATGCAGGTGACTGTCGATGACAATTGTCATTGTCGCTCGTTTTTTATCTGTATAGTACTTTCCATCAGATACTTTGTAGTAATTTTGCTGAGCTCTACTGTATAAAAAGATGACTATTCATTATAGTGTTATTTAATTTTAAAATAATTTTAGAAAAGCAAATAGGTTAACACTATACCTGATGATAGCACAGTAAAACAATTGTAACCATGAAGATGTCTACAGTCCATTGGTAGTCACCACTGTCATATAAGTGTACAAACTTCTTGGTAGCTGTATATACATTGTTTGACATCAAAACCCAAAAAAGTAAAAGAGTCCCTGTGGTTAGATATCATGACTCTGTCAGATACAAATTCATACCAACCAATTGTGAACTTGATAGTACACTTACATATACCTTGTGCAAATTGGTTTTAGTTTGGTTGAGACACAATTACCATGGCCAGGTACCAGGCGTAATACTCTCCTAGTTAGATAGCACTTTCAGGCAAGTTCTTATCAGTATTTACTTTCTGGCACTAGTGTACCGTTACTAATTCTATACTAAGAGTGCCACCATCTTCTGTGACATTTTAACAAGTAAGACATTAAAAGAATAATAAAGGAACATAAGATGATAAATAAGTAACTTCTTGTTAAGTAATGCACTTCCAGTTTTAAATTGTATTTTTCAAATAAACATGCAAGTGTAAAATTGATTTATTTATTCAAAATTTCGAACTGACTACGGTATTAACCTAGCAAGAGGCCTTAACAGCTTCACCAGACTAAGCTAACTATTCATACATATATGAGTTGTTGAAACATATATGTGTACCAAGCATACATACCTCAACAACTCTTATATATATTTCGTATCCGATAATTTTGTAAACTCTTTGATAAGGGAAATAAAATAAAACTCTTCCACATGCATGTGTAAGCGTGTTGCGTGCACGTGTGTGGAGGTGACATGTGTAATGTTGTCGCAGTGATGTAAGATTTCGTGTCACTGTATCGCGCAAGTAGCGCACTCAAGGGCTCCACGCCGAAGGAACGGACCTAGGCTTGAGCCATTGCGGAGGGTGGCCTAATCTGGTGTGCGGGAGGGAAATTGACCCCCAGACCATGGCGGCGTGATCTGTGGTTACGCGGGCGTGTAAAAAAAATTTGATGTTCTTACAAGTTTTATTTTATAACGTAGAAATGATAGTTGATGGGTTTTAATTACGACAAAATTGATGTTTACAGAATTACTATAAAGATATAGCTTGCTGCTTAAAAATCTTATATATATATATTTGACTAATATTGAATTTGTTTATTTCCGTCAGTGGTATATTATTGAATACTACCCCAGTAATTGAAGGAGACGTGAGATTGGTAATATTAATATAGTAAGCGCAACTCCCAATGATCAACAGGGGTAATAGTTGCCGCTCGAATGAGGCATTGCCAACAGGGGTGTTCCGCGGGTGAGGGTGCAAACTGTTGAACGGAGGGTGGCGTGGCGCCAGTCAGCCGCTGTACGCTACCCGTCCGGACGCCTCGACGTCTCGCCGGTCAATGCGCACGCGTTAAATTGTACTCGCGATTTTGAACCCTATAACACGAACACGTTGACTCTCTAACATACTTTTAACCATTGTAGATAAAATATGAATTAATAGTTTGTGTTTTCAGGTTGACTCACAACGAAGTTGTAATGTAAAAAATCATTCTTATCGCGTACTAATATGGTATAATAAAATACACTGATATAATTTACGCTTTTCATATGTGTAAGATAATTACCCTAAATATCTTACCGATTATGTGAACTCGTATTCTTTTTAACAATATACGTATATTTACGGTCCAAACTAACACACTAATGGTTTTTACTAACATAGTAACAGCTTTTAAAACAAACCCTGTTTAATGTATCATGTTGTCATTATGATCAATCTCTAAATATCTATTAAAGTAAAAGATGTTTGTTCATGGATACACTCCGGAAAATAGTTATCAAAACGAATCACCGTTCGACTGAAAAAAATGCATGATCTGGGATATCACGTTTGGGTACTATGCTTTACCGTAGTAAATACCTTGTATTACTTGTATACCTTGTATAGAATAGCAATGCGCGTTGGCGACGACATTGTTTCCTAAAAATGGTAATATATACCTATACAATAAATCATAATACACCCGTCTCTTATCCATAATATACTATCTGGAATTTTGGTTTTGAAATATATAATTTTTGTCTTATTTATTATAATTTTGTATATATTTTATTATCCTCCTTGTAAGACAAAGTTACATTTTCAAATATTTTTTTATAGATTATTTATTTGATATATTAGAATGGGTAAGTAATATCATACCCCAGTTACAAACTCGTACGTATCATTTACTGTAATGTAATATGGCTCTAGGATTTTTATAAAATAGGCCGCGGCAAACCATGTGAATCGGCATGATACGCATTAATCATTATTATATGTAAGATATTTCTCTGAATGAATTTTTATTTAAAGTAAATTTAAAGTAATTTGAATTTCAATATTGTACTGGAAATATAGAATCTCATTCACATCGTTCACATATTTTAGTTGCAAAATAAATAATCCATATTTTGCTATAATGATGATCTCTATGTGGGAATTCACATACAATAAATTCATATTCTCATATGTTGTTTTAAAATTTAACAACTTAAATATGTGTTTGAATATTTTGTATGTTAAATTATTACATAGTATAAAACAAAGTCTCCTATCGCGTTTATCTGTATGTCTGTTCGCGATAAACTCAAAAACTACTAAACGGATTTTCATACGGTTTTCACCAGTGTATAAAGTGATTCATGAGGAACATTTTAGTATATAATTTGTCAATGATTTTTTTTTATATTCAGGGTGGGACAACGTCCGCCGGGTCCGCTAGTAACAATACATATATTCTTTAGTTACGTCGAGTCAATATGAAGGTTTTGACGTGTATTTTATCGTTCGCATTTTAATTCTTTAAATATTTGCTGTCATTATTTTTTTCGCCATTTTTTTCTTTGTTATTTGGAATCCTTTGCTCTTTTATTTTAACTCTGTTGTTATGTTATTTGTATAATATAAAGTAATCGATTGCCGTCCCTTTCGTAGAGCATTAAAAATGATGGCAAAATTCAATCGAACCCACAAAATAAGTAAAAACATCTACGAAGAATTCCACATTGAATGGGGATAGTCCTATGCTGATATATTGAGTATTTTTGACCTTATTGAGACTCAATGGTGCTGTATTCATTATATAGTATAAAACAAAGTCCCCTACCGCGTCTGTCTGTCTGTCTGTTCGCGATAAACTCAAAAACTACTGAACGGATTTTCTTGCGGTTTTCACCAGTGGATAAAGTGATTCACAAGGAATATTGGTATATAATTTGTCATGGATTTTTATATAATCAGGGCGGGACAACGTCTGCCGGGCCCGCTAGTTTCATTATATATTAATTATTGTGAGAGAAAATTCACATTATAAATATGAAGTGTACTTGTTTGTTCTCGTGACACCAATAATCCCAGAAAAAGTAACTTAAAACTCTCTGATAAATTACCGTTCTTACCGGGCCGCGTCGGTTTGACATGTTTCATTTATTTCTCGCAGGGCGAAGAGAAAAGTTTTGTAATTACAATTCTGCTCGTGTAACTTCGGTCTACCTAATTCGTAATAGTGTGTTGAGAGTTCAACAGGTACCTACTTTTCACTTCGTATTCGTATCATTCTCGTTTGGCCGCTAGCTACCGCACATTGTCCCATATGATCCCTCTACAATGCGGGTAATCCCAACGTGACATGTCCATTACGTGTTTTATTTCTATTAATATATAAAAAATAAAAATACCGAAAATGAATAGAGACATCTATGTCGTAACAAAATTATGGTGATAAACCTAAGATTGTACCTATGTATCTTAGATTAGATCGAGAGTTTAGGTGAAATCCGTAAACTAATAATAAGATAAATTGTTTCCGTAGCCGATAAACTACATTTCCAATTAATAAATTGACAGTTATTACAGCAATTCGATGTAGTAGGTTAGGTAAAAAATTTAAAAATAATACGTGGGACAAATAAATGTTTCTCTCGGTATTTGTTGTCAAACGTTAAATAATATCTCGAATTTGGTTTAGTTACTTATTCAATACTAGCTTCTGCGTCCGACTTCGTCCGCTTGGAATAGTTACTTTAGGCTAACGCTAACACCTAGCGGAAGCTCTCAAAAATGAAAAAACAACCCGATTTTGAAACATTCTTTGGTGCTCGGCTCCTATTTGTCTTAGCGTGATGATATATAGCCTAGTTCCTGAGATTAGCGCGTTCAACCAAACAAACGAACCCTCGAACTTTATAATATTATAATAATATATAATATAATATTATAATATTATAGGCAATATAATAAAATTTAAACAATTTTTTTTTAAATTTATTTATTTATTAGTATAAATTGTTTAAATTTTATTATATTGCCTTAGATGCGTTCTGTATTATTATTATCGTCAAGATATGTACACATTTCATTAAACTAATTGAGTTTGTATAATAAGCTGTATGCCCCTCTAGGCGTATGATAAAATTAAGTTTTCCTTTTTACAAATCTGTATTTTGATCAATCTCTTAGATCAAAATTTGGTTTGCCATCTAAAGTACTTAAGTTGAAATTATACCTAAAATATTTACTCGCAAATTATACATCCTAAGGAAATAATATTAAAGAATTTGAACTCATAAAACGTAAAGTACAGTTGCTGAAATACAGTTGTAATGTTGATGTGGGGAAACGTGTAATTGCGACATTTACGGACACAACTATGCAGTAATGTTTTGCTTCCTCTCTGTGCTTGTGTAACGACATGCCGGGTTGCTGGCAACTTCCCGAGCACGTGACTCGCTGGTGGCTTCTGGATCTGTGCTCACGACGGCTGTTTAGAGATCTCGATGCTGCAGATTCGGAGATACCGATACGTGGGTACCTTTTAACACATTTGTTTTTCTTAATCTCTGTTAATTTAGCGTTTGATGATAGCTTCACCTGACGGTAAATCATGATGTGATCAAAGACGGTGGCCTATAGGAAATTGATCTCATGTGCAGTTAGCGAAATACACCTATAAATATTTAGTGATAGTTTTTATCTTGTCGATTTTAGCCAGGCAGGCGGCCATTAAAAATGGCGTTTGACCATTTTCTTGTTTCACACATTGTTTGCCTCAAAATCTCATATTTATTGTACGATCAGAACCCACGATGTTACAGGTGGCGCCCGAAAACGTTAGGATTGAGCTATTATCGCTTCAAAATCGCTTTGTAGAGCGGAAAATTTCTTATCAAAATATTATATAACTAGCTGACCCGTGCCCACTTCGTTGGGCGGTAATAGGCATTATCAAGCTACAACTTTTCTCTAGAACTCAATCATGTATCTCTCGTCGTTAACGTTTTCGTTCGACCATTTTTTCTCCGACTCCCCAGATATTACCCCCTACAACCTCACAAACTTTACCTCTTTATAATATTAGTATAGATAATATAATTAGCTAATAGCTTCTGCCCGCGACTTCGTATGCGTGGAATAGTTAATTTGGGCTAAGACGCAGGGGCAGCTCTTAAAAGAAAAAAACCCCGATTTTAAAACATTCTTCATTGTTGCTCCGTTCCTATTGGTCTTACCGTGATGATATACAGCCTATGACACTCACAAATAACGTGGCTTTCTATTAAATAAAAGAATTTTCGAAATCGGTTTAGTAGTTCCTGAGATTACCCCCTACAACGTCACAAACTCACAAACATTACCTCTTTATAATATTGGTATATACATTATAGCCCCTGCCCGCGACTTCGTCCGCGTAGTAATAGTTACTACTCTGGGCTAACGCTGACACACAGCAGAAACTCTCAAAAAAAAAAAAACTCGATTTTGAAACATTTTTCATCTGTGCTCCGCTCCTATTGGCCTTAGCGTGATGATATATAGCCTATAACCATTCTCGATGAATGAGCTATATAACACTGAAAGAATTAATCAAATCGGATCAGTAGTTCCTGAGATTACCCCTTACAACGCCACAACGTCACAAATTCACAAACTCACGTCACAAACTTTACCTCTTTATAATATTAGTATTAAAAAAAAAAACTCGATTTTGAAACATTTTTCATCTGTGCTCCGCTCCTATTGGCCTTAGCGTTATGATATATAGCCTATAACCATTCTCGATGAATGAGCTATATAACACTGAAAGAATTAATCAAATCGGACCAGTAGTTCCTGAGATTATCCCATACAACGCCACAACGTCACAAACTCACGTCACAAACTTTACCTCTTTATAATATTAGTATAGATTGTATAGATGATTCGATTGGATTGATACCTTCATATCTATATTCATAACTTCATTTTTACCGTAACAATCTCTATATAATCTAATAAGAACCTACTTATGATGAAATATGCTTTATATATACGTAATGTGCATACATATATACTACGTAATGCCTGTAGCAAATTTCCTTATCTTACAAGTGTATCTTATTCACATATACTTGCTTTGCTCGAGACAAAACTATCTAATATGTAGGTAAGTGTGTATCTCATTAGCTAGCAAAGTAACGTTCACTATAATATTTTCCGCAATACGACGATGATACGTAAAAACAATATGTTTTTTGTGGCCAAAAACTATTATCGTGTACCGCACAGACAATCGAGAATTTATTTTTAAGAATTTTAAAAGAATTTTACGTCTGCCATATTGTTAGAAAATCCAATAGAAACTTTTTGTTTCAGTGGACAGTTGCTATAAACTCGGAAGATGTGGTACAAAAATAATGAATGGTAGAATTATGAGAGATTTTTTTTCTTTTTGTGCTCGTAGTAAAAGCGCTATTGTTTCTATGCGGATGCAATTCACTCGGGCCCCGCGCAATTTGCGCGAGTGGAGTAATTTCGAAGGGATTTGTGTCGCGTCTCCTTATTTTGAATATAAGTATGTATATCATACTCTTTAATGAATGAAGAACAGTCATTATGGTCAATGCGTGGAGTATATATTTAGTGAATATTAGTTAAATTCGGATCTAGTCATCGATATCGGCGAATATTTATATTAACATTGAGTTTTATTGACTGCCTAGTTCAATATTGCATTGTTTAGTCGATAAGAATACGTTGAAAGGCTCAGTTTTATATCAGTATTTATTATACAAGTATATATTCTTTTTTAATTACTAAAACTAACTTTAGAGTACTGTAAGAACGAAATATGTCACAAAAATGTATTAAAAACCTTTTTGGTATTACTTTGTCATGTGAAATTAGTGCAGTTTTGTGACGATCAAATATGTTAACTTATCATAACCATATGAATATATAGTATGACAGAATAACTGACTGACTGACATGTAAATGTACAGGCCAAAGTCCCGGAGCTAGGTGCGTAGAGATCTGCATACACATTTCTTTTCCGCTGTAAATGAGCATTCTACAGGTAGTGAAAAGGAAGGTGATAATTTGTATGAAAATCTGTCATTTTTGATGATAATTGATATTTAGAAATTTAGTTAGAAAGTAAAAATGACGTGTATTATAGTTTTTCAAATTAAATAACGATCTGCAAAGATACAAACGTAGACGAAGTCGTAGGCAGCTGCTAGTACCATTGTAAACTGTTAAATTGCCATCTATCTTCGAGAATTATCAGTGCGTAAAGATATTGCAATCCATTTCAAACGTTTAATTGTAATAGTTAAACAATAGCCCGAACCTCGTGACGATTCTGAAGATAAATACGATGATTACGTCGTGCGACTATCGATGTTTCATAAGTGCACACCACGAAGACACGTCTCCAGTAAACTTTTCTTTTGGCGCGTTAGGGAAAAATGATGAGAGTAAATTTTTACGATGCGCGCGCACACCGTCACGAAAAATCGACACCCTGAAGTTATTACGATGCGCGCGCACACCGTCACGAAAACCCGACAACCTGAAGTTAGCTATAGTCAACATTTTGTTTCTTTATATTTGTTGTTTGTATTTCTTTGTATTAAAACTTTCAATGTATTAAATACCTTTTGTCTATTGTTGGTGTCGTTTTTTCTACAAACGTAGAATAAGGCGAAAGATAAAATTTTTGAAAAGATTTTTATCTTGTTACACCAAAGAAGTATAACTTCTAACGCGTGTACATAAGTACACACACACTTTTGTCTTTATTATTTCAAACAGCCAAGTAAATTTAAACCAACAGTACAGATTATCCTAATTTTTTTTACGGTTATAAAGAAAGTACGTGTTGTTTTAAGTATTGTTGCTGAAAACTAATGTTTTACGAGATTGTTATGCATGACTTTACGATCGTATTGCATTCATATTTGATCCCATCATATGGTGTATAAATAACGAGTAATTTGAAGCTTCTCGCTATAAATACTAGTACTATATGAATAGAAACCGTTATGGATACGTTAAAAATTCGAGTAATTATGGAATATGAGTACCGTCGTGGCAGCAACGCGGCACAAGCAGCACGCAACATCAACGACGTTTACGGAGCTAACACTACAAACCAACGCACCACCTGTTATTGGTTTGCTCGCTTCCGTTCTGGGAATTTCTACCTGAAAAATGAACCTCGCGGTCGTCCGAAGACTTTGGTCGACAATGACGAATTAAAGGCGATTGTGGAAACTGATGATACACAATCTACGACTGAATTAGCAGCAGCTTTCGACGTTAGCGTCAAAACAATATTGGTCCATTTGCGTCAAATTGGCAAGGTAAAAAAGCTTGATAAATGGGTGCCCCACGAACTCAATGATCGCCAGTGCGAAGTACGCGTCGAGACGTACCTTGCACTGTTCAACAGACACACAAATAAAGGAATTTTGAACCGCATTGTTACCTGCGATGAAAAATGGATTCTGTTTGATAACCACAAGCGCTCAGCAAGTTGGTTCAGCACCTAAACAATGCCCTAAACGAAAACTTACCCCTAGAAAAGTGATGGTCACTGTTTGGTGGTCTAGCGCCGGTGTGATTCACCACAGCTTCTTACCAAACGGGGTGAGCATTACTGCAGATGTGTACTGTGAAGAAATGAACACAATGATGGAGAAGCTGGCACATCTCCAACCAGCATTGGTCAATCGCTCGTCTCCGCTGCTTCTGCACGATAACGCGCGACCTCATACTGCACAGCAGACGGTCTCCAAGTTGCAAGAACTGGGGTTGGAAGTTCTCCGTCATCCGCCCTACTCATCAGACCTTGCGCCTACAGACTACTACTTTTTCCAGAATTTGGATAACTCCTTGGCGGGAAAAAAATTCAATACCCGGGAGGCAGTACAAAATGCTTTTGAAGAATTTGTTGCCTCCCGTCCAGCTGATTTCTTTAAGAAGGGCATCAATAAACTGCCACTGCGTTGGCAAAGATGCATTGATTGCATGGGTGATTACTTCGATTAATACAAATAAAAAATACATGAAAAAAATTCGTTTAATTTTTTTCATACAAAACGGCAATTTCATAGGTAAAGACCTAATATATTACAAAAATTATATTTTTGTAATTTTTTGCGTTATATTTTATGTTATTGTAAAATCACAAATTAATAGGTAAATATATAGGTACAATATAAAAGGTATATTACATTATATAACACAACTATTTTATCTTTATTGTGGTGGTCGAAATTCGACCATAACAAAGGGTACAACCTTTTTTGTTCTTGTATGTATAGATATTATTATATCTGTAATGTAGTAGTCCGGTGAAGCTGTTAAGGCCTTGCTGGGTCAATAGAGTAGTCAGTTCGAAAAAAAAAAATCTGTATTGAGCTTTGTACAAACATTGTGGATTGTAGACGTTAGGAACGAGAAGTATAACGAACAGACACTTATAAATAATGATTTAGATTCATCAATGAATCGACTATTTCCAAATTTTTTATTGATAACATAAAATCTCGTCAATGGCTAATAAACAAAAAATATATATTGACAAACAGAAGAGAAAGTGATACAAGTGAACTGCTTTAACTTCCCCTATTTATTTAGTTCAATATAAGTTCTGTTGGTACTTATTTATATTATTATACAAAATGTATGTAGAGGCCGGTGGTACGGGAGCGGGTGGGACAGCGACCACCGGGCCAGGACGTGCAGCACGAGCCCGAGCGCTGGAGCTGGCGCAGCAACTCGCCTCATCCCTCCAGCACGCTATACCCCCGCCCCCGCGTCCAGACTTCACAACAGCCAGCGCTATCCTAAGATGGCTGCAACAAAACAACAATACCGTCGCTCTGGTAAGTCGACTTTATACCTCTTTATCTCACACTACATGCGCTATTCCTTACCAGCTCTTAAAATACTCGCATAGTATATTTCAATATCTCTATTGTGTTGTATTCTCTGTCATTTTACTCTTGCTTCTAAATATAATAAATAGTATGATTTTTTTTTTCGTTTTTATAAAAGGCAACTCTCCCACACTAAAATTCAAAGTGTCCGACATCCAATATAAATCAAATAATTGCCCTGTGGGATTTGTACTCTCAACGCTCAGCGCAGTGGTTGAGTCTAGCGATGTGACCGCTTAAACCACTGTACCATCCATAGTAATATATGCTTTATCATTTTTGATTTCATAAAATATGGTTTGGTGGTACGTCGTGCGTTATGAGTATCATAGTGGCTTATCGCGTGTACTTTGTTTAACAAAATATACTTAATCCTAGAGATTATGTCTTCTAAACAGTTAAAAAGTCAATACAAAGTCGAATAAACCAAGGATGAAGAATTAATGATGGACTTAAAACTGTATCTATTAGAATTTTGAATGCCCTACTTTCTACTATGTTACTAACTCTGGAGAACAGTACATGTGAAAACTTATTTATGTTTGTTATATTAACTCTCGTGCGCCGCTGAAGTTATTATTTAGATAATGTGTGAGTTTTATCTTCTCTTACTTTATAAACATTTATCAAATAAATTATTTGACAACATTGAAAGTACATCTTTTAACAGATTTCACAAAAACTTTGCACTTTATATGTTGACGTCTATGGATTTTTAGAAGAGAAATTTAGACTTTATCACATAATAATTATATAAAGGCTAATTTCATATAGAAAACTAGACAGTGCTGGTATAGTAATATCTCCGAAAAAGAACTTGAAAATAGTATGTACGTTTCGTAAGTAATTCTCATGAGTGTGAACACAACCAGAAACTTGAAAACAAAACATCAAAAAAATTATTAAGATATATATATATATGGACCGTTTATTTTGAAAGTGGTGTAAGTCCATTTTATGAGAAAAATAAGCTATCACGTAAATCATGCTTAATTTAATGTAATTTTTTTATATATAACTAGTCCATGTTTAATTTCTCAAAAAAATCCCATGTTTTGTACAACTTAAAATCGGTCGGTAAATGAAATTGCATAATCATCGATTATGAAAGTGGTGTAAGTCCAATTGACAGAGGTAGGTGGCATAGCAGATGGATACCGATCAGTGTTTTGTTATTTTTCATTTATTTTATACTAGCTGTGTCCCGTGGTTTCACCAGCGGACGATTTGCATTGTTTCCTCTCCGTGTTTCTACTACTCGTAAGTTAAAAGATAGATATTAAAAAATTAGAGAAATGTATTAGAAAATGTACAGCGCATAACCTGTGAGAAGAAAATAAATACGACAAGGCTGTATGACTCCGTATCTTTGCCCGTATTTTGGCAAATTAAAAAAACAACAAAAACAACAGTAGTATAATTATCAATTTATTACCTCTACGTCTTGGAAGACCGTTAAAATTTGAAAAAATCGCCCTGGAGCCTTTGTACCAAAATGCCAGACCTATTACGTACGAAAAATATAAAGACATGAAGCAGCTACTACCCTATATACCTCCGGTGCATCATGCATATTTTGAAACACTACCACATGCAGAGAATAAGTAAATTCTTGTAATCAGTATCTTGTAATGACAATGTAATTGCCGTCTAAAATAAAATTTTATGTGTTGTTATGCGTATTTGTAAACAAAATTATAATAAAATGAAGTATATTTTAAGCGATATTTGATTTTTCAAAATTGAAATTAAACAATTTTTACAATTGTCTAGTTTTGAAAGTGGTGTAAGTCCATTTACAGCACATAAATATGTGTTATCGTAGTCTAATTAGCCAAAAACAAACTTATATAAACAAATTAAATGTTGATAAAACAATAGAAACAATGCCAGACCTCATATAATTTGCCTGTATTTTTAAATCAACAAATAGAGTAACCTTTAATTTTCTCGAAACAAAAGAAAATGGACTTACACCACTTTCAAAATAAACGGTCCATATATCAAGTAAACACAGATGGTACATTATATTTTTATATATCCAGTAACTGGTGCAAACTTATTTTCGTGTGTACTCAATGTAGAACATTATTTTATATTTTCGTACGTAAATTACATTTATTTGAAACTTAAAATGAAGAAAATTTGGCTACTGAATATTCAGGACATAATATTTGAAACGCTGACGGTTCACGTAACAAACTCGGTTACTAGTCGACGAGACACCTTTCAGGTGGAAGTTGGAAACTAAAGTTGACTACAGATTCAATTAATGTAACTTCATTTGTTCGCTTACAGCGCATACTCAATTGCTATGATAATTTTTTTGTTTCAATTAACAATTATTAGGCGTTTTGTGTTATTTGAATAATGTAATCTATAAAATATAAATATAATCTGTTATATGTACGGCTTAATTTGGCTTGACTAGACTTATATTAGCAGATAGTGGATTTTTCAGTGTATTACGTAGGCTACATATCACCGCGCTTATTCACAGAGGCTAAGTAGTATTGATAAAATGTTATTGAGGTACCTTAAATGGTGTTAAGTCGAAATGAGAAAAATACAATTGAAACAATAATCCATAATAGACTCTGAAAAAAACACGTTTCCATGTAATGTTAAAACCATTTTCACGCAAACAAAGCCGCGAGTCCTAGCTAGTTTGGTATATGTTCTTCCCAGGACTACTTACTAAAAGCTTATTTTTACTGAATCTATTATTTTTCATTTTCTCCTTGCAAAGAGATAGAAGGATTCAAGTATTTTGTGTATACGTTCACAGTCTATTATGTAAGCGGGTTGTGAACTTGTTACATGTATACAGACAAAGTGACTTTAATTTAGGTCCTATGTAAGCTCTAAACCGCACTAGGGTACCAGGTGACTCGTACGTGATGAAAGGACGTTGTTGACTGACCAACATTGAGCTATGTACATCAAAGGATCTCATGCAATGTGCACTACTAAGCCATTCATTGCCGGCTGCACCCACCGTTCGTGGTAACTAACTTCGCTGAATACTCCGTTAACTCTACAACTAGATGTTATAAATTTGTTGTAAGAGTTGGTGGAAACTAGGCTTGGAACATTGCAGATATAATTGTGAATTTGTAACATTGGTATCGGTCATATGACATGAATGAATAAATCTGTATTATTTTTAACTTAAGTAAATGTTTTTCTTTTAAATATCGCCTGCTAAATGCAAAAAGAGCATAACGCAGGTTTTATGTAAAAAGTGCATATGTCATTTTTTTTGCTTTGTTTTTTTTTAATATTTAAACTTAGAAAGTGTTTACAACGCGATTAACAATAAAAAAGCATAGAAGTACGCCTCTTTTTGATTTATAACGCGATATGTAGGTTTGCATTTCATCAATAGTGAAATATAATCTATTAGCTATAATTTACATACCTGCGTTAAACTTATAGGAATTACATTTTTTTCTTTAACGCATTTGCTTATAAATTGTTGGAAATTTTTCAAAATCACAGTATGAATTAGAAAAAAGTTTTAATTTCATATAAAAACTACAAAATCTAATAGAGGCGAGTGCCAGGTTAGACTATTTATGAAACTTCCAGGTGAATACACCTTCCATTAGCGTTAATTAGAGTTTCTCTCAGCCTCCTGCGCCTCTCGCGTCGTGCACCAAACTAACCGTTCGCTTATTACATCTACAATATTGCAAACGCAATCTCGTTAAAGGCTCCTGTTTAATTATTTCATATATGTTCCTTTTTTTTTTTTTTTTTTTTTTTTTTCTCCTTTTTCTTTTTTTTTTTCTTTTTTTTCTTTTTTTTTTTTTTTTTTTTTTTTTTTTTCTTTTTTCCCTTCTTTTTTTTTTTCCTTTTTTTTTTTCTTCTTTTTTTCTTTTTTTTTTCCTTTTTTCTTTTTCTTCTTTCCTCTCCTCCCTTTTTTCTTTTCTTTCTTTCTTTTTCCTTTTTTTTTTCTTCTCTTTTTTTTTTTTTTTTTCTTTTTTTTTTTTTTTTTTTTTTTTTTTTTTTTTTTTTTTTTTTTTTTCTTTTTTTTTTTTTTTTTCCTCTTTTTTTCTCCCTTTTTTTTTTTCTTTTTTCTCTCTTTTTTCTTTTTTTCCCTCTCTCCCCTTTTTTTTTTTTTTTTTTTTTTTTTTTTTTCTCCTTTTTTTCTTTTTTTTTTTTTTTTTTTTTTTCCCTCTTTTTCTTTTTTTTTTTTTTTTTTTTTTTTTCCTTCCCCTTTCTTTCCCTTTCTCCCCCTCTTTTTTTTTTTTCTTTTTTTTTTTTTTTTCCCTTTTTTCCCTTTTTCTCCTTCCCTCTTTTTTTTTCCCTTCTTTTTCTTTTTTTTTTTTTTTTCTTTCTTTTTTTTTCTTTTTCTTTTCTTTTTTCTTCCCTTCTAATATTTATGAGTATTACATACATTTCAAAACTACACGTTTTTCTTTTTATCACTTTTTAATTACTACACTTTTTATCAATTACAAACAACAGTAATATTTTTTTAGAGATAAACTTATTTTGTTATTTGTACCATGACAAGTTTTAGTGATATAATATCGGACGAAAGAAAAATGTTACAAAAAAATTTAAAACTAATAGGTACTATGATAAATAATTCATTGCAGGAAAAAGATATGACGTAATCATCACAGGGGTTCTGATATATTGACGTTTAAAATGTAGTAGCTAGTGTCTAGTAGTGCTATGAAATCAGTACTTCAGCTTTCAGTCTTTCTGGTACTTTTTACTATCGATTAATCATTACCACAGGAATTACTAATTACAGATTTGGTGGATGGTGTTAGTGTATATTATTTATTATTACGTAGCTAGGATGAGATATACGATTTATGATTTGAAATATTTTATAAAAAATTCCAGACACCTGAGTTCAGGAAACCCTTAGAGTATAAAAGGATTCCAAGTGTCGGAATTCCAATTAAAATATCAATAACATTGCATTGAACTGAGGATCGAATACTGGCGCGTGGAAAAATTATTCGTGCGGAAATGAGCAATCGTAGTGTACTGAAATAATACAATTTAATATTGTAATATACCAATAGTGAAAATATAGGCAAAATAACAAATAGATATTGGCTGTTACAATGATATATGTGGCCTAGTGCTAAAATGGCTAAAGTCTGTTTATTTTATTGCCGAGTTATTAAAAGAATATGATTTTCATTTGTGCTAGATTAGGTGTGGAAAAACACTATTTAAGAAATATAGTTTTTATTTTGGTAAGATGAAATCTATTTAAAAGTTTTATTCAATAACAGAAATATATTTTATCATTATGCACTAGGGATATAATGATAGGAAATTGACCCATAGAAACATATTTCAATGATACTTGGAAGCAACTAAATTAATAAAATACTAAAACCCGGGGAAAATAATTTCTCTAACTCTTCTGATTGTCGGAAAAAAATAATATAACGAAATTAACGGTTTGTCTCTCACAATAATTTTTTTCTGTTCATGATACACGTCTGACACATAAGTATATATTTATAAACCCTACTGACTACACTTCTATATACCATATATTTGTTTGATATTTTAAAGGAGGTACTTCCTGGTAGGAAGAAATATAAAACGCGATTCCTTTACATCAACGATTTCATTTAATGTTTAATAGATATATGTACATATTTTCTCTAATTCTAATTAAAAAAAATTTTTCCACTTGTTACATAATTTTTTTAGACAATCAATAGAATTATTGATCTGAGAATATCAGTATTTTATTAGCAAATACAATTCTCATTTACATATATTGCGATGTCATTTTACCATGTTAACCATGGCCCTTGAAGTCTTTGACATATAAATAAATAACATCAAGGTTGGTTAATTTTTCTATTAATATTTACTGAAAGTACAAACTTTTCATATTAGCCATTTTAACACCAGGCCAGAGATGTAGGTTTGTGTGTCGGATGTGAGCAATATTGTGTATTCATCATTTATGTAACCGCAATATCGTCTCTCCTCTGGTTAACCGGATTGGGATTCATTGAATATTACAGATTGTATTATTAGTCGTCGAATATTATCCCTCTTTTCACAATCGAAACTGATATTCAATTAATTGCAATTAATTTGGTGTTTACTATTTTCATGTATAAGTTTATATAGGTTATAATTTGATTATAGTACTTAAACACTGGAAATAACGTATCCTGAAACGAATACAATTGATTTATTGATTAAAATGAAGACTTCTAGTTTATTTTAGTTTTTATTCTATAGTTCATGATGGTCATATTATATGCCGTTAGGATTTCTTACGAAGGAAATTAAATAACCTCGAATTTCATTATGGTTTTAATTTTTATTAATTTGCTGTAGTGATCTTTATATATAAATTTCTTCTGTACATGTGTATATCACTGAACTCCTCTTAAACGGCTGGAACGATTTTGATGAAATTTTGTGTGCGTGTTCCAGTAGATCCGAGAATAGTTTAGATTCACAATTGGACCCGGTAGGTGGCACTGCGGGTGAATTTTAGATTTTTTAAAATTTATTATCAATTTAATTTATTTATTTATTATTATCAAGGCAGGACAACGTCCGTTAGTATATAAAAATTTTCAAAATAAAACACCTTGACTTTAATACACCTTTTAGTATCTATATAGTATGCCTAGTCTTGCCATAAATACTGAAACAAAGAAAAAAAAATTCTATTGCAAATAACATTTATTACTTTCTTAGTTTATTACATAAATATAAAACAATTTTATATATAAAAAAGCTTATTCGAAGTGGTCTGTATTGGCTGCAATACAGTCCTTTAAACGTTGAGGCCAGTTATCAATAGAGGCACGCACTCTTTCCATGGCAAAATTCTTCACTGTCAATCGTACGGATTTATTTAGGGACTCCAAATTATCATGGCGTTTAGAGCAAGCCGTACTCTCTAAAACTGATCATAAATCATAATCCAGCGGATTAAGATTGGGACTAGACGACGGCCAGTCTTCAGCTCTGATGAAGTCCGAAACGTTCGTTTCCAACCAAGACTGCGTAGACCGAGCTTTATGACCCGGCGCCGAGTCTTGCTGGAAGGACCATTCTTGGTTATTGAACATGGTGTTGTTAAGGGGCTTCACTACCTTCTAAAGAATGGTATCTTGATACACTTGTGCCGATATTTTGATACCTTTCTCAAAAAGTATAGCTCAGTCACTCCTTCATAGCTAATACCCAACCAAACCATCACTGAAGTCGGATAGTGCCCACGTTGCACTCTGTGGACTAATTGGGAAGCTTCCTTAGAGCTTTGAGCATAAATACGGTCATTTTGTTTGTTAAAATGTTGCTCAATTGTAAAAATTTTCTCATCCGTAAACAAAATTTTTCTGTGACCTCCCTTTGCGTACCGCTTCAGTAGTTGTTTCGATTTTACCACCCTATTCTTTTTTAAATTATCAGTTAAGAAATGACCAGTATGTCTCTTATAGGCTGCAAGTCCTAAGTCATCTTTTAAAATACGCGACATGGTTCAAGGTGCTATCTTCATCTCCCGAGATAAAATATTTTACTTTCGAACAGGATTTCTTCGAATTCATTCCCTTACTGCTTTGACCACCTTTTTCGTACGAATACTACGTGGACGGCCAGATCTTTTTCTGTCACAAACAGAGGAGGTCTCATTGTATCTATTAATAGCCCGGTACATAAGCATTTTACTAATACCAAGCGTATGGAAAGTTTTAAATATTGCATTTGGCTACACACCTACTTTGTGTAATGCGATTCAGTGCAATTCAATAAACAGCGATTCGGTTCTCTTTATCACCTCACTCCAGTTTAATATCGCAAAATATGGTACAATGTATTGGCGCCAAAATGGGAAAACTCAATGAATAATCATATAAAAATGACAGATTCCAAATTCAAATGTAATATTTTGTTGATTTTTAATTGTAACAGTATTTATGGCCAGACTAAGTATATATGTCGCAACTTTTGTGAAGAAAAATATAGCTATGGTAGTGTTTTTTGTAATGCTCGTGTAGTTAGTTATAACTCTCATGTTGAAATGTTGTCGCGACGAAGCTATAAGTGTGTTCTTGTAGCTGCTCTTGAAAACCAATCACTTAGGCTTAACATGGTACCATCTTAGGCTACATAGACTTTTGATATCAATCAAGATAGTGATTAAATGCTAAAACCTATAAAATACTTAAATGTAGGTGTTTAATTAAGTTTAAGAAGCCACAACTAGAGACCCAATCATATTTCATGGTAGTAGTTCTAAGAATAATTGAAATAAGATGAAAACGGTATGACAAAGGTCATTTTGCTTCGCCCTCAGCGATGGCCTCATCAACGCGACAGGCGTGAAAGTAGGCTCCATCATACATCCGGACCCTGCCACCCGCTTCCGTTCCAGAACACTCTTGGTAGATCTAAATAATTTAAACTTTGTAATGTTTTAATAATAAAGCCATTGTTATTGAAATGTGTCGTCGTGCATTTTCATGTACACAAAGTCAAGAAAGTTTTGCGTGTATAGAGTCGATTGAAATTGTTTTTCATCTTTATGAAAACCTCATGAATAAAAGGTGCAAGTCAAGAAGAGTTACGTGTTAATATGGACATAATTGGTATGACTTTCCATTTAACTGTATTATACACCTACCACCATCATGTATTCAATTTAAACTTCTACGCTGTTATTACAAAAAAGTTAAATACGTATTGAATACCTGTTTTAAAAAGGTTTAGAATTAAATGCACCGCGGTCGCTGAATGTTCGCCATCTTGCTCTTTTGTCTCGCTTTGGTTAGATTATGTTAGAGTTGCGGTAAAAAAGGATAACGCTAACTTGCCTCGGGCGAGCGCGGTGAATCTAATCCGAAGCCTTTTTAAACCATGTATTTAACTTTTTTGTAATAACACCGCTAACTTTGATTGATATTACTAGTTCTATATTACAGAAAGTAAATTAGTTTTACAAAGTCTCATTAATTCGTCTAAGAACATTAATATCTAAATTAGTAAGTAAAATACATACATATTATCATTATATACTCGTACATACATGTACACATAAACACATACAGTAGGTTACTATGAAATTGTTGAGTATTATTTTTCAATATACATATTAAATTATTTGCATAATAATTTTATTAAATCCATCATACATATAAGGCTTGGTGTATCCGAGATCGATATACTCACACCGTTCGACCATTCACCATGAAGGTTGAAGTTTTTAAGTTTTTTTTTTATAGGGAAGGTTTTTATGTTATCTATTATATTATTAACCGACTTCAAAAAAAGGAGGAGGTTATCAATTCGACTGTATTTTTTTTTTTTATCTTTGTTACCTCATAACTTTGGACTGGATGAACCGATTTTGATTATTCTTTTTTTATTTAAACTGGACTTCCCGTGTGGTCCCATTTTAATTTGTCCAGTTCCGACAACGCATGCAGTGCAAAACCGTAAAGTGTAAATTTCATTAAGTATGTACACGACAAATACAAAACTCAATAAACCTAACCGATTTCATATTCATTTTTAATTGAAGTGACTTCAAGGAGTTTATGAAAGTGGTTAGGTCTGATTTTGGGATCCGTGACAAAGTAAGAAAACTTTCAAGAAACGAGCCTACTCCTTTCTTAAGGGCCGGCAACGCATCTGTGTTTCCTCTCGTGTCGCAGGTGTCCATGGGCGGGCGTGATCACTTACCATCAGGTGACCCGTATGTTCCTTTGCCACCAATAGTATAAAAAAAACTCTTCAATTCTTAGGAGCCTATTGTGCTTATGTTCGTTGCTGTGTTGCAACATGACGCAAGCATTGTAATTACATTACTTAAGGTGTATTATGTGTGAAGCGATGGTAGCCGAGTTGGTGGTAGAAACTATCGCGGATTATTGATAAGGTTGCGTTCGTACCAAACGTAACTTATTGTGCATCCAATTGAAACCATATCGCATACCATGCCGATAGATACCATACCGCAAAAATGCGCATATTTTAATATACGTGTCGTTTGGAATCAGAAGTGGTCAACTCCACTTTGCAATTTTTATGGGTATAGCCAATTTTCCATTTCGAGCTTATTGCAGAGACTATGAAACATTTAGGTATCTGTAGAGTTTTAATACAATTAGTATAGAAAGCTAAAAAAATAAAAATGTATGCTATATTACAATAGTTTAACGTTATGAGACTTAGAAAATTGCAAAGTGGAGTAGACCACTTCTGATTCTAAACGACACATACTTAAGGCGTAACGGAGTTCGCGGGCACTGTTAGTAAAATATATTTATATACACTAAAAATGGAATAATAAAGTAAATTTTCAAAAAAAAGTATTAACCGACTTCAATATCAATCAAAAACCCATAAGGCACTAAAAAGCGGAAAATAAATAGTTTATCAAATTAACCAAATTAAATAAAACATATGGATATGTGTGTTACCTAGAGATGTATTGGAAGTCGGTGCGAACCGAAAATCATATCATAGGTACAAAGTTTAAGTCCACTCTCGCGTCTCTGTAATACATTTCTACCTGGAACAAATTTGAAATTTCGGTTGGCACCGACTTCCAATACATCTCTAGGTAGCACACATATTCATATGTTTTATTTAATTTGGTTAATTTGATAAACTATTTATTTTCCGCTTTTTAGTGCCTTATGGGTTTTTGATTGATATTGAAGTCGGTTAATACTTTTTTTTGAAAATTTACTTTATAATTCTCCAGTACATGGTACTGCAACGCACCAACTTCTGCACTACACAACCATACGTCAGAAAAGTTTTGTATACGTAGATATATTTTCATAGTCAATATTTTCACGTTTTCCTACGTACAAATAGATGGCACTGCAGTGCCTTAACTTTTATCCAAAAATTTGATTATTGTTGGAATTATTCCTATATCCATTTTATATTTCGACAATTTATGACTCAATAGTAATTACAATAAATAACAAACGCATACGCTACCGCGGACCAAGATTGTGTGCTATAATAGCATCACATTTGGTTGACCCATTTATAATTTCATATCGTAAGAAACTATCGATAAAAGCAATATATATCGTAATTGCGGATTTGCTATGTCGAAGCAATAACACAGCAATTTGTTCACGAGAAAATGGAATGTGAATTGTTATTACATACGCTGTTATCCCGATCATACTGAGCGATTGTTTCAATTTGTGCAACGTTGTTTCCAGCAATTTGCTAACGAGTTTTTTACCGGGTCAGTACTAATAAATACCAGTTTCAAAGCGTAGCTAATGTTAGTGTGACCTAGTTGAATTTTATGGGTAAATGAATTCGTATTAATTTTGACTAAATTTTAAATAAGCATCTGTGGACGATGAACAGATAATTGGCAAATAACAGTTCTGTGCTAAAAACTGTTTAAATAGTTTCTAAATTGAAGTGTCAGTTTTGTTAAAAAGTATACAATAATTTACTAATTCATGCAGTTATTACTATTACTGGTTTCAGCATGAATGGGTGGGTACTACCACCCTCTCACAGAAAACCGACGTGAAGTAACAGTGCTTGCATTGTTGCGTTTCCTTCGGTCAGTGAGAGCGCCGGAAGCCCACCTCCCTCCCCCTTCTCCACACCCCCTCTCCCTCTCCCTCTCCCCCAAACACAGGCTGGCAACGCACTCGCGTCTCGCCTGGTGTTGCAAGTGTCTATGGACGGTGGTGATCACTTAACATCAGGTGACACAACTGTTCGTTTGCCATCCATTATGTAAGAAAAAAACATGGGGCCGCGGATACAGACAGTTGTCTCATAAATTAAAAAAGATAGATTATATAAAGATATTACCAGCTCGTGACGGCAAAATTTATTCTTTTAGCAGTTAATAGATAATAACTAATTATGAATACAAACGATACATTAAATTGAATTCATCTTGAGCTTCGTGTCGTAAACGACTCTTGATTTTATTAAATTTTTGTTATACTTGCGCGGTACCCGATTTTTTATCTAAACATTTCCCTTCTATGTGTAAGTTATTCCTTATAGCATCAGCTATCTGCCAGCGCCAGTCCTGTCAAAATCGGTCCAATCGTTTCGGAGATTAATCGGAATACACAGCCAGTGATACAAACATTTTAAAAATAGTATTCTTTTAAGTATCGTATATACTAACAAATCCGTGTAGTAAAAAGCTGTTATATTGACATTACAAACGTACAGTTAAATTTTATTTATTAGTGTAGATTATGAACGTATTCTATTGATTTGGTTCACAACCTCAGTTCTATATTCGTATGTGTATTTTGTCTTTTAATATCAGCAGTATGTCACTTTCAACTAACGAGTAAAAATAGACTTAAAAATGTGTAATTTATGTGTTTACTGTTAGGGCCTGATTTGAATAAAAAAGTGTATTCATAATAGCGTAGTAGACGGTAAAAACATGTAATAGGAAAACAACATGGCGCAGTGATTGTCGCAGCGCGCTGGGCTGTTTACGGCCTGGCTCAGCGAATTCGCTTGTGCAAAGAGTAATTTAAAATTCAGAACGCCATCCTTGCGTCGACTCGCTCATTATTACCTTATTGTTATATGTATACCTACGTTATACGCTTGTTGATTATACGTATTTCATACTGGCCTGCGTTTTTTTTTCCTCTTTCTTACTATATAATTTCGTTCAAAATATGTATGTCTTCTAAACATTTTTATTAAACTATTTTGTTCGAATGCTATAATGTTCCGAGGTTAATTGTCAATAAGTCTAAATATACTAGCATTCCAGTCTTAGAAAGGGGAATACAGTGAGGGATTAACGGTTTAACGAACGGTTAGGTTCTGTAGAAGCCTAGCCTTGTTTGGAGAGCGTGATAATAAAACTCAGAATGCGTAAATAAGACTGTATTATAATTGACTAAATATATGGCTTTTATTTGTTTGATTGACATATTCGATATACAAGATACATTTTGGCCAGTCTGTGTAAAGGTGAAATTCTCGAGTCCTAGATCTACAATTCCTATTAACTGATTATACTAGTTAGCTAAATACTAGAAAATATCCAACTACCATTATAGTTTGATAACAATATTTTTCTTCATCGGTATATGGTTCCATTTAGATCCTAAATCCATAATCTTCGATGTTACTTCTAAACTTGATACCACTAGACCTCTTCGCTTCACTGATCCATAATCATTATTAAAAAAACAAGTTAACGAGACATGCGTGAATAGGGAATAAAATGAGCATTTTATTCTATTAAATATTTAAAGACATCTGTAAAGTCTTACATTAAAGCATAAAACGGATACGTCACATGGAAATATAACTATTTCTGTCATTCTAATCCGTAGAAATAAATAAGGTGTCTACGTGTCAAATCGTTCTTCTGACGTAGCTGTGTAATACGTGTTTCCGCTTAGCATCTGTCATCGAAGCTTATTTATGACTAGATGTGCCCGTGGCTCCACACACGTTTGTACATTGTAATAACTTTTCACCCATAATTTTATTTTTACTCACAATTTATGATTTCTAAAAGTATAATTGATATCTTTATAACGACGGCTGCTATTAAGATATCTATGAGGGTAAATAAGAATTGTATTTCTATTTTTTCGTATTCCGAAAATATTGTTGGTAATTCTTAAATCAATTGAAAAATGATATGTTATTTTCTGTGTACAATATCTTTATCCTTACTAATATTATAAATGCGAATGTCAGTTTGTTTCTCTGTTACACTTTCACATCTTAACTACTGAACCAATCGTCATGAAGTTCTGCATAGACATTTTCAGATTACAGAAAAGGACATAAGGCACCTTCCATCTAGGAAAAAGTAGTGTTCCTGAGGGATAGTTCATATTTAAATGAACTCGGGCGAAGCTGCGAACAAAAACTAGTTTTATATAAATTGGTCGATTTAGTTTTGAGTTTATTATAAACATGCAAAGAGATAACAAAACATTTTTTTATATCGCATTCGTGAACAGTGTCCCTTATAATAGATATACTATAAATTATGACTAAAAAAAAATACATGTACATATAAAACTACTGATTTATTAATATAAATTTTATTCAAGAATGTGTAAACTTTGTAGTGTTTCCTGGCTTCTAAACTTTAATTAGGTCTCATGAAAATAAACATTACGTTCGCTTTCGGTTGTTTATAAAATAGTAAAGAATTTTATTGTTAAGAAATTTCACTTCAGAAATAGTACGCGACCTAAATATCGTGAAAGCGTTACGATTTCCTTATTTCGTAAAGCAATAATTAAATCGAAGAGTGTACTGTTATCGCTAACAAGTTTATATTAGCAGACCCGCCCGCCCAAGAGCCCATTTACCGCCCATCGGATCGTAGGGTGTCGACCCGTATCTCGCATATTGTGCCTTATATATTGCTATAGAAAACGAAGTCAAATACCTTATCTTTGTTCATTAGTTTTTTTTTTGTATAATTTTATGTAATACACTCATATATCATCTAGCAATGCCAGTGACTCCCCATGCGTTTTCATGCAGTAATGATTATTTTTACATCTGTATTAATATTACTGATATTCTTTATAGGCTATCGATTTTTGAATAATATACTTTCTTTGTACAATATGTTATGATAATCAGTTAAGAATAATAAGAAATATGATCTTGAAGAATATTTACAATTCTTATACTTTATCAATATCGGAAGAGCATGTACTCTCTTATACAAATTTTCATCAAGATCGGTGGAGAATAGACAATAATTTATGATAGTCGGACGTCATCCTGCCATAGATCGTAACCAGTCATTAATTAAATATTGAGACGTGATATAGTCAGAAAATTTGGTATTGTATGTTTTACATACGAATCAAAAAAAAAAATTAACAAAATTACCAAAAAAACAAACAAAATTAACAAAAAAAAAACATACATTAACTTAACACCGTAAGTTAAATTTACTAAAAAAAAGCACACAGAAAAAAATGACAAATTTTTAGTGATCTTTTAATATATTCATAAAAAGAATGTACAAACAGATAATTAGATCATTTAATCAAAACACATATTATGTCGTATTAAAATGAGATTTTTACTTTAAAAATATTCAATTTCGGTATGATGTGTCTACATGTCTTCATTTTAATCAGGTACGATACATGTATAGGTGTTATATAGTGCTAAGTTTCGTATATCGTGATTAACTTTATTGAAAAAAGAAATACAAAAAAATATGTTGTAATAACCTAGGGAATAGAATATGAAATTATTGTTTTATAGAAAAAAGGAAAATGCACAGTTTTCGTAATGCTTTCTCGTTGACAAATATTAATGGGGCGAGAGATACATATACTCGTCCCAATAATAGTTTATTTGAGCGGTCACAATGCGATGTGACTAATTTTTACTATCCAGTTCGCAACAATCAGTCGTCACGAGAGTAGAAGCTGCCGCTTTTAATTTTACTATTTCCGCCCAAGTGCATTGTGCTTTTTAATTATTTCGGAGAATTAAATTTCTTATTCTGTAAGTATTTTAATTATCGATTTTAATGGAACCGTTTATTTAACAGATAAACCATTAACTGAATATGAGAAATGTGAAAACATAAATATCTTCTTTATATATAAATTTCTTCTGTACGGATGTATGTCACTGAACTCCTCCTAAACGACTGGACCGATTTTGATGAAATTTTGTGTGTGTGTTCCAGTGGATCCGAGAATAGTTTAGATTCACAATTGGACCCGGTAGATGGCGCTGCGATTGATTTTAGATTTTTTCTTATTATCAAGGCAGAACAACGTCCGCCCGGCCCGCTAGTAGTTATATATATCGACGTGAACAAATAGTAAATCATGTTTAGTTAATTATATTAGGTTTAAACTCTCAGTTTGAATGTTATTCGCATTGGACTATACAAGTGTGTAAAAATCTGAAGACCATTGTATTTGTGGCTTGAAAGAAAGTAGTCGTTTTATTTATTACTATTTTATTATTAACTAGCTTTTGTTCCCAGCTTCGCTCGCTTTGATTACAAAACTTCATGATGATCAAATGAGTTGTTAAGGTGTGAAAACGTAATAAATAAACAAACACACTTTCGCATTTATAACATTAGTTTAAAAGTCTAGATGATAAAAAAATGTTAATAATTAATTAGTTTAGAATAATATACCTCAAATATACAAATATGTTTTAGTACATAGAGTATTTATTATATTTATATAGTTTGAGTAAATCGATTGCATCAGTAAAGTGTATGAAATGAGAATAAAAGTTCCGTCTGGGAATCTATTCGTTCTCCGCAGCCGCTAGCAGTCACTCCCTGTCAACTTCAGGCTGAAACTTTTTATTTTCCTTTGTATTTCCTTATACCATGTTACGTTCAGTTCGGTCAGACTAGCGAACTCCCGCGGCTTTTTCATATAAATACATACATATAACCCATGTTTATCAAGGATAACTTAGTTCTCTATCATGAAAAGATTTTTTAGATTTTTTTACTTGTAATTTCCCAGATTATATCCTACAAAACATACGAACTATACCTTTTTGTAATAACGTTACGTTTTGGTTATAATTATTACATTATTTATTGATTCGGTCTTGAATAAGAATAAGGTAATAATAATAATAATAATAGTAATAATCTTGAATAAGGTTTACTTAGATCTAAATAACAAAAAGAGGTAGAGATTATTAGGTACATTTAATTTTTTTTATTATATCTCTTGAGATATCATATCCTTTTATATGCATTTATTAGATAAGCTGTTATAATGATGTCAGTTTTTCAATCATTTTTTTCATTATTTTTTTATTAAAAGTTTGTCTGGTCTCTTCTGTTGTAGTCCTTCATTTTATATTAGTTATTATTTACCAATTGATATTTGTTGACGATAGGTGATGATCTATATCGTAGCAGATGCTCCAACGCTTTTTTCATTTTTAGTTGTTATAATAAAAGTACTATATTATCTTCATAATCATAAAAATGTACTTTGATATGTATCTTACTAGCTGATAGCTGCGACTTCGTCTGCTTTGCTTATTACCTTAACAATATATTTAATGTTCAGTAGAAAAAATATTAAAATCATTGAAAAAATATACTTGGCTTACAACAAAATTGTAGCCATTTCTGGTGCTTATAAAATTGCAGGTTCTTAAAACTTTCATAAATGTATATTAAAATTTAGTACAGTGATAATTTTTTTTCGATAAGGACCAAGTACGACGTTCACGATAAAACCTCTTTAAGAAAATCATAAAGCATATTCTCGAGTAACATGTAGTCTTTGTTTCATTAAAATCAGTCCACTCTATCAAAAGTTATTGTAATTTGAATGACGGCTCGAATTAAGTACCTACGAGGAAAGAGTAGGTGAGTACATGCAATTCAATCTCTTACAAAACTAGGATATTATATAATGTATGGAACACAGTAAACGAAAGACTGTTTTTTGTATAAGTTCCATGCGGACGAAGTCGCGTGCACAGCTAGTCTTCTATATACAAATAGATCAGACCCGTACCGTTTTCTCCTGTTTGTTAACCGATTTTCTTTTTTTTATTAACTAATATTAACTTTTAGTGTTAGCGGTAAAAAAATGGAAATATATTGTTTTTTCATACCATCGACGACCTTCTTTATTATTTCTTCGTCATACTTGACACTTCTTACGTCTACAATCTATAATATCCGTACAATACAGTTTTTACAAATTTACAAAAAAAATATTCAAAAAGCATTATCTATATAAAATTAATATAAAACATTATCTGTATATTAGCATGCGAAGATAGAAATATGTATACCTTATAATAGAAGAATTTAACCACCTGACGATCAACTTGTATTATAAAATCAAAGAGAAATCTTTATTCTTCTATGAAGTATTCTTTCAAATTTATATTACCATTACCAACTTACTTTAACTTACACTTAATCCGAGCTGGAACTAATTTAAATTAACAAGGTTCTAAAGTTAGTAATTATGTTTATGGGTTTATGTGCCCAGGTGAAACTAAGGCGAACATTCGTAACTAAATCCTTTGTCGATATAAATATATATACTTACGATCAGGCCTTTCTTTTATATTATAATTCCATAATTTTTTTTACGATCTCTATAACATAGACAAGACACTTTGCGACAGGGTAACTGTTCAAGAAGGATAAATTAGATTTTGTATTTGGATAACTTTGGCCTATTAAAAAAAAAACATTTTTTTTTGTAAAGATCACCAAGATTATTTTTTGTTTTCATTTATTTCTACCTTTTTCAATTCTTATAGCGAATTTTAGATATTTTCGAAGTTACTTTTAAGGGCACTGCGTGCCCCCGCTAAGAAGCCCTGCTTACGATTAAGCAAACCACGAAATACTCTTTCATTACTATTGTTTTTCTTAAATCAAATGCGATTGAACAATGTATATATGTAATCATATTACAATCGTTAATGACGCATTGGTAACGTATTGGGATACCTCGTCGAACGACGTATGTTCAAAGTCTACAATCATTCTTAGCTTATAAGTGAGAGAAATCGTAATGAAATCGTATCATGGTCGTATTATATCTTCTAATATTCTAACTAGCTTGGCTATTAAAAGTAAATTTAAAATCTTTTGGTGTATTACAACCAAAGCCTCATTATCACTTGTATCGAATGAAAATTGTGGTCAACCGCTGGACTAAACCTATAAATTGTTTAAAAAATCGGCTCATAAAAACTAACATAACAATTAGATGATAGATACTGAAGTGGAATTATTTTACCTTTTTTGGCTATGAATATTGGAATGTTGTATACGTAGGTACAATTTTTGTAAGGCAGAGGAAAAACGGAGATATATATTTAGACTTTATAAAACTTGTCCACCCTCTCAAGAAGACACTAAATGTTCGGAACAGCTGCTGTCGTTCTATTTCCGATACGAGGGTGTTCACTAAATATTTTTATTTAGAATATTTTACTATACAATAATACCACACTTTTACATACATTTTGTACACTGATATTTTCTTGATATTTTTCTTTACAGCTAAGAGTCATCTGTGGATCGTATGTAATTTTTATTTCATTTTATTAATTTATATTCACCGAAATCTAATAGACAAGGTAAAGATAAGATATGGATTGTTTAAAACCATGCAGAAGAACGAACGAATTTGATTTATTAGATATGAACGTTGTTTTGTACCCGACGCAATTACCTTACAATCCTTATTATATGGCTGAACAACTCAGCGTACAAAGATCAGAAGCTCTGTATGCATGGCCAATCTGTGACGCTGATTATTGTGACAGAAATTCTAACGAATATTATTACGAGCGGAGACAACACCACTGTCGCTCGCTATACGAAGGCGTGAACTGGGAGCCGATGCCGCGGTTGGTGAGTGCGTCGGTTGATAAACAATTGTAACAACAATAACAACAGTTCGTTTACTATTATCATGTTATTAACCAATAGTAAAACAGTTACGACATGTGTACATTATGAATTTCTAACGCTCGGTTCATCAAATAAAATGAATGAAAGATGCAAATCGTAACAACAACTGGTGTGCTGTGTTTATTTATTTGATAGTCTCAGTGTTATAACTTCGGTGTGTTATTAACAAACAGTAACACGAATATGGAATTCTATTTCTTGGTTTACCTAATAAAATGGATCAAAGTGGGAAAGGGTGTTCGGAATGTAGCAGTAGCCGCTTACAGCACGATCTATTTCCGGGCGCGGGCGTCGGCCCTATTCGTGTGTAATCCACGTTCATTTTGAAGTAAAACATGCGCGAGACCGGCCGCGGGGACTCACTCGTGGCGGCCACCATAGCGGCATTACACAGCCGAACCGTTACTGAGGAAAAGTCACGGACTGGAATCACATTGCGCGTGCCTTCCGCGAAGATAAAAAATGTCGAACCTGTGACAGAGACCACATTTTGTGAGGAACGTTTAAGACGAGCGTCCGGAGGCAGCGAGCGTCCACTATCTACCGCATCGGAAGCTTCGGAACGCGACTCAGCTTCCGTGCAGTCCAGCGAGGAGCCGCCTCCACAGGATAGTACGTAATCGCAGACGAAACACTGACGTTATAAGCTACTGGAACATAGCCAAATTTTATTTAGAGACACGTAGGTGACTCGTACCGTGAGTTTGTCGCGCAGTGTCGCGTTTGCAGAGCCTCATGTCCGACTGTGAATATTTAACAGAACCCTTTGACGAGGAACAGGAGCGTGCGGCGGCGGGCTACGTGCACCCCGCCGTACGTTCCTACATGTACTCGCCTATGGGTGAGTGAACGCGTGTCGCATATGAGGCTTCGATTCCTATGATATACTCTTGATGGATTATCTCGTGACAGGCGGTGACTCGGACAGCCCCGACGAAACAACAGTGAAATGTACGGTGTGGTCCGACAACGCGATCGCAGGCCCTCAACCGAACTCATCCGAAAGTGACTCTAGCTCTTCGAGCGACGAAGATTCTGAGGGGAGAGTATATGAACCTCGAGGTGGCGATGCCGATTACCGGACTCTGACTCCTAGCAAGCGGTTAGATAACTCTACTAGACGTGACGATGATTTTAAATGGATGCCGCCTGGAGATATGGGGGAAGATGTAGTTGAACGAATGGAAGCGAGAACAGAAGATTATGCGGCTGCGAGTGTGGACAGACGTCGACGATTACCCTCAGATCGTAGTGAACGCGATCGAAAATCTAGGTCATCGTTGTCAAGCAAACCGCCCCAGCATCCTTCGAGCGTTCGTGCATCTCCAAGACCTCGACGTCCTAGGTATGACGACACGCCACCAGATCTCCAGAGACGATGGAATTCATACGAACATTTCCGTTGGCCCGAAGGGGCATGGTGGCCACCCATGTGTTGGTGTCATGGGCCTCCTGTTCCACCGCCTTGTTGTATGCACGACCGCACCTGGCCCTCGCATCCCTCGCTTCCACAAACACACACGCGAAGTAACAAGGTACACGCGGGTTAATTATTGACTGAAAACCTTCAAATGTTCTGATACTGCATGGACTCGTTTGCGTTAATTTTTTATTTAGTAATACTGGCCTTTCATTGCTTTATTCACCTCGCATTTCTTTTATCGTGAGTTATATTTTGACTTTATATAAATGTATTAATTTTTAGTGTAATTATTTGTGTATTAATGATTATTTATTTTATTTTTAGAATGATGCAGAAGACCGTGTACGTCGTTTGGAAGCAGACAAGGAGAGCCTGCAGCTCCAGGTGCAAGTCTTATCAGAACAGATTGCAGCGCAGAGCGAAAAGATGGCAGATTTAGAACGCGCGTTGCACGAGACCAGGCAAAAGCTTGATGATGCAGACCAAAGATTACAGAAGGTATTACACTTATTTGCACTTTCATTTGATATAAACAGTTTATAGCTTAGAAGTTGATTCAACCAATATTTATTGCATTGTCAAGATTTTTTTTCTATTATAAGGTAATTTAGCATAATTCAATTGCTAGATAGAGTTAATACTACTTAATGGTTAGAAATGTCTTTAACATTCCGTATGGCCTAGATCCCGGCGGAACGTAGTTATTGAATAATCATGATCGGTGTGGGCCGAGCCATTCCTTGCGCGTGCCTCTCCAACGATGCCTGGCGTATTTGACAAGAGAAGCCGACGTACTAGTGATGGGCAAAATACAATAAAAATATGATACATAATAGAAAAATTGTGGATGCTGTAAAAATTTTAAATTTGCAAATTTTGTACCAAGCGAAGCCACCATATTTAATTAATTTGTATTTCTAATAGCAATCACTTCATGAAAGCTTACTTTAATCAATCTCTCTTTACTAATACGATTAAACAAAGTAATAATTTTTTGTTTTTTTTTATGGCCATTTTTAAGTAATGAAACGTAAGACGCGCTTTCTCACCAGAACGTAGTGCAATTTATAAGTCAATTGATATTCGGGATTACACTTGAAAACGCAATTACCTTTTCTCCGAGCGTTGTAGTCTTTGACCCTATTTTCATACAACAACATGAAATCCCTACACGCCTCAGTTATAATTTATATTATGGCATGAGATATGGCAGACTCAGTACGGTATTGTGTACTCTATTATCCTGATACATGATTCGAGATTGCGCCGTAAATTATTAACGGCTAATTATTTTTTATATTATATAATATTAAATTATATAATATAATATATATATATAATATATAATATATAATATATAATATAAAATATATATAATATAATATTAAATTATAATTATTCCTATAAATATTCCTTACTATCCACCATTTATTTTATTTACGAATTATTTAAATCAATATAAATAGTGTCATTTCAATATAAATAATATCAAGTTATTGTACAATTCTTACGTTTATTTTCAACAGTATTTTCTAAGCTTCTTAATCCTACAAAATAATAAAGTGTTTTATGTATTAAATCAAATACTTTAAATCTTATTACCTGATTGAAGAAGTATGATGTCTAATTATTCTAATACTCTGTAATCTAAACGGTTTAATGGATTTTAATATATAAGTTGTTGTTAGATTTGTCTTGACTGTCGTAGAAAACTGTTAATTATGACATGATTGAACAAAAAAGAGAGAAGGAAACATCAACATCCTCTGTTTCTTAGCCAAGTTTCTTCATTCTTTTTTTGTTTAGTAGCTATTGACGAATTTTAGTGTTATCTATACATATAATATGGATGTAAATCTAATGTGTCTGTACTATTTCGATTTTCGTGAAAAAAATTGTTGCCGGTATCTAGGAATATATAATAAAATACATTTCAGTCATTTTTAGAAATGTCTGTCTGTCTGTTTGTATGAACACGCATCACTGCTAATGTTACTTGGTTCACAATAAAACCACACCAAGAAATTTATAAAGCCTGTTTTCGACTACAACGTAGTCTTTGTTTTATTCAAATCGGTCTACTCTATCAAAAGTTATTGTAATTTTAATGACGACGCGACGTAAGTACGAGAGAAAAGTATATAAGTAAATGGACTAAATACATTCAGATGACTTTATTAGTCACTATTTTTTTACATTAGGTTCCACTTGGACAGAGTCGCAGGCACAGCTAGTTAATAATAAAATTGTAATTTTTTCTCTCTATGGTCGAGGTTGAACTCGTATAAATAAAAAAAATAGTTTTCTTTATTAAAAACTAGCTCTCATTGCATACCTTCGCTCACGTTCATGTAGATTTAATCTATCTCACGAGAACCGTACTTCTTTTGTGTAACTTAGTCTTACGCTGACAAAGTGTACGCAAAATTTCAAAAAAATGAGTCGTGAAATAATAAATAGAACAAATAAGCAAACAAATTCGAAATCGCATTTATAATATTAGTTAAGATTCTATTTGCAATTTTAAGCGTCACTTATATAGCGTTACATTATGCAGGAAATATCTATCGATTTAGATTTTTCTGTGTAATTTTTTGTCTAAGATTTCTGGTTCTGAACTATGTATTGCCAGATATATGACGTCATACAGCTTATAGATACTCGTCTAAATGAGACAAAAATGTAATACACGCAACATGTGGTATACTTTTACACGTATATAATCTGCCGGCTCGATGATTTCTGGCATATGGTTTGATTACTCCGAAGTAATGTATAGACTCATGTATATTTTTAGATCAATAAATTATTTACAAAAAAATTCATTAATAGTCTATACCACATCAAAGCTACGTGTTATCTGTAAACGATTAAAATGATTTTGTGATGGACAGACTGAGTAAAAATAAATTTTAACTTTGTTATTTTCCGGAAATTATGAAATACATTTTTAGTTTTGTATGTATAAATGATTTAACTATTTACTTTCTACTGAATATATATATATATCCATTTTT
The DNA here is from genome assembly GCA_036509395.1 of Antheraea yamamai. Taxonomy (NCBI): domain Eukaryota; kingdom Metazoa; phylum Arthropoda; class Insecta; order Lepidoptera; family Saturniidae; genus Antheraea; species Antheraea yamamai. The sequence goes on along the minus strand of AP028436.1, from coordinate 15,822,360 downwards.
TTACTGCTAATTAATCTTCGTTCTTACATAATGATATTGATATAATAGAAAACGTATTTAAGTGTTAATATTTTAGAAAATATCATAATATTCGGAAAATAAAAACCAACGTGGTATATCAGAAACTAGACATATAGTAAATTCTAATCAAAATAAATTTAAATAGGTACTAATTGATTCGATAATACGATAATGCTGTCAATCTTCCTATATAAATAAAAGGCCGCGAGTTTCCCTCCCTGATTATAAAAAAATCCTTCAAATTATATCCCACCTTCCTCATAATCCTTTATCCCTTGAAACCCATGAAAATCCTTCGTAGTTTTTAGTTTATCCACAGACAGACAGCGCCTTGGGGCTTTTTTTATCTATTTTGATAGGGATGTACTGTTGTGCGCGCATAAAACAAAACTGCTGGCTAGATTTACGATATTTTTTTTATTTTACTTCTTAGACACATGGTCCTGGCAGGTATTTGTATTTAATCTATATAGTCTACAGATATAATCTATTTGTATACTAGTTATGGCCACTGAGACACGCAATAAAGTTACATATACGTTCCATCATTCTAGCGTATTATTAATTACAGCCAACGACCCGAAAACATTACATGTCCTTACCCGAGAAAAAGAATTATCACGATAACATCATCTTCTTTATATATAAATTTCTTCTGTATGTGTGTATGTCACTAAACTCCTCCTAAAAGGCTGGACCGATTTTGATGAAATTTTGTGGTCGTGTTCGAGAGGATCCGAGAATGGTTTAGATTCACAATTGGACCCGTTAGGTGGCGCTGCGGTGGATTTTTATTTTATTATCAAGGCAGGACAACGTCCGCCGGTACCGCTAGTTTAATAAAAAGTGATTGAAATTTTAAGAAACTACGACTTTTATAAGGACTACGCGATCAGTGATGTATGTTTCTTGTGGAGGAGTAGGGTAAACGGTGTGATGCTTTAACAGATAATAAATGAATGAATGAAGTCGCATGTGTCAGCTAGTTACAGATGTTAAGATTAGTTAACATCAAAAAGGTAGTGATTTGTAAACCCATTGGTTCATACCTTTGGTACTTTTAAAACAGATAACCAAGCCCCAGCATAGTGAAGAGAAATAAACAGATTGTTCGAAATGTTCTAATTTTGTAGTTCATATACTCGTGTGTAATGTGCGTAGCGTCCGCGCGTATACACAACTACTTATGCCAGATGTGATCTTCATTAATATAGGACTAAACACAGACGAAACAGAACGAGAACATGGAAGCTGTATTCAACACGTTTCGGGAAAATTGAATTTGTTTAGATTCAGTTAAATTGTAAATAAAAAAAAAACCGTATTATTTATTTACGTGAGCGGAGAGGAATTTTGTGAATATAGACATGAGTCAGTCGGCTGTTATAATTCCTTGCAGTTTGAGCTTTTGTTTCTTCTTTTGTTTGTTTTGTAATCTCTTACCGATCAGATTATCTTTGGTATATTCTCATAATAGCCAGGGTTTATCTTAATCTTAAATAATATAATGATTGCGAAAGTGAGTTTTGTTTGTTTGCTATTATGAAAAACACGCTTTAACTGCTCGATCGATCATCATGAAATTATCAATACACATTGTCATGAGTACAGAAAAGGTTATATGGTTCCTGGCATCCAGAAAATATTCCCTGTTCGCGAGGGATAGATCAAATTTACATTAACGCGAGTGATAGCGCGAGCGGTGTATATTTTTTATTAGCAACATTATTAAGTGTTTGTTTAACAATCGTTCAAAATCCTCTATTCTATAGTCAATTCTCAAATCACATTTTGATCCAGAATAGATCGTTATATTTTAATAAGCAAATATAAATAATATTTCCTTTGCATAAATATCGCTTATTAGTAACTTCACTATTTTTTTTATTATCTTCAGTTAAGGTTTAATTATTATTGCAAAGTTTATTACTTTCATTAGAACATTGTAGCATATGTATCGCTTAATTAACAGATCAACATTCCATATACTAAATTCAAGTCATTTCTACCCTAAAAAATCTTTCACGAGTTTAGGAAATACGAAGTAACAAATAAATATTCAAAAATCATCAACGAAATAGAATCTCCGAAAGAGTAAGAAAATAATGCGATTTATTTTAGAAATTAAACTTATTACATGCCGTAGTAATATTAATAACTGTGTCGTTACATATCAAAATAAGCTGACTCCAATTTTAGCCGTTCTTAATATTTTACGCTATTTTTCAAGGTCTTCAAATTTTGTACATGCAAAATGTGAAGGTCATACAAAAAGCTAAAAACCTTATGAACGGCAAAATGTGAACTTTGCTCTCGGTGTATAAAAAATCTTAAAATTGATTTTAACTCATTTGTAACAACTCAATTGTAAAAACATTACGGTCTCCAGGAAATGCTACAGAGGTCATCGCTAGAAACCCAGAAGTTGGAATTGTTGTCCAAGTTAAGCGAGGTGAGGCTGCGTGCGGCTGAACGTGGCCTCTTGGAACGATCGCCACCTCCCGAAGCAAGCGTCGGCGCCGTCACCACAAGACCTGCACCGCCCAGGGTGAGTCGTCTTAAATATTACAGCAACGGCATTTCTTTCGCTAACGAAATTTGACGAGTGTGACGGTCATTTTGCGACAGTTTTGAGGCCTCATTTAGTTACGCCACTTTAAACCACAAATGGGCTTAACCCAGCCCTGTTGTTATTGCCTAAAATATCTTGAAATTTTGTAACATATACAGGTGACTTGTTAAACAGTAGCAATATTTTCAGAGGTTACTGAGTAGTCGTTTCTGGTTTTAAATTAATAAAAAAAAATAGGTGCTTAATATTTGACCTAATTATCTAGAGAAAAACAAAACTGATATACACTAAACATCAGATGATTTATGCAAAAACGAACTGGTGTAATAATGAGGAAAGCAACGAATCACCGTACCGCGCAGTCCCGCCCGCGTCTTGCACCTCGAATCGCGCCCCGCTTCCCTTTATTCCACCGTGCGGCATTCCAACGATAAGAAGTTACATAATGATTAACCTTGAAAAGCGCCCCTTTAATGTAGACCATTGAATCTAGATGTGATTTTTCTAGGTCTAAAAGTATTGTTCCCATACTTTAAAAAGTTTTAGAACAAACTTTAACTAAGGTTCTCTTTGTTGTTTATTAGCATTTGTTTCGAATTTTTTATATGTTAAAGGTGACCATGAACTACCAAGGGATTGAAGCGTGTTAAACTTTAAATAGACATCTGGTTTAAAGTAACACTTACCGATGATATAGTTACGAGAAAACTTTAAATATTCACCAAATGGTATTAATATATTATAGAAAAGGTTGTTTTATATTGTAGACCCCGCCAGCGAACTACGGTCGTCAGATCGAGCGCAACACGCACATGTACTCGTCGCTGCCGCGGTCCTCGATAGTGACGTCAGAGACGCGCGTCGCGTTCGGTAACAAACAGAACAACAACAACAACAACATGGTGGTGGCGCGCGCCTGCGGACACTCCGTCCCCAACCTAGGTCTCTGGGGCCAAAGCAACGCGCATGCGCGAATCGGTCCCACCCACATTATCTCCTGCTTTCACGCGCATGTTGTCTTCAGAAGAAATACCTAGGCCCGTATTTTTTTTTCTGCAGACTTTTGAGTCGCACCTTTTTTGCTTTTATTTCATTTGCTATGCAGGCTGAAAGTTGAGACGGTAGCATTATTTATGGAGGATAGTCTGCACTCGATTCTTGTTCTAAATTGATTAAAAAAATAGGTGCTTAATAATTCACCTAATTATCTAGAAAAATACAAAATGTATACACAATCCTCTACGCGTCTATGTTAAAGAACAGTGTCAATGACTGTCGGGTGAAAGTGAACGTGGGAAGGGCATAAACAAAACAAAAGGGTTTATTGTCCGCTTTATTATCGAAGGGAACTCTGGGTCGCTCCTTGCAGCTTTCGGCACCGGCCATTATACCTAGGTTTATTACGTTACTTTTGAAAGTCTTAGGACAAACTATAACTTAGGTTTCCTTTGTTGTGTATTAGTATTTGTTTTGATATTATTATTTTATATGTTAAATGTGTCCATGAACTATCGTCTCTTAAAATATTGTGAGAGACTAACCTAACATCTGGTATACGTCAAAAATCGTAACTGTGAGCAACTATTGGGTTTGTTTTATTATTATTTTACTTCACTATTACCTACTTTAGGAAGGATTTTATAGGCTCGTGTTACAAGTGCTTCAATTCATATACTTAATAGGACAGTTCAAGTTATATAGAATACTGACAGATACATGTTGAATTGAATATAACACGTATACATACTATAAAATAAAGTGGGGTTGAAAAAGAAATTCAAAATTAATACGTGGCGCCATCCATGAGATATCTATAACAATCAATCCTACAATTTTCTGTCAACAATCTAATTAAAACGCCATCTGTTAAAGACTGATGAAACTTACAACGAATAACAATAATCAACATTGACAACAATTTAATTGGTTATTAAAAGTATTAAGGCCATTAATCGAAATATAAATTATCCTATCTCTCAAGTTAGACATTATACATAAATGCCAACTTTCGTGAAGAACGGTTGAGCAATTTAGGAGTTCACCGTGGACAAACATCATGACACTGGATTTATATATATTTAGATTGTTTATATCAGCTGTTGGCCGCAATATCGTCTACTTGGAACTTTGCAAAAAAAGTTCGTTCAGTATAAACTTACACGTGTGGGTTACGCGTGGTTCTGCACATTACTTCTTTAGTTTGTCGTATTTACGCGTCACCTTATTCCTTTTTTTTTTAATAAAAGTACTCATTATCACATGAGCTATTTGCCAATGAAAGTCAAAATCGGTTCAACTATTTCGGATGTTAGCCGGAACAAACGGGGAGACTTACATGAGCCATTATATTTGTACCTAACGAATGTAGCTCTGTATGCAATAGCAAACAAGTAGCCTGGTACTTGAAGAAGGACATAGTTATTTCTAGTCTCGAATATACTCAAATGAACGCAAAAGTTGCTAGAAAAGACTGGAATATTATAATGAAAATGATGTGTCTTTATGAGGATAATAATGTAATTAATTATTAAATTGTCAATGGGAAAAAAAAGCATTATAGGATATGTTATATAGAATTGTAAGAATTTTCTAGACGGTGTAACTATGCGTGTGAAAGTGGGCATATAAAAGATTATATATCTTTAGTTTTATGTTTCATTAAAGCTTGGAAATAAATATTGGCATGTGTTGCGAATTTTCCATCGTAATTATTTACATCGTTTACCGCAAGATACAGTCGCGGCCGAATTGCTTCAGCTCTAGCTATACATTATATACCTTATTTTGCATGTTTTCTCCTTTTAATTAATGGTTAATTATCTACACTGTAAATATTCATGTCTCGAATTGTTGTTACTCATCCTATATTTTTTATTTTGGGGTGTTCGATTATTTTAATACTATAGTATACAATGGTGGTCGGTTATAATGCTTTATACAACTTTTACATTTGTTAACTTGCCAACCTGAAAACTATTTTGGAATGGAAAAGCGTAATATGATGTTATGGCATTTCCTAATACCATAAACTTGAAAATCTGTCGCCGAAAACCAATATGAGTGTTCTGACAGTTGCACTTGCAAATTTCATCTCGGCTCAGTTTATAATATTATTATAATAGAATTCATATAAAATACAGTGGACAAAGATGAAATTATCTTTCAGATATTGATAATGAATGTCGATATTATTCTAGCATCACTTATATATTGTATTTCGAATGCAATTATTGATTTGAACACGAAAATGAACCGAAGTTTAAGACGTCAAACGTCGATAACTCGTTATCGATATTTTTTTAATTTAAATTGTTTGGAGTCGTTCATAGAATATGTTGTCACTTATAAGGGGTGCGGGACTCACATACTGTGGTTAGAAAGGTTTTAAGGAAACGTGACGTTCGTAGGTAATCAAACGATTATGCAAAACCTCTTTTGCTTTATTTTAATTTTATTTTTTTGTTATTGTAGAAGTTCAACCGTTTCATATTTATAAATACACTAGCTGACCCGGACACGTATGCTGTGGCATTAGACGTTGATTTAAAAATTGATACAGAAAAAACGAGGTTACGTAATAAATAGATAAACAGAACAAGTGTACCATAAAATAAACTAGAGTTGAAAAAGTAATTCAGAATTAAAACGTGGCCCCATCAATGAGACATCTATAACAGTCGGTCCTACAGTTTTCTGTCAACTAACTATTTTAAAGCGCCATCTGTTCGAAACTAATGAAACTTACAATTAATAACAATAATCAACATTAATAAACATTTAATTTGTAATTAAAAGTATTAAGGCCATTAATCGAAATATATATTATCTTATCTCTCAAGTTAGACCAAATTAAACATGAATGTCAACTTTCATTGAGTTGTTTCAGAGTTCATCATGGACAAAAATCATGACACTAGATTTTAATATATTTAGATATTTTACTTATAAATTTGTACATGTACAGAGTGGTATATCATTCGTGACGCAATATTCTTAGGGCGGCTGCAGAAAAGATGTCTGAAAGGGCAAAATTTGGCATGACGTATTTTATGAACGGCTCCTCTGATAAGTCATTCGGTATAAGATTTGTTACAATTCAAAATTAGCTAAATCCAATTTTAATCGTTCATTCACCGAGAACGAAGTTCAAATTTTAGCCGTTCGTAGGGTATTTAGTGTTTTTTTTATGATATTCATATTTTACATGTAAAAATCTGAAAATGTTGACAAATAACGTAGAGTATTAGAAACGGCTAAAATTGGACTTAGTTTATTTTGAAACTTAATGACACATATGTTGAGGTTATGTTTGGGCGTAAATATTTGTTTTGAATGGTGCTTATATGAAAATGTACAGCGGAGAAGGATGAGACGATACCTCGCGGCAGCCCTTCGCCCTCGCTGAGGGAGGTGCGCTCGCGGCTGGGGAGTGCGGGGGCGGGAGGGGGAGGGGGAGGAGTCCGGCTCGAGGGGGATGATTTCGCGCGCTCCTCGCTGCGAGCCACACCCCGACATCGACCACAACATATGCCCTGGTATTTTTTTTTAACTTTATTTTTGGCAACCAATCTTTTAGATTAATACTGCCATTGTCGAGTAGTTAATAGTATTACAAATTCTTCGTCCATTCCATTTTTGGCAACCAGTCTTCTAGTAGACTATTACTGCCATTGTCAAGTGACTATCGATATTACATTGATTGATATAATTTTAATGAACTAACAAGATGGTGGCCATCTTGTTAGAACTTTCCATGGAGTGTTTGTGGCATCTCAGAATTCATGGTCCGTGGTATTATTTTCCATTCATTTCACTTATGCACAATAAACAAACTATATTACATAAAACACCACCAATTTTACACAATATAGAGTCAAGTAACACAAGGTTATGAATAAATAAAATCCATTACATGACAGACCAAAATCCCGCCAAAAACTCTGGTATTTATTATGTGCATTCGTTCATCAAACATTCAGGGCTGCCACATACAGGCGAAATTCCGTTTCGTGATCTCCAATTGGGTTTTTTTTAACGCAGTAGATAGATTTCCGTTCGTTGTTTCCCTTGATCTGAAATTCCGCACGGTAGCCTGTGAGTCCGGATTCTCGCACGGTAATAACTGTTTCGAATGCATCTCTTTCACAGAGTCACGAGTCGCATCACACATTCGTTAATTCCGTACGTAACGTCAGTCAGTCAGTTTTCGAGATTTTCTCGTAATTTGGCCCTTTTTATATAATACTGACTATCTTGCAGTCTCTAAGTGTTAAATGTGTTTTGTGTTTCTTTGGCCTCACTAGAAAAAAAAATGTAAATGTTTAATATAATTTAGTTTTTCTTTGTATTAATACTATGACTTTGTCTTCTTATATTACGCATGCTGTGTTCTCATATAAAAGGGTTCGTGTCCATTTTTGTTCACAGAACTCTTGTTTTGTGGACCTTAAATAAATAAATAAAATAAAAATAAATAGATAGATGTACCAATATCGGCTTCTTGTTAGCAAAATACAGTAACAAAATCGTTGTCCATCACTGTTAAACTGTCTGAACTCAATGATCGTCATCTCTTAACTGAACTTGTTATTCCGAACGGGAATAAAGTTTGTTTCGATTCGAAATCCCGAAACAGAATTCCGTCTGTATGTGGCCGCCCTTAACGACAGGATTGAGGCTAAAGAAAAAGAAGAGCGTGAGTTCTCACACACTGTAGAAGTGAAACTTAGTATTCTGATTAATTTTTAAACGAATGAGATAAATACACAATGCCGCTACTCGTTGTTGGAACAACATTCCACCGCCATGATGGCCCAAAAAGAGTAAACTTAGCTTTAAACACTCATATCATCATTATCTATTGCAACTTCAAACCCAGTAATTGAAATTTACGTATATCTATTCACGCATGTCTGTTTTAAGCCCTGTTTATTTGTCATTATGTATGTATGTTACAACTTGCATATTTTTGTTGTCCTTAATGTATATTAATTCTGATTTATAAAAATCATATTATAGAAATCCTTAATCGAACCGCTATAGAGGTTATTGCACTTAGTATATGGGGATCCCGACGCAATCATGGCACAATTGCTAGCAAGAGGAGGTGTACCTCCCAAGAAAATATGCGGTTATTTAACCATGACATTTGTTTTAAACGCCATCTATCTGCTCATCCTTTATATTGCTATAGTAAATGTTTGATATTTTTATGTCTCTAGTTAATTTTTAACGCCATTTAAATTTTTTTGCTTTCATTAGAGTGAATTTGATCGTATTATTTTTGCATTTGGTACGTTTGTAAAAATAAATAGCCAAAGTAGCTTCATTAGCAGACACGAAATGGACGATTATTCTGTACATAGTAGTTTAATTAATTTACATGTTCATAATTATTTTAATTGTATCGATTTTGATGACTTTTACTAATAATAACCAATTTCGATGTTTCTAAATTGCAACGCATCATGTGACAGTATAATTTATTATTTAAATCATAAAAAGTAACAAGAACGAGTGAAATTTCGTTTGGTGCAATGAAAATAAAATTAAAAAAACTCGAATTTGATGCAACATTTATTATTGGAACCTTTTTGATGCAAAATAACAGGTAAAGTTTTTTCTGGTAATTAATATTCTTAACCACTGTGCCACATATCGAGTTAAGTTATTATTATTTTTGCCTCTAAATCACAATGTGAATTGAAATAACGACAACAGCGCAATGTATTGGCTCCTAGTATATTTGTGAACCAATGTTCTTAGAAACCAAATCGGTTGTGTGAATACGGTCTTAACTAATAATTATCTGAAGTCAAATAAAGATGAATGGTTAAGTATCGTGACTTCTATGACTTTAATTTGTAGGCCAATTGACAGACATATGATAGTCGGACTGTGAGACCACGTTTGAGCGCCATCTATTGGCTCCTAGTTTATTTGTGAACCAATGTTCTTAGAATCCAAATCTGTTGCGTGAATATGGTCTCAATTAGTAATGATCTAAAGTCAAATAAAGATGAATGGTTAAAAGTCGTGGCTTCCATGACGTTACTTTGTAGGCCAATTGACAGACATATCATAGTCGGACTGTGAGACCACGTTTGAGCGCTATCTATCGCCTCCTAGCTTAGTTGTGAACCACTCGTGAATGTAAAGTCAATTCACATAGCCGTTGAAGTTAAATAAAGATGAATGGTTAAAATTTATGGCTTCCATGACATTTGTTTGTAGGCAAACGACAGGCATGCGTCAGTGGGAATGTGAAATTATATTTGAGCGCCATCTATCGGCTGCTAGCTTATCTCTGAAAGAGAAAAAAAAACTGTTGCGTGAATACGGTCTCAACAAGTACAGTTTTGAAAGGAAATAAAGATGAATAGTTAAAATTGATGCCTTTCATGACGAGATATTGGTAGGTAAACGACAGACATACGTCAGTGAGACTATGAAACTACATTTGAGCGCCATCTATTGATTTCTAGCATAGCTGTACTATGTACTAAGAATACAATATGGAATCCTTCAAGGGAAAAGTAAATAGGTTATTGAAGGGTCGGCAACGCGCATGTGATACCTCCGGTGTTGCAAGCGAATGCTTGTTTGCGACCATCGTGGTATAAAAAAAAGTGTGTGTGTACTTAAATGTACACGTGTTAGAAGTTATACTTCTCTGGCGTAACAAGATAAAAATCTTTTCAAAAATTTTATCTTTCGCCTTATTCTATTTCAGGGTGTCGGTTTTTCGTGACGGTGTGCGCGCGCATCGTAATAACTTCAGGGTGTCGGTTTTTCGTGACGGTGTGCGTGCGCATCGAAATAACTTCAGGGTGTCGGTTTTTCGTGACTGTGTGCCCGCGCATCGTAATAACTTCAGGGTGTCGGTTTTTCGTGACGGTGTGCGTGCGCATCGTAATAACTTTAGTGTGTCGGTTTTTCGTGACGGTGTGCGCGCGCATCGTAATAACTTTAGTGTGTCGGTTTATCGTGACGGTGTGCGCGCGCATCGTAATAACTTCAGGGTGTCGGTTTTTCGTGACGGTGTGCGTGCGCATCGAAATAACTTCAGGGTGTCGGTTTTTCGTGACTGTGTGCCCGCGCATCGTAATAACTTCAGGGTGTCGGTTTTTCGTGACGGTGTGCGTGCGCATCGTAATAACTTTAGTGTGTCGGTTTTTCGTGACGGTGTGCGCGCGCATCGTAATAACTTTAGTGTGTCGGTTTATCGTGACGGTGTGCGCGCGCATCGTAATAACTTCAGGGTGTCGGTTTTTCGTGATGGTGTGCGCGCGTGTCGGAATAACTTCAGGGTGTCGGTTTTTCGTGACGGTGTGTGCGCGCATCGTAAAAATTTACTCTCATCATTTTCCCCTTACGCGTCCAGAGAAGTATAACTTGAGAAAGGTTAAAATTCATAACTTTGTCGTATATTTGTAGGCAAACGACAGACATACGTCAGTGGGACTGTGAGACGACGTGTGGGTGGCTGGAGAGCCTCGGGCTGGAAGTGTACGCGGGCGCGGCGCGGGCGTGGCTCGGCGCGGCGCCGGACGCGCGGGGAGTGCTCGCGACCGCCTCACATCACACCATCGAGAAGGAGCTCGCCATCAAGCACCCCATGCATAAAAAGAAAATCGTACTCGCTATCACCGACTTACTCGTTAGTATTTGAAAACTAAAAAAATAAAAAACAAAAATTGATATATAGTTTACAGGTGATGAAATTTTTCTGAGCGTCCCTGGGTAGCTAGTAGCTAGGTAGGTTGGTCTAAGGTGGTAAACACGCTAAAGCTAAATGGGACAGCCGTCGGAGCACAGCAATAGGTAGTTGGTGCCAGATTTTTTGATTTGATTGGTAACTAATCAGTCGGGATTAGTAAAAATCGTGTCAACGTGCTATGGTTTTATTACGATGCTTCTTTCCTTCACGCGACTTAATCACAAGGGCCGAACCCTACATCGATCGACGTGGTGTCTGAAAAACTCTAACCACTCAGTCATCATGACATCAATTATTGAGGAGAAACGGTTAGCAGAGTAAATAGGGTACAGTTCTCACCAATCTTTTTAACCGCTTTGAATATAGATGTGCGGAACACAAATTTAAGTCTAAATACTAAGGTGCTTTTTATAAAGACTACTTTTTTCAGTGGTCCCAAAGCAAAATTTTATTGGAAATATATAAAATTGCCTGGAAATTTGAGCCCTTTATATTAACTCTAAATAACTTTCCAGAGCATGAGGAGATCTATCATATAAAATACTAGCGGGTTTGACAGACGTTGCCCCGCCCTGATTATAAAAAAATCCTTGACAAATTATATACCAAAACGTTCCTCATCAATCACTTTATCCACTAGTGAAAATCGCTTGAAAATCCGTTCAGTAGTTTTTGAGTTTATCGCGAACAGACAGACAGACAGACGCGATAGGGGACTTTGTTTTATACTATGCAATAATAATGATACGTAAATTTTCATTATTATTTTTTATTTCTTTAACTCGATAGCACCTTATGCTATCATATCGTCCGAACACAGGAATTATTCAGGATTGAGCGCTCTACAATAGTAGCTATTGTGTATACATTTTAACTTTGTTTTGTATTTAACTCTTGAGTATATTATATGACAAGAGATAGTGAGACGAAATGGACAAAAATGATTACGGAATTATATTCACGGGATGGTAAGAGAGTAAGAATTAAAAGATGGACAGATAACATAAAAAAGTTGGTGGTTCTATCTGGAAAAGAAAAGCAAATGATAGGAAAAGTTGGAAACAGCTGCAAGAGGCTTACATGTCAAGTGATACGATGACCACTAAAACAGGAAACCTGATGTGTTTAGAACGTCGTTTGTTATAAGGGAAAACTTGCTATAACGTAGAAATTAGTACAATTTGTTTGGTTTACCACAAAACCATTTATTTGTTCTCTTCCCTCTCTATAACGAAAAAGAATGCTCGGTCCCTTGAAATTCGTTAGAAAAGGTTTACATTGTATTTAGTTGTAACAATAAAGGCTATAATAATCAAATCAAAAACGTTTTATTCAATTTAGGTCCTAAAAAGGCACTTATGAACGTCAAAACTATTATGCGTAAGCCCGAACTTGCGGCTAGATTAGGAGACCAAAAATTTGTTGTAGTCTAGCCAATGATATGACTAAAAGGCTGTCGATACGTCAAAAGCGCTTCGACAGTACCTCGTTAAAACTTGGCTAGCTAGCTTAATTTTGACGACCGGTATCCGTCAATCCGGCCGTATCTAAGGAATACTTAACTATTTCTTTTTCATGACCTATATTGAGAATACGACACCTTATTTCCACATTTTACCTAACACTAGCGGGCCCGGCGGACGTTATCTCGCCCTGATAATAAAAAAAAAAACCCGGACAAACTATATATCTAAACCTTTCTCGTGAAACGGCATAAAAATCCGTTCAATAGTTTTTGAGTTTATCGCGAGTAGACAGACGGATAAACGCGGTAGGGTACTTTGTTACTATTAGGTTTTTTGGATTGCCCCCGTATGGTAATGAATTTAAAGACGTTTTTTTTTTTTTTTTTTTTTTTTATTATTGTAGCTCGGCAAAGTGACTGTACTGTGCCTGATGGTAAGCACAGTACAATCCAAAAACAATGGCGACCACCGAAAGAGATACTATCCATCGCCGGTCGCCGCTGTCATGCCGGCCTAAAAGCGACCCAGTCAGGGACAGCCCCCCCCCCCCCCCCATAGTTGCTGGATATACACCGGCTGATCCCGGAACGCGACACGCCCAAACGTGTCACTATAGCGGGTGTTCCACCTGGTGTACGGTGGTCGCGATCCAGTCGGGTACAGACACCCTACCACTCCGCAATGTGTTCGCGTGAATATAGCGTCGTTTGTTTGTTTGCGGTGTGCGGTGTGCAGGGTGGGCACGGGGACGCGTTGCTGAGTGCGGCGGGTCGGCTGGACACGGCGTGGGCACTGCGGTGGCTGGAGGACGTGGGCGTGTGCGGGTCCCGCGCCCCGGCGGCAGAGGGCGCGCTCGACGGCCGCGTGCTGCACCGGCTCGCACACGCCGACCTGCACGCGCACCTCCGCGTCTCGCACGCACTGCACGCGCTCGCCATCAAGCGAGGTACCACAAACATACCTATTTATTTTTAACATTAACCGAATTCGCGCTATCATTATCCTATATTTCCAACGAATATTATTCTAAAATATTACAATCTTGATTATAAATAGTTACGCTGTCGACAAATTATTACGACGCGTTCTCGTGTTTAGCTTTCGGGTAGAAAGTAGTCCGGTGAAGCTGTTAAGACCCTGCTTGGTCAATAGCGTAGTCAGTTCGAAAAAAAAAATAGTTTGGTTTTAGGTAAATGTTGTAATAACAGTTGCATCGGTCATTCGAGATTTTGGAGAGAATAAATGTTAAACCTTAACTGAATAATATAATATTTTATTTTTTTAATTAAAAAAAAATAAAAAAATAAAATCGTTCCCGTAACATCGACTTATTAATAACGTTTTGTGAGCAATTAACATAAAGAAAAAGTTAACACAATTGTTTCGTAAACGGGAACAAGAAAACTATCAAGTATGTATATTTTTTTTGTTATACTTAATAAAAAAATATATTTATATTTTGTGAGACTATATGAAAAGTATCTAAATTTTAAGTTTTAGTTTTAATATTGTATTATGGAGGTGAATAGAAATCGGAGTACTTTACTTGGCTTCTTCACTTCAATTGGGGTCGGTGTTAAAAAGGAGAAATGTGGACTGTATAGTTAGGTGCCACGAGAACATGGGTAGGCAGATACGCCCAACCGTGGGAAGGAAAAACTATGCAACCGATTGAGCTACAAGGAAAAGAAAACATACGCAATTACTTGGTATTAATGTTGGTATTAATCAGGTCACTATTTCAGCGCTACTGCGGTGCAAAATCCTCCTTTAATCTCATACGCTGATAACTCACTCTTTCTCTCATAACTCTAGTTTTGACACGTACGTCACGTACACGTCTTCAGCGCGTACCGATTACGAATGCTAAAGCGGCTGTATAAAATAAATAATATATAACAACGGCGAACCGATAGTTACTTCGCGACGTTACGTTATACCTGTGTTGTCAGAATGGATACCAGGAGCGAAGAAGGAACAGGATTTGGTCTCGCGGATACTAACTAGAATACTGCTATAAAATAAGTATCATTTTTTTTTTCAAACTGACTTTCGCTATTGGCCTAGGAAGGCCTTATCAGCTTCACCGGACTGCTTCAAATAAGTACCATAATATTGCTTCGTACACAGTATGATGCATGATAATGTAGATTTCATTATGAATGTTGATGGTAAGTAGATGACTTGTCTGTGATGTCCAATGAAGGATACATATGTGATTACTGTAATCGAATAGAATCGAAGTAACGTTTGCTTGTAACGTATTTACAGGCATTCAAGTGCTGCGTGATAACATGTTCAACCCGGAGACGATGATACGACGCGGCGTCGAGACTGAACCCGAAGGGGTGGAGGGTGGCGGTGACGTGGAGGGGGGAGGGGCTGCGGGCGCTGCAGGGGGTGGGGGTGCAGGTGCGGGAGGAGGCGGGGAGCCGGAGCGCGTGGAGACGGTACCAGCGTCGGAGCTCGCACGCTGGTCGTCGCACCGCGTGATGCAGTGGCTGAAGGAGATCGACCTGGCCGAGTACGCGCCCAATCTACGCGGAGCCGGTAATCACTTATTATATTGTTCTAGATATTCTTCCGTCAATTTATATTGGAACTATCCCTTCAGGAACAGTACATTGTTTGAAATGTATGTACCCTATGTCCGTTTCTATTCCACTGACAGCGTGTATGCAAAATTTCATAATGATTGGTTGATTAGTTATGAATAAGGGGTCATAAGCTGAATTTTTGCATTTTCTGACCTTCCCCTCCCTCTCGCCAATAATGCTCTTACACCCCCCCCCCATATAGTAGTTCACTATTAGAATGATGGTAGCCCAATGGATAAGATCGCGCGCCTTACATCTCTAACATACACATCTAGATTCCCCCAATTACTTATGTGTCATCAAAAATAAGCAAATCAAAGACCTCCCCACCCCATTCAGTGGTTACGTAATACTTGAATGGGCTCTAAAGGGGATAATTAGAATTGAGTGTGGTGTTATCTTGCAAGGTGTGCACGGGGGACTAATGCTCCTGGAGCCTCGGTTCACGGCGGAGCTGTTGGCAGCATTGTTAAACATTCCCGCTAATAAGACCTTACTGCGACGGCATCTCACACAGAGGTCAGTGAAACCATATGTGTCGTTTAGAATCAGAAGTGGTCAACTCCACTTTGCAATTTTTATGGGTATAGCCAATTTTCCATTTCGGGCTTATTGCAGAGACTATGATACATTTAGGTATCTGTAGAGTTTTAATACAATTAGTATAGAAAGCTAAAAAAATAAAAATGTATGCTATAGTACAATAGTTTAAAGTTATGAGACTTAGAAAATTGCAAAGTGGAGTTGACCACTTCTGATTCTAAACGACACATATATGAGTCGGTTACATTTCAAAATAAGCTAAATGGAGTTGTAGCCTGATATATTAAGGGTGAAAATGTACTTCTTCTTCCTCTTTAATTTATGGCACCGTGTGTAAGCAATACACAATTCTGCCAATGTCATGTAGATAGAGATAGAGTAGATAGAGAGCTGTCCGTGGCAGATAGTGTCATAAACGAAGGAGACCGATTAAAAAATGTAATTCGAAGATAATTAATTTGTGTTCAGACCGAGTTATTGTATGTTTCCCACAAATATACATATAGGCAAGATATCGATTAAGAAATAGACAATAGGATTAAAGTTTGATTTTGTTAATTTTAATAAATAATGACGAGACATGTAAAATTAAAATGTTATTAATCACTAAAGCTAAGACACGCGTAAGGTTAGTAGGACGGGGAATTATAGTAAACACCAATGTGATTATAATTGATATATTCGAAACAAGTGTCAAAATGACAGTTATGACGTATATATAGGTCATTATTCGAGACCCAATAGAATCCGTTTACGAAGTAACTTATAAACAAGCATTATGTGACACCTATTTTATTAATACATTTCATTGTTTACTTTGTGATGTTGTGTTTATAAAGACAGCTCTAATATATATGTCCCTAACATTTTAAGTTAATTTTTGAAATCTTCAGATTTCGTACGTGTAAAATATTCACTAAATACGTGTAAAATATTAAATGTAAAGTTCGTTCTCCGTGTGTTAAAATTGGAAATCTTAGAAGAATTAAACATGTTACATGAACGATTAAAATTGGATTTAGCTCATTTTGAAATATAACAAGTTTAAAAGCATAACATCAAAAATATTTAATTATATACTTAGTCTGGCCATAAATACTGTTACAATTAAAAATAAACAAAATATTACATCATGAAGCTTCCCAATTAGTCGACAGAGTGCAACGTGGGCTCTGTCCGACTTCAGTGATGGTTTGGTTGGGTATTAGCTATGGAGGAGTGACTGAGCCATACTTTTGTGAGAAAGGTATCAAAACATCGGCACAAGTGTATCAAGATACCATTCTTGAGAAGGTAGTGAAGCCCCTTAACAACACCATGTTCAATAACCAAGAATGGCCCTTCCAGCAAGACTCGGCGCCGGGTATACGCAGTCTTGGTTGGAAACGAACGTTTCGGACTTCATCAGATCTCAAGACTGGCGGTAGTCTAGTCCCGATCTTAATTAGGATCTTAAATAGGATTATGATTTATGGTCAGTTTTATAATTTGGAGTCCCTAAAACAATCCGTACGATTGGCAGTGAAGAATTTTCCCATGGAAAGAGTGCGTGCTTACATTGATAACTGGCCTCAACGTTTAAAGGACTGTATTGCTTGCCAATAATTTTTTTAAATTGTTTTATATTTTTGTATTAAACTAACATACTGTAAAAGTAATAAATGTTATTTGCAATAGAAAATACTTTTTTCTTTGTTTCAGTATTTATGGCAAGACTATGTAGATAGCATATTCTTCATTCTTACAACATAATTCACAAATATATAATTTTGTGTCTTTTATTTGGTTCATACAATATTTAACATAATGAAACGAACTATTTCCTTCTAGATAACGAACTGTTTTGTGGATTTTTTATACTAGTTTGTAATTTTTATAAAATTTTTTATAGATTCAACGATTTACTCGGGCGAGATGTGATCCAACAGAAACGAAATGCGGAACAGACGCTCGGATATCAGCCTCTAACCGCCACTACCAAGTATAAGGTATTTTATCTATGGTACTTTTACTTGCTTAAGCTCAGAAGCTTTGCTCTGGTTATTATACAAAATTGTCTTCAAAGTAGAGTAAAAACTTCTTTAGCAACGTTGTCATTTCAAATTCGATGAGAGAAAAAGAGACATACATAGGATTTAACGTGCGAGAGAATAAGATAGAATACATTACACAGTGTTGCTTATTTTCGCAGTTTCCTCATTGTGTATTGCACCGGCGTGTTATGAAGCCTTAAGAAAAGGCATCATAACCAGCGTGATGTATTATTCATGTGTATCATTTATATTAATACTAACTTCTGTCGGTGACATCGTCCGCGTTGAATAGTTACTTTGGACTAACATGCAGCGGAAACTCTCGAAATAAGAACAAAACCCCATTTTGAAACATTCTTCATTGGTGCTCCGCTCCTATTTGTCTTAGCGTGATGATATATAGCCTTTCTCGATAAATGAGTTCTCTAATACTGAAAGAATTTTTCAAATCAGACAAGTAGTTTCTGAGATTAGCGCGTTCAACCAAACAACCGAACCTTCCAGCTTTATAAAATAAGTATAGATTTTATAATTTTCACTTTTACCGTATGTTTTCCTATCTATTGTATAATTATGAACAATTAAAGAAATACAATGTATCTTGCATCAGTATTTTTTTTTTAAATTGAAATACACAAACGGGATATAATTGTATGACCATTAGGATAAACTAAATTTGTAATTATGTGACCAATAATGATCTTAGTGTATTGGTTTTGTAGTTAAAAAAAATGACCACTTAAATGGAGTGAGAATTTTATTCAGCAATTTTTTTCGTATGTTATATTTTTGTTATCGAGAAAAATTTTTGGAAAGTTTCTTTTCGGAAAATTATTTATTAATTTTGGAATTTTTCTGGAATTTGGATATTTATTACTAGCGCCCCTGGCAGACGTTCCCCCCTGGTTAATTAATTTTGGAATTGGAATAAAAACCTTAATTAAGCATTTTTCTACTGGTGAGAACCTCGAATTCCGTTCGGTTAGTTTACACAAACTTTTTTTTTTTTTTTTTTTTTGTATAATTTGACAGGTACCTATAGACAAATGTAAATTGAAGGACCAAAAAAACAGTTCCTGCTGAAGAGAAAGAAGAGTAGAGACGAGTTGGACTTGGGGGATCTCGTGTGCCCGTTGAACGACGACTGCTCAGGTGACATACCCACATCGCCAGTAAGTCGCCTCTACTAACCAAACTAATCTCTAACACACACTACAGCCTCGTTATAATATTGTGCTTCATAAACCAAATTAATAATATCCCATAACTTGCATAGGAAGAGCAAAAAAAACGTTTGTAAAAAATATTCTAAGTTGACGATGTCCTCTTTGAAAATAAATCGATGTTGTTACTCGATAAATTGAAACTACACATCGATTTATATTAGTCGATTTTTTCCAATATCGAATATTCTTACTTAATACAACATATGGTTAGTATGTACATTTAAACCGTTGTAAAATAGGTATCAAGAATAATATTATTACATGCGTATGCTGGGGATATATTTCACGGTGTAAACTTTGCCATAATGTAATTTTTTGTAATATATATAGTTAGGGAAGATAATTTGTGTAGAATTCAATGGTTAGATATTTTGACAGTCCAATAAATGTATAATTAAATAAAAAAAAGTGTGTGTGTACTTATGTACACGCGTTAGAAGTTGTACTTCTTTGGCGTAACAAGATAAAAATCTTTTCGAAAATTTTATCTTTCGCCTTATTTTACGTTTGTAGAAAAACGACACTAACAGTAGAAAAAAAGGTATTAATACATTGAAAGTTTTAATTAAAAAAAATACAAACAACAAATACAAAGGAACAAAATGTTGACTATAGCTAACTTCAGGGTGTCGGTTTTTCGTGACGGTGTGCGCGTGCATCGTAAAAATTTACTCTCATCATTTTTCCCTTGCGCGCCAAAAGAAGTATAACTTCAAAAACATCTCGAATATTTAATCGATACATCGCTTAAAATTATCGATTTATCGAATAAATCGATTGCCGACTATTTGGAACTAGGTAAGCACAATATAGGACGAACGCGTATTAATAATCTGTTTCTCCTGGAAGTAATAAAGATTGATTAAAAAACAGTTTATAAAAGATCATAAACCCCGTCAAGTATTCTTTGTAAATGATTTTATTATAGATTTTTTTAACGAAGTTAAAACGTTTGACCACAATGTTGTCTAAGATAGTAACCATGATTTTTGGCTACCACAAGCTTAGAATTCTTAGCTGCACTTGAGAGCGAGTCCTCGGTTAAGATTAGTTACCATATTAGGCCATATTTCCCATCTAGTGAGGTTATGGTTAAAGGCTGAAATTGTAAAGTTTAATAGATTCTCACCTGAGATCTTGCTCTTAAAGTGCAGCTGCCAGACTTCAGGATGGTAACTAGCAAGAAGGGCTTAGAAAAATCCCTACCATCTTATGCTGTAATCTTGATGGTTTCCTTCACTAAAAACTAAGGCTTAATCACAACGATTCGAACCCACGTCGATCGACGCGATTTCCAAACAAGCCAATCAATCACTAAGCTATCATCGTTTAATTCAATAGATAAACATACATTCGAAATTTTTATATCTGGTATCAAATTTAACATTACTTTCGTGTTTTATTGCTTAAGACTAGCCCCTGCCCGCGACTTCGTCCGCGTAGTAATAGATACTACTCTGGGCTAACGCTGACACACAGCAGAAGCTCTCAAAAAGAAAAAAACATCTCGATTTTGAAACACTTTTCATCTGTGCTCCGCTCCTATTGGCTTTAGCGTGATGATATATAGCCTATAAACATTCTCGATGAATGAGCTATATAACACTGAAAGAATTATTCAAATCGGACCAGTAGTTCCTGAGATTACCCCCTACAACGCCACAACGTCACAAACTCGCAAACTTTACCTCTTTATAATATTAGTATAGATAATGCACTCACTACGCTTATTCATTTTCATATTGTAAATATAAAAGTTTTATCGATTTTTTGTTGAAAAATGTGTTTAGTTATTTGCACTTTTGTTTCATAAGTACTTATAAACTCCCATCGGTTATGGTTTAACAATATAACTCGAAGCAAATTGGTTGTTTTTTAACTTTCACTAGGTGTGGGAAATATTAATCAATAATAAAGTGGTGTTATAATATTATAAACTATTAATAAATATTATAAAATGGTGCTGTGATTAAAAATATATATATATATTGTAAATGTCGTATTGAAAATGTTTAATTAGTAACATAGGTGGTTTTTTTTTGGTCACCTATCTTCTAGTTTATTACTGCAATTCTCGAGTAGGTTATAATATTTTACAAATGTTTTGTGATAATTTCATTGTCCTTAGAGGATGGTGGCGTCCTTAGAACTTTCCAAGGAGTTTTTTTTTTCGAAACGACTACGCTATTGATCTACCAAGGTCCTTAACAGCTTCACCAGACTACTAAGGCGAGCGCTTAAGGCACTCAGCCGATTTTATTTGACAACTAGCTCAAGGGTGCACGGCACACCTCGGCTTCGGTTGTTGCCTGATACAGTTATTACAAGGAGTTTTTATTGGTGAAGATTGGTGGCGAATAATAAAAGTTGAAAAAAAATTAGGGATACAAAATAATAAAAAAACTCTTCCACCATACGTGTACTCATTGTGTGTGTGCACGCGTGTTGGGTTATCTATGTGGTGATCGATGATGATCGATATTAATACTATGAGGTTATAATTGTTTATTTTCAGACGATGAGGGTAAAATTAGTGGCGGCAGTGGCCGTCGCGTCGGCTGTCTCTCCCCCGCGTGACGATGCGCGTGCTCATTAGTATAACGACCATAATGTATCGTACACGCATATTACTAGGACATCACCTGTGTATCTAACAACGTACGGACAACACATTAACACCTCTATTATAATAATACTTGCTCTTAATAATTTTCATCATTACAGCTATGAATAATCACGTAACGAAATTACGTTCGGTACTTTTTGATTTTAAAATTAAATTATCTAATTATCGGTGCTAAATCTAAAACGAAGTGTTTATAAAAGTTTCGAGGATTGTAATGTGTTGAAAAGAAAACGAAATAATGTTATTATCGATTATCACGATTATCGATTGAGTGTAACTGCCAAAAAAATATCGATTCATATTAGAATTTATGTTAAAAAATTATATAAACATTATTTTATTTATGTATGAACGTGTACCTAATAAAGTTATACAAAATGGTAATAATTTTACTGTCATGTGCTATGATTTGTATGTTACGAATGAATCAAGATGATTATGTGAACGAAGCCGATTAAATACAGAAAAAAAATCAAACCATAGACATTCCAACGTGTTTTCATCATAGGTTTCTGTTTTTCATCACAGGTTTCTGTATCATCTCGCTGTACTTAGAGCAATTTAATTATAAGTAGTTTCCCAGTTTATAAATGACCCTAATTTAAGATTGTATTTGTATCATATTTATATGTTACATATATGAATGTGTATAATGTCAAATTAAGGTTATAAGTTCATTGGGTTATTAGGAGTCGACTGAATGATGACAATATTAGTCTGGTCTCATTTCTATTTGCTACAAAGGATTATTCGAGTAGATAACGTAATATATAACTATAATTAATAAATGATACATATTTATTTAATCGAGTTTTAAGCGATTGTGCTTTTCTTATAAAACTATCAAAGATAGATGTTAGTATTTATGACAGCTATTACCGAATCCCCCATTCCGACGGAATATAAGCAAGTTTTAAAAACATAATTCGTTTTCTTGTAATTTTGGGTCGTCATCTTCAGAACACAGTCAATTAGAAATAAAACAATTTCGTTATTCGCTTCAACAACCAAAATCCAAATAAAACTACATATTTTTATGAAACCGTCTACTTATTCCAAACTTAATTATTCAGTAAACAATTATTCTTCGTATATTAACCTTACCTTTTCCTTCAATGACAAGGATTCGAATTGTGTAACCATATACATTTTTAACTTCTAGTTTTTGCTTCTGTTCTCAAACGTCAAATTTTGATTGATAATATAAGATGGCGGCCTCTATTTAGATTAATATAAAATCATTATATAGCATATACGCACGCACAATATATCAATTGTTGTTAGAGGGTTTGGTCTGTTTTTAAACCTTTTTGAAATATTTTACAAATTTAAAACATTTTAATATAATGTTTAGATTAATTCTGAATCCCGTTCCTATTACCATATTGTGCCAATTGTTACGAGTCCCTTTATATGAGAACCCTGTCTTCCATAGCTTTATAATTCGGTTTAATAAAAGGTGCACGACTGTAATTCGTAAGCCTGTCGTATCATTAAAAACAAAAAATCAATGTACAATAATATATTAAAACATTTTTACGATAACTTAAAAATCTTAAAAAGTGTAAAAGTTAAATAAATATTTAATAAACACAATTGTTGTTGATTATTATTATTTGTTTTCGAAAAACTGTTGAGATTTCACGTAGTTAGTGTCAGCACTTTTTAATACTTTTAGACCCTCTGGAAATAAAAAAGTTAGCATTTGTCAGTTCTTTGAATACACAGGGCCGGCTTTAAAAATTGGGAGACCGTGGGGTAAGAGAGAGAATCTGAATACTTTTAAATACACTCTGAAATATTAAAAAAAAAGGTTTTTAATTAATATTAACGTCTGTCAGTATGTATATTAAGAAAAAATAGTTTGCCGTCATCGGACGACAAGCAGATGTGAAACATATAAGTTAATATTAGAACTTATAATTTAAATCCTATCAAGTATATTTGATAGAAAAAATAGTACCCAGCTCACGCAGTCAAGCAAAGAAGTATATACGCGCATATGTATATGACAAACGAGTCTCGAACTGTGGTGTAGAGGGAGGAATGACAGCAAAAGAGAACGTCATGCCGTTTAACGTGACGACATACAAACTAAATGCATTGAAGCATTGCTAAAATACAGTGTCTACGATTGGGGAGAAATTTATCGAAGCATTCTAGTAAGGGTATTCTGGTAAAGGTAAGTTATAGTAACTGAACAGAAACATTATTGATTTTGTAATAATACATATTAATTACCTACCCAATTATTACTATGTCACTGATTCGAGACTTGTCCAGAAAATATTGAATCTGTTTTTTTAATGTAGGTTTCAGATGTATTCATGGTTCATTTACCTTTGCCACGCACTTTTCGACGTAATTCCGCAATCCTTTCTATTTCACTTTCCTGTTCCACGTCGTTTTCTTTTTTAAGCGTTTCCTCTTGTGCTTGTTTCAAAAGTGATTCTTCCAAAAAGGTAAGTTCTAAAAATACACATTCTGTTTACGAACGCTGATTGGGGACTGGATTATTTTTAATTATTCAAAGTTACAAAAAAGACATCAACAGAAATTATTTCAGCTTTTATCTATGAACATCAAACTATATAGTAAGTTTAATTTCAATCTTGAATAACTTCTAAAAGAGTACCTAAATATATCGAAATATTACAACCGTTTTGGTATAGCGTTATATTTCCTACAAGAATATGCTCCGGTGTTACGGGTCGGATAAGCCGTTTAGAAGTTACAAAAGTTTTATTGATTATTGGGAAATGGAAAATTTATAACATATAGTAGTACTACAAGAACGTTTCTCAGGTTCAGGTTTTCCGTCACCTCCAGCCGATAGTGTTACCAAGTTAAATTAGTAAATGTACGCGAATTCTGAAAAATTCGTTGGTTCGAACCTGCAGACATCGAAGTGATATTCCACTAGTCAAACCACTTTAAACTTCGATTTCTTTATACAGTTTAATATACATAGATTTAAGAAAACTATTTTAATATTATATAGTAAACTAAATATGGACAAACTCGCGAGTCTAGGGTCCATGCCTATCCAAGCACCCGAGAATATGGAGCCAGCAGTGGGACGCGCCCTTGCATCCGGCTCCATGAGTTGTGTGACTTGTTGCTTACACTCGTTCGAGAGCTGGTTCACTACGGTCGTACGGAAACGCCATTTCCGCATCACCTAATTAGTAAAACTGCTTTAAATTGCGAATTCTTCTATTTAATAACTAATTTATAAATTTATCACAAAAAGGGGTGCGATAATACATAAATAAATTAATCAATCAATCTTAAAAGTATATTATTACAAAAATAAAGCTATACTACGTAAAGTAAAACTGGTCTATGTTAGTTTTTACTAGCGGCGAATTGAATGTTTTGCGATTTAGTGAATGCCTATGCATGAAATATATAAGGATAGTCTATACATAAAAAAGTATTAAAGTGTCCGTTGTTTACTCGGACTGAATTACATAACGGCTGATTTAATTTTATGAAACTTAATCTAATATATAAAAATCTCGTGTCACGGTGTTTGTGGTCGATAACCTCCGAAACGGCTGGACCGATTTTTTATGAAATTTTCAATGTATAATTGATAGGTATAAGAATAGGTCGAAAGTATATCTTATATATCTAGGTGATTAGAGTGTCTCTATCCAGATTTTTTTTTTAATTTCTTTGACAATTTTTCTTTTTTGTGTATCATAAAAAAACCTACGAATATAACCCTAAATTTTCGTCTTCCTAACCCCACCCTCCCATTTTTTATTCACGATTTTAATATTTTTGTATGAATAATATCCAAATGATTCAAAACGGTCGTTCGTATTTCAAACAAAACGAAATTATGGATGTTGCTGAATGACATATAGCGCTACGTCTACCTCATCGAAATTTCTCTCACACGTACGTAAGTCATTCGATAAACCAACTAGGTATGTTGTTTAAACGAGTCCTTGAATTGTTTGGATTCACAATTGAAAACGGTGAGAATCGCTGTAATATGGTGCTAAGTTTTTTTCATTTTTCGAGGTTTGAAATAGATACAATTGGTAGATTATAAGGCAGTTTGAAAACCTAAGCAGTAATAATAAAAAGTAGCAGAGGTATTTTATAATCGCTAAAAAGGTTTAGTATTAAAGACAAAATTAAAATAATCAAAGGACTGCCCACAAGTAATCACAGATTAAAAATTTTTTTTTTTTTTTTTTTTTTTTTTTTTTTTTTTTTTTTTTTTAAATAAAAATTTTTTTTTTTATTTTTTTTTTTCCCCTTTTTTTTTTTTTTTAAAAAAAAAAACATAAAAAATAAAAAAAAGATTTTTTTATTTAAATTTTTTATTAAAAAAAAATAAAAAAAATAAATAAAAAAAAACAAAATGTTGACTATAGCTAACTTCAGGGTGTCGGTTTTTCTACGGTGTGCGCGCCATCGTAATATCTTCAGGGTGTCGTTTTTCTGACGGTGTCGCGCGCATCTAAAAATTTACTCTCATCATTTTTCCCTAACGCGCGAAAAGAAGTATAACTTCAAGAACAGTTCTGATGTAACAAAAGTCTATTTCCACGAGAATAAAGACGCGTGTACTTGCTAGTTTTCATTAGTAGGTATACAAAATATATGAAACAATTTCTTGGATACCTGTTTTTCGTATAGTTTTTTGATGGACATCTCGTTGAAAGGCAACGCCTTATTCAACATCGTGTAGAGAATAATTCCGACAGACCACATATCGGCCAGCTTCGGCAAATACGGTACACCCTTCAAGACTTCAGGGGCTGCGTAGGACAGTGACCCGCAATAGGTTTCACTAAATATGTCCTTATCACGCTGACGAACGTTCCTAGTGAAACCGAAATCTGTAATCTTTACGTTATAATTCGCTGTGATTAATATATTCTCACACTTTAAATCTCTATGCGCTATATTCATGGAGTGTATGTAATGGATTCCGGATAATATCTGCCTCATCCACAGTCTACTTTGATTTTCGGGTACGGCCCCGTTCTGTGTCAAAAAATCCAGCAGATCACCGTTTTCGGCGAATCGTAAAAATATGAAATATTTAGCTCGTCGTTGAAAAATATTTGATACATTCACTATGTGAGGATGGTTTATACGTATTAATACATCCAGTTCTCGAGGTAGAAATTTAGTTAAGTAATCCCTAGGAGCTTGTGCCGTGTCTATAACTTTGCAAGCCATTACTGTGTGACGAGTCTCGTCAATCATGTGCGTCGCTTTGTAAACCTGTAAATATTATATTTAGTTGTATTCTTGGTATGCATATTTTTACTACACTGAATTATACATGTAATCTACCTTAGCATAAGATCCTTCTCCGATAATTTTTTCTAACAAAAACCCCTTTTCTTGCAACACATATAGGTCTGATTGTGTTGTGCTAATATCTACTTTACCCGTCGCACCCATTTTTTGTTTCAGCTCACATCGTTATTTCATCTTCACTTTCGTCGGTAGCATAATGGTTAGCAGCAAACTTCTATTTCAATTTTGTTTTCTTCATATTTACGTTTTCACTTTATGCTGTGTGGAATTTATGTAAAATTGACAATTTAATTTTACGTGTCAAAAGTTTATATGCAAGTATGCCAATATTCGGACAAATCAGTTCACGAAGTTTTTATGCAAAAAATTACATTTTATACTCATCAAAGAGGGATATTAAGGAATGGTTTTAAAAATAATGTGTAGGTATGCTTGGACAAGCATTACCCAAAAACTTGGTCTTGACATTGATATACAAAATCCCAAGATGCACAACTTAACGTCTCACAGTCGGCACAAAAAAATGCGTGCATAATTTAGAATTATGCAGTCATTTCAGATAGTCTCGCGTCGATGCGTCCTTCAAAAACAACTTAAAATTATTCAGGTACGGTAATCGAATATTTATGCATAACTATAACCACGTATGTATGTTGTGGAGTTTTTGCGGGACGGTTTTGAGCGCTACTTTTATTCGAGACTGTGTGTCCTGTGTTTTTATATGTCAACAATGGGTCTTGATCGTGTTTTCTTGAAAACCGAAGTTACAGATATAAATTACATGTGTAGTATACCTACTGGTTGATGTGTAGTAACACTATACTGAGAGGCTCCGTGTGGTTCAAAATATGGGTTATATGCTTTTTGACAATTTCTTTAGGTGCATTGAACAATTGTCAAAAGTGAACCATCACGCTCGGGCCGCGGCGTGACCCGTATACGGCTTTAGTCATCATCAACCACGTTTTTTATTATTACGTTTTATATCAATAAAATAATATTAAGTATGTTTATATCAGTGTAGCATTTCAAATGTATATATTTTGCATATTACTATTATTTATTTAGAAAGAATCTTGATAAATTTGTATGAACTTTAATGCACGTGTATTTATTTATAAGTTTCCACTCATTCGTTTGGTCATATGTACACATACACTATTTTTTTAACGTACTAAACAAATAAAAAAGTACGGAACCTAAAAAACTAGATCTAAACAACAGCGCCACCTAAGAACCATCTCGGTTACATCGAAACTACAAAACAATATTAACTAAAGTCAGGCCCTTTAGAAGTAGAATTACAAACACAAGCACACCGTAATTTTATGTACAAAATACTAAAAATACATAAATGTTTGTAATATAATGATATTTCATAATTCTGACAAAGCTGTAATTTTTCAAACTACCAATTCCACAATTTTATTTACTTTTATAATGTACTACAAAATTTGTGTGTGATACTTTAGCATACCAAGAAGACGCAGAATCTAAATCACATTCATTTTTTACAACAGACGTACTGGGTAAAGACACATCTTTCTCAAACTTTGCAACTTCTGCAACATCAAGTTTTTTTTGAAGCTGGCATTTCTCATCTCGAGCCTTCCTATAAGCTAGAGTTTCTTGTGGTGTCCATTCTATAACACACAGTACTTGTTAACATGTATTAATTACACTGAATAATTTTTAGTAGATTATAATGTAATACCTAATAACCTAGAATCCATAGCAATCCATTCGCTATTAATTACTTGCTCAATTTTAATTCTAATCTGATAATTCGGTTCGAGCATAGACGTTATTAAGCGCTTGCAATTCTCTGAAATCGAATCAATGTAGCGCGATCGGAACTTCCAGTTTCTGTTAATCTGAGCTTGGCGTAAATTTTTTAATTGTTTGCCCTCAAAAGGCATCGCTCTGTTCAACATAACAAACACAACTATACCCAACGACCAAACATCAGTAGGTTTGGGATAATACGGCGCACCTTGCAAAATCTCCGGTGCTGTGTAAGAGAGAGACCCGCAAAATGTCTCACTCAGTACGTAGTTTAGTTTATTATCTACACATGTACGAGCGAAGCCGAAGTCTGATAGTTTTGCGTTCTGATTAGCACTTAGCAAGACATTCTCGCACTTGATATCTCTATGTGCAATTTCAAGTTCGTGCATATACTGAATGGCGAGTGCGAGTTGACGCGTCCATATTCTAGCTTGATCTTCATGGACTGCTCCCTTTTGTAGTATAAATTCCAATAAATCTCCGTGTTCCATGTATCGCATAAATATGAAATATTTATATCTCCTTTGAAATATACTATGGGTATGCACGAGATGCGGATGACTTAGTTTTATTAACATTTGGATTTCCCTCGGTAAGAAACTCCTTACAAAGTCTTTTGGTGCAGTATTAGTGTCTATGACTTTACATGCTAAAACTGATACTTTTTCGTTTTTATTGGAATTTCTGTACTCCGATAGGTACACCTGGTACAAAGTAAATGTTGTTTATAATGTTATTTTTAACACGTTACAATTTATTTCTCATACCTTAGCATAAGATCCTTCATTAATTTTCCTTATCATCTTGTATCCACGAGTTGCAAGAGTTAATTGCTCTGATCCAGTAAGTTTTAATTCTTCTTCAAGGTGATGAAACTGTAATAAAACTCTAGTTACAAAATGATTTATTTAAACTATTTTTGAAGTAAAACTTCTTTAGGCGCGACTAGGAGGTAACTGAACGACAATGCAACGGAAGTCCGTTACGGCAATATGGCGTCACGTTTCTGTACCATCCGGTTAGATAATAATTAAACATAACCAAAACTTCTATTATATCATAGTTAATTTAATTCATTACGTATATTACATTACGTATAATAGTAATCTGTTCATACTTTTCTAAATTTTATTTACTTTATAACAAAGAGTTGCTAATAATATTTCCTGTGTTATTTAAGTTCCGAATTAGCTGATAGATGGCTACAAATAATGAAGCTTTGATTTAATTAGTTACTTACTTACATTGAAACCAGATGGCAGCACGGTCGCGCGTCCATATATACATGATTAAATCTATTGTATGATTTTTATTATTATTAAGTTTAATATTTTTTATTATTCGTTTTTTTACAAAAAAAATTTTAATGATTTATTTATAAACTATTTATTGACAAAATCAAAAATATTTAAAAAGTTTTACTTTAATGCGTGTGACGGTTACACGCACTCATTTTTTTTCTACAAAGCATTTGTGACAATTTACCTTTGATTTACCCTCCATCTATTCAAGTTTCTTTTGTTTTGACGCTACTTGAGCTAGAGATTTTAACATTTCACTAGCCTGAAAAAGCAATTAGAGTAACATTACTTATAAAATGTGTTACAAAATTGAGTAGTGTTTACATCACACATATTTATTTGATCATAGTTTACCCTAAGATCAGACTCGCGCTGTGATCCTTCTAGAATGTCCCCTTGTCTTTTGGGTGGATTTCTATGAGAATCTGATAATCTGCGACGTTCTTCTTTAGCTCTTTTAAATGCCGTAGCTTCTACTGCATTTAGGGCTGTGACACACTTATATTATAATAACTGAGTTCCTACAAATGAAAACTATATATCTAATAATAAACATTATAAGTAATAATACTTTTTTTATTTCATTATACTTAAAGTTATCTGTATATAAAAGGGGAAGAAATAAAACAGTTCAGCACCTTTTTCTCCTCGGCCTATAAACTGATTTTTTTTGTTTAAGAAGCTTTATCGTTATCAATAAAAAATCACTGGAAACACTTTTCTTTCCTGGGCATCAACAAGTCACAGCCTTTATAAGTCTATTCGTCATTCTTTACGGTCCTTAGCTCTACTAATTCATAGAAATTAGAATAAATATTATGATAAAAATCATAATATTTGTACACTCTTGAGCAAGAAAACCTGTGACATTGACACTTAAAAAAAGTTATGGTCGATTTTTCGACCACTAGTATATTTAAAAATACATACTGTATAAAATTTTATTTTTTCTGTAAAACAAATTAATATAGAAATAAAAACTTACTAGTCAACCTGCTGTCCATAGCAATCCACTCGGAGTTAAGAATGTGGGCAGCCGTGTAGCGTAATCCAGGATCAGGTTCCAGAAGATGTTTTACAACACTTTTGCACTCTAGCGACAAAATACTAGCGATACGCGATCTAAATCTATATTTCTTTCCCATCTGTTGCTCGTATAATTTACGCATGCGCGTGTCATCAAATGGCATGGATTTATTCAGCATTACAAACAAGACTACACCCAAGGACCAGAGATCTGTGGGCTTAGGCAAGTATGGTTTACCGCGAAGGATTTCCGGTGCTGCGTATGACATCGACCCACAATACGTCTCACTCAAGATCGGCTGATCCTCTTCGTCCACGCACAAACGTGAGAAGCCGAAATCGGAAATTTTTACGTTGAAATTAGCTGTTAAAAGTACGTTTTCACATTTGATATCCCTATGTGTAATTTCTAGTTCGTGTAAATATTGTAGACCGAGCGCCAGCTGTCTCATCCACACTCTAGATTGATTCTCCGAGACGCAACCGTTCTTTAATATATAACCGAGAAGGTCTCCATTTTCAGTGAATCTCATAAAAATATAGTATTTTGTTTTTCTTTGAAATATACTATGCACATGAATGATGTGAGGGTGGTTTAAACGTATCAGTACGTCTATTTCACGTGGCAAGAATTTTGCGACAAAATCTTTTGGAGCTTTTGAAGTTTCAATGATCTTGCACGCAAGTGAATTTTTACGGGAGTCGTCTTTCGTTGTATATTCAGCGAGAAATACCTGCGTATAATTAACACATGTAACATGTAAGAGTTTAATTTCTATTTTTATTCTTCCAATAATTTCTATCCTTCTTACAATTAATTAT
This sequence comes from Antheraea yamamai, assembly GCA_036509395.1. Taxonomy (NCBI): domain Eukaryota; kingdom Metazoa; phylum Arthropoda; class Insecta; order Lepidoptera; family Saturniidae; genus Antheraea; species Antheraea yamamai. The sequence goes on along the minus strand of AP028436.1, from coordinate 15,790,328 downwards.
TATCCTGTTAAGCAAAGAAATACGACTAGATATAACTTTAAGGCGGGTATTGGGTACATATTTCTGATAAAAAGTTATATAACATGTATTAGAATAACATATGCAACTAAATCTTACGATCACCATGAAGGTTGACACACCTACGTATGTCTTTTCACAGGGCACATAAAGCTCCATTATATAAATCAACATGTTCATCCCGACCTCATGGGAACTGTTATATGTGTATACCTACATCTCAACACTGAATATATTTACATAGAATAGATTGTACATAACTCTATCTACTACTCATTCTATACAACTCTATCTTCCCTTCCCCCTTCTTTCCCCTCTTTCCACTCACTAAAGGCCCCCTTTGTCCTGTTCCCAACAACACCCCAAAAAAAAAATCCCCAAAATTTTTTGTGGTGTTCCCCCGGTTTTCCCCTTCCCCCGGGTTTTATGTTTTTTTTGAAAAATACACATTGGGAAAAACAATCCCCACCCTTATTCCCCTTCCTCCCCCACCACCCCCATCTCCCCAACGTCCCCATTAAAATTGGGGTGGAGGTTCCCCTTCCCCCCCCCCCCCCCCCCCCACCTTTTCTTGGATTTATCTCTCGGAAAAAAAAAAATTCCCCAGAGAGAAAAAAATTCTTTTAAAAATTTTTTTCCCCCCCCCCTTTTTTTTTAAAAAGGGAAATAAATTTTCCTCTTTGGAAAATTTTTTTTTTTGGGGTGATTTTTTTTTTAATAAAAAAAAAAAAAAATAAAAAAATTTTTTTTTTTTTTTTCTAAAAACGGCAATTTCATAAGTAAAGACCTAATATTTACACAGAATAGATTGTACATAACTCTATCTACTACTCATTCTATACAACTCTATCTACTACAATAATAATAATTACCACAAAAATAATAAGTATGAGCAGAGCGGTAGCCATAGCTAGTTTTTTGTTCGACATACAATACAGTTTAATTCTCTAGATGGGTGTAGATTTGTTAACGCAAATGTGTCTAGTTATGGAGAAACTTCAGTAATCAATTTTTATTAATTCAAGTAAGTAGTAGTTCTTGCATTATGCACGCACAACGACAGATAATTATTTCATTTATGCAAATTATTTTTGTCAACTGCAAGTTTTTCTATTAATATAAAATACACAAATACCTTTGCATAAGCACCTTCGCCTATATATTTGAGTAACTTGTATCCTTTGGAAGACAATGTATTTTCTTCAGATGCAGAAGTTTTCACTTCGGTCATGATAAAACAGACATTTGGTTAATATTGAGCCATTCGCCTCATGTACGCTACTATCCAACTTGTACTGGCGAACTGTTGACCGGTTATCCACGACCAGAGAATAACTAGTCATTTTTATATTATTTATTTTCCAATTTTACATCACTAAAATTTTGTTTACATTCTGTTACTGAACGCCACCCTGTCTTAATGACGGGCGTCAACTTATTCCTCTTAAAATTTCAAGTAATAGACAAGAATATAAAATCATATAAGAGTAGAGGAAGATCGAAAAAGGTACGAATGGATTGTGTGTAAAAGGTGTGAATACTGAGGAGACATTTGATAGGCGAGAGTGATAAAGGAAAACATGTTGTGCCGACCTTACTTAGGTGGGATAAGGGTAAGAAGATGATAACGATGAGACAATATAGAATCCTAGAAAATAAATAACATTGGTAGAGACTTGGTCACATCAAATGTCATTACCTACTTCTTTGGATCCAAGAACAATTCATAATTCTTTTTATCTATCATATGATTTAGAAACGATACTTTTGTACGTTATCTTCTATACTATATAAATAGGCAGTGGGGTTTAGAACATCTCCCTCTTCTGTTTCGGAGCCGATTTTCTTCATATTTTTTTTGTTTAGTTACTGTAGACGAGCTTTATCAATACAAAATTTGGAAAGTTTGTTTTCTATGGTCAAAGTTCGATCACCGGACGAGCACTTGTCTAAAGAAAATGATAGAGGCCTGCGGTTGTCTGCGCGCCCCACAAGAACTATTGGATAGATTTCGGTCACTATTTTTTAGTTTCACTTTTTAAGCATTGGGTTCTTATCTAAAAATAGATTATCACGATATTCTCATTTAACATAACATGTATATTTCTTGCCGTAGAGTAGTGGGGCAAGCGGTATAGTGCGTAGGACAATGCAAACGAAGTCGTGGGTATCAACTAGTCATGCATAATATTTTAATTCCCAGGATGATTCCTAAATATGCTCTACTGTACCAGTACCAACCAGTGGCCATAGATGGCAATAACGGTTAGATATATATCGGCTACATACCTCTATATATTAACAAATTCTCCACAGGATTAAAACACACATCCCTAAACGTGTAGTGCATATAAAAATCGTAGTAATAGATAGAAAATATCGAACTCTATCCAGTAGTTGCCGAAACTATGTGCATAAACTGTGATGCGAGCACAACGACAGACCCGTGATTTTATTTATACATAATACAAGAAGCTGAATTATGCTGTTGTTATTTCAAAAGAATTGCTTTTTAAAGTGTTATCGATTATTATATTGTTGGCTATTTTGCTGATTTGTATTATATTGTATTTTGTAACCATTACACGATAATTATATGAACATTTGTTATTCGTATTGTAACTTTTATATAAACCGGCTCAACACCGGCTGACCGTTATCAATAATAATAATGTGCAACGGATAGTATATAACATAATAATTTAATAATTGATATCATAAATAAATACGTCCCATTTTATATTTCACATTCAGGTACTAATTTAGGCTTTTACTCTCCGGTCAACAGAATATCTAGGTCATATAACTCATACCATAAAACATGCGACATTTTCTCAACTAAACGAAATCATTTCAAAGCAGCGATAGAGACATATCAGTCTGTTCACAAAATACAGTTATAATTGTTTCAGTATTTCTTTTTTTTTCTCTCTTTCTGTTTCAATTTCCTTGTTTTTATATTGTTAAATTCTTAAATATGTAAAATAGTTTAATATTTAATTTATTGTTGGAGCACGCCGTGGTTGCACAATAGTTCTACTTTTTATATACTTAGTAGTGTATTATCATGTTGACGATCCTAAAATAAATAAATATCTTTAATCATTTATTTTGTTACTGTAGTGTGAGATTCGCACGAGGACCCGCTGAATCTTTGTAAATGTCTCAGACATGTGACCTACTTACTAAGGGTAAAAATATCACAAGACCCCATACGTTATTCTAAGTATGCAAAATTTCACGGGAGAAATCTTTCAGTTTGTAAACCATTTGTGCACGTAGTACGTACTCTAAACAATTAATGTTAGAACTTAATGTTTTATACTATATCTCGTAATATGATCTCATCACTGGTCCGGTCAAGGCAGCAATAACTGCTGGCGGAGGCGTCGATTCATCTCCTAAACACTGAATCTTACAGGTGGTTGGGTGGTTTGATTTGTGTAAACTTAAGTCACACAAGATCGTTTTTTTGTTCGCGTTTTACCGTCTATTTTTACCGGAGTTCGTCAAACCGCTGGAAGATATTTGTGTTATGTTTCGCATATTACAGCCGTTGTTTTTCTTTCACTAATGCAACACGACGTAGTAGGAGCTTATGCGTGAGATCAAATAAACGTAAGGCGGTGCCCGTTAACCACATTCCCGTTTAAAAAACCAGAAATAGATTAAGCTCCGGTGTTATTGCAATTTGCAATACAGTACATACCGTAGGTAAAAATGGAAGGAAGAAAAATTTAAAAGGAAAAATCTTCGACTGTTACGTCGGGTACGTAACATATATGCCTTTAATCATTGACAAATAAAAACCCAAGACACACAGTCTCGAATAAAAGTAGCGCTCAAAACCGTCCCGCAAAAACTCCCCAATATACATACGTGGTTATAGTTATGCTATAAACTTAGGATTACCGTACCTGAATGATTTTAAGTTGTTTTTACAAGGACGCAAGCGACGCGAGACTATTTGAAATGACTGCATAATCCAAAATTATGCACTCATTTTTGTGTGCCGACTGTAAGACGTTAAGTTTGCATCTTGGGTTTTTGTATATCAATCAATGCCTGTAGTATAAAATTTTTAGTTTCAGATTATTAGCATGGCGCATGCAATTATGTGCATTACATGCGACATGATTAAACAACTGTGTTTTGTGTATGTTAAGTATATATGTATTCTCTTTTGTTAATATCAGCACATCACTTTTCATATTACTATTGTAAATTACAATTTTATGAGCATTGGATCTTAGATGCCTAAGACATTGTGGTGGCGCCGTTGCGTTATCGACGTCACCGGGGGGCGGGGGTTTCTATGCTAATTTAAGTGGACTGTATATGCGGGGGTGCTATATTTGATATTCAACTATTGCGATCAGCTACGACTAGGGAGACAAGGGTAGGAAGGAAACTTGGCATATACCTCGCGGCACTGCAGCTTCCACGTGGCTAGCCGGCTAGGTGATTCTCGTTTCTCTCCACTGGGTCTTCTCCCACACAACACTTATTGTTTATAATGTATGTCGGCACGTATGTAGCGATGCGTTTATTTCTCACTCGACCATGCGAAAACTCAAAATGTTAGCATGCGGCGCGGACACAACAACACTATGATGCGGCGCGGACAACACAACAATAATGGCAGTAGCAGCAGCAGTGGCCGCCGCGCGTCCGACGCGCGCGGCGCGGCCAACAACACAGGCAGCAATGGCGGCGCGCCCGACGCGCCACCGTATATAAGCATGTGCCATAGGAAAGGGAGCGGGGCTGGTGGCGTGATCTAATCACAATAATGGGGGAACTTCAAATATATATAAAGCGGCGCAACCACATTGATTTTGGTAGCTATTGGCAGCTTTATAACAATCATAGATTCGGTAGGTACTTAATTATGGTCAAGGATGCTCTGATGCATTTCTTTAAGTCTGATATTTTTGGAATCGGTTTTATTTTCTGTTAATACATTATCTACAATTCAATGAAACAATTATAACATAAATAAATTATATTATTTTTGTTTGTAAGTCACACAAATGATTAAAAGCTAAATAATAAATATTAACACATCATTCAGTCCTATCACAGTTCCAAATGTTTTCTACTCAAAAATTCACCCGCCAACGATATTCTTTGTAAAAATGACGGAGCCGGTGTCAATAATAATTCATATCTATCCCTATCAGGATGATCTGGATATCTATTTTCCCTCCGTATCCTTTCTAAGAAGTGTTGCGGTTCGCATTTCGTTTTGCTTTTCCAATCACTATTCAAGAAATCTTGTATAACTTTAGGTAACATTTTAAATGCCTCTTTAGCCTTTGTTACACTCGGGGTTTGTAATTTTTCTAAATCTATTGCTTCCTGTGGTACAATTATTTCATCAACTTCTACATTTGCTTCAGTAGTCTCCGGAATTTCTTTCTCTTGTTGTATATCTACATTAGAATCAGTGTTTAATGCACTTTCATAGTAATCAGATACACGTTCTTTAACTAATTCACTTAAGTTAGATTCATGTTTGACTGCTTCTCGCTCAGTACCATCTATGTTAACATACGCAGCCTTTGATTCTGTTTTTATCATTTCTTGATTTGCAATGAAATTTTTACCAATTTCCAGAAGCTCTCCAACAATATTATCACTTTTCTCTACTTGTATTTCATTCTCAGGAATTTCATATGTCTCTTTAGTAGTCGTTTTCTTAGAAGTGCCTTCGATTAAAGACATGAATTTGATACTGTCTTCCTCTTCAAGGATTTGATATATCCTATGTACTTCACTTATGTTTATCCTGAGACAAAAATAAACATGTATTTAATACACATGAAGGGTATAAATGCAATAACCTCCCCACTTTTGCAAAAAATACCATTGATATTCGTAGTCATTTAAAAGCAATTTTGGAATTATCTTTTTGAAATTAAAATTGTATTAACTGATGATTTATCACAGCAGTATTTTTAATGTATGTCGTTTAGTCAATGATAATTAATGTGTTATTAAAATACCACTCGAAGTCAATTTTATTGTTTAACCTTCTTATACATTATGAAGAGATTGGTATGTTATGTAGATTCTAAGTACCGCCTTAAATATGAGTATTTAGTCTTTATATTAACTCTTCTCCTTTTTATCAAATATATTTTTACACACTAATAATAAAGCTAGAGATTACCAGACATTTATCACAAATTGCAAAATTATATAAATATTTGTATTACAATGTACTGTGTATCTTTAACTAATGAGATATACGAGTAACTCTAAACCATCTGGTGCTCAGTTTCTACAATCATACTCGATACCTAATTACAAGCACTTTCTATACAATTTACAATAGAACCTCTATAAGTCGAACTTCGAGGAAGATGCCAAAAAAAAAACGAGTGTTGTTTTCAACTTACACGGATTTTGTGAGGAAATATTCGACTTGTAGAGGTTAAGATTCATTTTCAAAACTTTTTATTGCCATTGCAAATTCTTAAAATCGGTAACTTATTTTTCTTCGGACTTTCAGTAGGTTATTAAATGAAATATATTCGGAGATTTTCGACATATCGAGGTTCGGCTTAAAGTGGTTCTACTGTATTTTTATTACTTAGAAATTGACCGCGACACAGATAATAAAGCGATCTTAATATATGACTTACCCTTGTCTTGCTTCATGACAACAATACAACATATTTGGATCAATTGGATGTGCCTCTGTATTGAAAATATATCCACCGAGATCTACAATACATTCACCGTTGGGTGTGTTTATGACGGTCCCGTGAACTCCAGGATTATGAATAAAGTTGTCCGGATCAAACAATAAGTACAGGTATTTTGTGGTTTCAGCGAGGAAGAATGACTCCATGCGATCCTCTTTTCGATGATCGCGGACGTCTTTTATCTGGATATATTAAAGAAACATTATTAAAGTGAAACTTTTATTACATCGTCTCAAACTTTTTCGTCTGTGTGTTGCATGTCGCGTGATGGTCGGCCGCGGAGTAGGGATAAAGTGAAAGGCGCTCGTCAGAGCAGCCAGGGCCAATATGGCGGCGCCTGTAGTTCGCAGCAGCTGACCGTGTAGTGTATAGACTATTATTAGTTAAATGTCTATAGTGTGAAAAAAAGTTTCACTTTTACCGTGGTTTCATAAAACCACACAATTTTTTTCTTTATGGTGCTTCTTCTAGCGACATTTCATTCTTACTACTATTGAAGTGCGTCGACTTTACTGTACTTTATATAAATTTAATATATATGTGTTATACACATAAACTTCAAAGAATAAATTCTCGAAATGATAATGAAAAGTGTATCAAAAAAAAAAATAGAGCATGGAGTCCCTCCGCGCGGATGAAGTGAAACTTCGTAATGTGGAAATGAAAATAGGAAGGGGTAGAAATTGATTTTTAGTGAAATCATATTGTTTCTTTAAGACAAACTTTATTAACATTACTTACATTCACAATTGATCGCTTCTTTTAATTATAATTTTCGAGTGGAGAAATATATCCAAATCTATAACATTTACAATGGGATTATGATAACTAAAGTAAGATACGAAATGTTTGATTATTTTTCTCGCCCTGTCTCTTTCTATTCCCCCTCCCCAGGAGCATTTAAACGTTTAACGCAACGTTGTTGGAAGTCGCATTAGGAGTTTCACATCAATAATAAAACCAATGATTATTAATTTCAATTCTAGTTATCAGTGCCATACTGCAAAAACTAATCACTCCTTTAATCAAAAAATATTTAAGTCGCAATTTACGATTGTCGAGTTTTTATCAGAAATAATATAATAACGTTGCGAAAGGAATACGTCCAATTCAACAGCCACTTCAATACGATCAAAACTACGAAAATAGATGATTGTTGTTCTCTGTTTGATTTAAACGTGTGAGAACTTAGTCTCCGAAGATAGTTAATAAAGTGAAGTATAATGAAATAAGTCGCAGTTTTAATAAAAAAAAGTAATTATCTTATTTACTTTAATTTATAAAAAAAAATGGATTACTTCAGTATATTTCATTTTATTTTATAAAATGTACGTAGCCTTTTCGGTAAAACTGGGACTTAATTAGGTTTTATGCTAATTATTGTAGTGCATTATGCTATTATTCCGTCTATATTGAAATTATTTTATAATATCATTACATAGTATAAAACAAAGTCCCCTACCGCATCTGTGTGTCTGTTCGCGATAAACTCAAAAACTACTGAACGGATTTTCATGCGGTATTCACCAGTTGATAAAGGGATTCATGAGGAAGGTTTTGGTATATAATTTGTCAATGATTTTTTTTTAATCAGGGCGGTACAACGTCTGCCGGGCCCGTTAGTATTTTATAAAAAAGCGAATTAAGTACGAACTTTTTGAAATGAAAACTTGTTTAGCAGCGTTAAGAGGTATTTTTTTGGCGGGAGATAAACATATGATTTCGCATCATGACATGATAATAAGCGTGACCGACCGTATTATGCCTGCGTCAGAGTAGCGACGAGTAATATAGCGGCCTGTGTACATGTAATATTGTTATATCGTATTGAGACTATGCAGCTCATCCTATGTTTGATTATTTAATAAACTGTATATAGTTCTTGTTCGGAGTGCCAATACATGTGAAAACCAGATTAGCTAATAATTTCAATAGGTATATAGATTATTACATCATTATATAGTATAAAACAAAGTCCCCTACCGCATCTGTCTGTCCGTCTGTTCGCGATAAGCTCAATAATTACCGAACGGATTGTCATGCAGTTTTCACCGGTGGATAGAGTGATTAATGAGGAAGATTTTAGTATATAATTTGTCAAGGATTTTTTCATAATCAGGGCGGGACAACGTCTGCCGGTCCCGCTAGTTACAAATAATTCAGATTATAATTGATTTAAAAATTCAAAAGATAACACAGTAACTTCATTGTTTTGTGTTTTCCCTTCCATCGGCAGTCCTTGTGACTGCCACGACATATTTTTTAAATACTTATGTTACAAATGATGATATTTTCTACAACAACCAAATAGCAATACAATTATACTGTTCAACTATCCCTACTCTTAGAAGTGACTTAAAGAGCTTTCATTTGTTTTTAAGACAAATTTGAATCGAACGTGTAAATATGGTCAAACTTTAAACCCATTTTCACACAAAAATTTGAGTTACTTCTTATTTTGATTGAAGATGCGAAATGAACACGTTTTTTTTTAAATAACACTGATTTCCTCAAACTGTTTGTTGTACTACTAGTCTGCCTGCAACTTCGACCGCGTCGAATAGTTACTTTGAGCCAACGCTAACACACAGCGGAAGCTCTCAAAAGGAAAAAAAACTAGATATTGAAACATTCTTCATTGGTGCTCCGCTCCTATTGGTCTTAGCGTGATGATATATAGCCTATAGCTTCCCCCGATAAATGCGCTATCTAACACTGAAAGAATTTTTCATAATCAGACCAAGTAGTTCCTGAGATTAGCATGTTCAACCAAACAAACAAACCCTCAAACTTTATAATATTAGTATAGATTGTGATAACTTACTGTAGCATAACCGCATTGTGTCCTGGCGCTGTGCTGTATACTCCTCAGTATATCTTCACCCATTTGTAGTAATATCGGATCCCTCGTTGTCCGGTACAGATACATTATTGATTCAATGAGCTCCGGACGCAGCGGGTAACTCTCCCGGGACGAGGACGCTTCACCTGTACCCAGGTTGTACACTTCCGGGGTGAAACCATATTGTTTCCATACACTATGGTAGTTGTGAATTATACGCATCGCTGAATCATTATCACCTGGAAATAGAATTATCAACTTTAATATCACTACTTTTAGATATATCTTAAATGTAGCTATAAAAATCCTGTGTCATAAACTAATGAAACTACTCAACAGATCTTCACGAAAGTTGGCATTTATGTATAATTTGGTCCAACTTGTCCAATTTATATTTCAATTAATGGCCTCTATATTTTAGTATCAAATTAAACGATTGTCAATGTTGATTATTGTTATTAGTTGTAAGTTTCATCAGTCTCGAACAGATGGTGCTTTAAATTAGTTTGTTGACAGAAAACTATAGGATCGACTGTTATATGTATCTCATAGATGGCGCCACGTTTTAATTTTGAATTTCTTTTTCATAATAACTGAGCCACAGCAACGCGTGGTCGGGTCAGCTAGTATCTAATTAATAGGCAGAGATAAAACAGTTAAGTAGATCTTTCTATCTTACTTCTCATCCGTTTTCTTAATTTTTCCTGTATAGTAGATATTTGATAAGCTTTAAAATTAACAAAATTATTTTTTGCAAAAAAGTTTATTTTTTCTTATTATTGGCACTTACAAAATTAATGAATTATAGTCAAAACTCGACCACTAGGTTTTATAATCTATAGGAAAAATATTTATAGAATTAGATATTGTTACATTTTATATAGACTTCTATCTAAAAAAATAATTCTAGAAGTACAATAAATCTTTATATATATATTTCTTCTGTACGTGTGTATGTCACTGAACTCCTCCTAAACGGCTGGACAGATTCACTTTCACTTGAAAGGGAACGTCAGGAACAAAACAAAAGTGTTTATTGCCCGTTTTACTATCGAAAGTTATTAACTCCGGGTCACCCATTGTATCTTTTTGGCACCGGTCATTGCACTTAGGTTTATTATTATTTACACGTTTGTAGCTATACTTTTGAAAATCTTAGAACAAACATTAACTTAGGTTTTCTTGGTTGTTTATTAGTATTTGTTTTAATATTATTATTTTATATGTTAAAGGTGACCATGGAGTGTCATATCCTAGAATAGTGCAAGTGTCTAACCTGTTATCTGGTATATAAAGAACATTGAGTATTAATTTAGTAAATTCATAACAATAACAATATTACATAGAAACGAACAGAATTTTAACATGTTGTCTTTACCAATCAGGCTTAATAATCCAGGCCAATATGACTCCAACGACTGGAAGACAGGCAGAGACACGTGACCTCGAAGCATTGTCGCCCACACAAACCAGTCATCTTTTTTCAAATATTTCTCGATTGCATAACGAGCTTCCACAAACATCGACATTAGCTCAGGCTTGTCCAAAAGTATTGCACCTGGAAATAAAGTAACGCCCACTTAAATGCTTACTTAAGAGATTTTTGATTGTTCGAAGTTGAGAAAACGTTAAAATCAAATCTGCTTAGAAAATAGTATTATCAAACATAAGATACGCACAGCCAACAATTTATTATATAGGACGGGATAGGAAAACAACTTGATTGTGGTTTAAAATTTTGAAACCTTTGAAAGATAAAACATATAATAAGCTACTTATTCATATTTTTATGTTTACATTGTTAATGTTCAAAACCGAAAGTAAATTTTAGTAACTTGGGCATTTTTTTTTACATCAAAACGTAGCTTAAAATACACATAAAATATACTATAACTTTTGTTGTGTCGGAACGTGTGAAGTAAAAGATAGTTATAAGCACACTGATACTTTATTTTTTATTATTTTTTATTTTTTTTTTCTAACTGACTATGCTATTGACCTGGCAAGGTCTTTACAGCTTCACCGGACTATTCACTGACACTTTAATGACACGTTTGCCTTATATAGGCACACGTTACACACATACACAATATCTTCCCCCCTTCAGTGAGGTACTTTTGCATAAAAAATGTTTACATACATTCTAAATTTAACAAAATAACAATTAAAAGATAAACAACTAAATGTACAATATGGAAAAAAATGTTTATAGTCGACTCTAGGCAACGGACGCAACCTTGACCCATCATCTCTAGCGTATTCCTCCGACGATGATGTCGAAGCCTCCACCGTTTCGTGGATTTGGTCATTGTCAATCAATGTCGGTTGGAGGTCCGTATCAGACCGATTAGGGCGTTCGACCTGGACTACTTCTACTGGTGGAGTAGCACAACTGGACGTAGACAGTGATTCATCCGGTGCACGATTATTATATGATGAATAGCTTTCATTAAAATCATCGATTTCGAGTTGGCTGTTCCATTCCCCTTTGTTAACCCCTTTATACAATAATATTTGATTTTTATGTTTTTTAAGTACTGCATTACTTGGAACATCTTTAATTAAATAAATGACCTTGGCCAATTTTTTTTATCACAACGCCCCAATTATCTTTTTTACACATGTTGTTTTTTTATATAATATTATTTGACCTATTTGGAAACATTGTTTGTTGGTACCACGATACATCTTACTCTGTGAACACTGTTTTTGATGAACACGATTAGCGAGAGTACTCGACGATGACTTCGATGGTGACTCATTCAATATGTCAAGGCGTGAACGAAATTTCCGCCCGAAAACTAACTCAGCAGGTGATGAGCCTGTTGTAGTATGTACTGAATTTCTATAGTCACACAAATATTTTAATAAGGTTGCTTCGCTTTGTTTAATATTTTCACCAGTAATTAAACTAGATTTAATTCCTTTTTTAATTATTTTAACAAAACTTTCTGCCTGCCCATTGCACGACGGGTGATAAGCAGGTAACGTCATGTGATCAATACTATTTACTCGACAAAATAACTTAAAATCTTGAGACGTAAAAGCCGTACCATTATCGCTCACTATGGTATGCGGTAAGCCGAATCTCGCTATGAATTCTTGTAATTTTAATATAACTAGCGAAGTTGAAACCGAAGTCATTTTATAAGATTCAACCCATTTTGAATACGCATCTACTACTATAAAATAAGTACAACCGTTTATAGGACCCAAAAATCAATGTGTATTCTATAGAAAGCATGTGGAGGATATGGCCATACTGTGAGCTATACAACTACACTCGCGACGCGAGTTTACAACTGGCTATATTTTTCTCAATTGTTTGATCTAGATTAGGAAACCAAAATCTTCCTCTTGCTTCTGACTTTGTTTTTACTATTCCTAAATGTGATTTATGTAGTTCAGATACAAATTGTGTGTCTTAAACTTTGAGGAATCACGATTTTATGACCGCGCCTAACGCATCCACTGTCATATGATAATTCTAGCCTGCAATAAAAATACGGTTTTAATTCACTATGTGTTATTTTCGGTGGCCACCCATTTAAGATATAAAATATTATTTTTCGTAGTAATTTGTCTTTTTTTGTTTCTTCGCGAAGCATGATACGTGTAATCGGAAAAGGATTATCAATAAGAAAATTAACGTATGACGCCGGTTCGTCCATTAAATCATTCTCCACGCTCGCGCCCGCCGCCTCGGCTCGCCGAACGCTACCACACTACGTTATATAAATAGAGGTCGCACTCGTTCGTTCCAATCAGCGCCTCTATAATACGATTTTCGAACTAATATCTGTTGGTTATAGATGTACATTTATAGTTATGTATGTATGCATACAGTGGTACTGTGTAAATCGTATACAAGTTTGTGATCATTTTTATTTGTAATGAATATATTCATCGAAAGGCAAATCTAAGTCCAAGTATGTATATGCAGGAGTCAATGTTTATAAATAGATCCGGAGATAGATAAAATTGTTAGTGGGAGGCAAGAAAATTTAAGGGAGCACACTCTCGTAATAGATACGTAAACAAAGTGAAAAAAAAATATTTGTAAGTTGTCAGTTTGCAATGTCAAAATTAATTGTCTTCCACCATCTTTTGTTATCAAACTTGCCAAAAAAATTATATAACAGTGCCATCTACAGAGTGCATTGATAACCAAAAATAGCCTTTTCCATACAAATCCGATTCTGAAAAGTGAAAATAGCATGAACGCTACTGAGCAACTGCAGCCGCGACGACTCGCACTCCGTTATGTCAGACCGAGATAAATAATCAGCACTATTATCGGCGCTGCGTACATATTCTATATTAAAATTATATGCACTTAAAACATCGCGTATCTTTGTAGATGATTTGCCGACATTTCTGGAATGCCACGGTGCGGACCAAATATTGAAAGTAGAGGTTTATGGTCTGTGCGAACTATAAAGGGTGTTGACCTGCCATATAAATATTGGTGAAATCGTTTAATTCCAAATATAATCGCCGTGGCTTCTTTTTGAATCTGCGCGTATCGCTTTTCAGCTTTATTCAAAGTACGAGAAGCAAAAGATACCGGTCGCTCAATCCTCCCGTCATCAATTTGTGATAATATAGCACCGAGTCCGGTAGGGGACGCGTCTACCTTTAAAATAACAGTAGCACTTGGGTTAAAGTGCGCCAGGGTCTGTTCTGAAGTTAGATACCTTCTAATTGTTTCAAAAGCAATTTTGTGTTCCTCAGTCCATACCCATTTATTACCTTTATGTAATAAATTGTATAATGGACTGAGGATAGTGGATGCTCTCGGAACAAAACTCCTGTAATAATTAACTTATCCTAGAAAAGATTGTAACGTACCGACATTATTAGGAACTGGAGCATAAGCGATTGCCTCAATTTTGTTAGATGGTTTTTTTAACCCGTGCCTATCAATTTTGTAGCCTAAATATTCCACCACACCTTAAAAAAACCACACTTCTCTTTCTGTAACGTCGAACCAAACTCTTATAATCTTTTTAATACTGCATTTAGTCTTCCTAAATGCTGGGATGTATGATGACAGGTTTGCCTTATATATGCACATGTTACACATACACAATAACTTTTAAAGTAGGCACAGAATTGGTTAAGGAGATAGATTGATTAATGTACATGTATGTCGCACTGTACTAAGGATCTGGCACTAACATATTTTGGCGATGTTCCTTGAAAATAGGCATACTCAGTAAAACTGCTGAGTAAATTTATTTACATATTTTGTTAAAGATAATAAATAACTCTTTTTTCGGCTAAGAGATGGCGTCACTAGTTGCATTTTATTAACACAATATTCTTATCTATTTCTACTTTTAATATATAGTCTTCTATTCGGACATATAATATTTATTTTTTATTTTTTTCGAACTGACTACGCCATTGACCTAGCAATGTCTTAACAGCTTCACCGGACTACTAAGGCGAGCGCTTAAAGCTCTCAGCCGATTTTATTTGGGCAAGCAACTAGTCATCCTAGATGGGTTGTTGCAACGTATAAAGCCTAGTCTTCACCTCGGCTTGGGCTGTTGTCTGATACATGCAATTCGCGACCTATCTGAACTAAGCTAAGCTAACTATTCATACCTATATGAGTTGTTGAAACATATATGTGTACCAAGCATACATACCTCAACAACTCTTATATATATTTCGTATCGGATAATTTTCTAAACTATTTCAGTTTTATAAGTAGTTCTTGAATCCCCATTGTTTTTTTTTTCATTTTAAAACAACATTTCCCACTCCCTTTTTTTCTTTTATTAAGGGGTTTATAAGAACAAATCTTATATCATTACTCTTTTCATAGGGATAATCAAAACATTTCAAGTATAATGCTTGCTGAAACCCTCAAAAATACTGTTTCAAATCAATTAGACTTCAGTCTTTTGTTTACAGAAAAGAGTTATTATATTTTATCAGGTCAACAAGGTTCACAAAATGTTTTTTTAGAAACCATTACTGAAAAAATTCTAAAGTTTTTGTTTATTTCCCTTATGTGTAAATATATTAATATGAATAAAATTAAGCTCTAATTAATTGTTGCATTTTACTTACCTGTACTAGATATATATGTATACGTATATGGTATTTATTTACTAACTTAGTTGTTTAGGAACTTACTAATCCCAATGGTGTATTGTTCTTTGGTTCTATGTTAGACATTAATGGTGGTGGTCAAAATCAACTTCAAATCTTTTGTTGTTGTATTATCGTTGGAGTTGTTCTTAATATACTTGACACTGGCGGAATTGTGGAATTTTCCACAGAGGCCAAGAACAAAAATTAAAAAAAAAAAGGTTATTATAGTCATTATATCACATTTGTGGATGATTGTGGAGTAAAAACACAGGTGGCATATAAATATATCATATATGTAGTGGTATTTAGCTCGTAATAAGTCATTGAAATGCATAACTCAGCCTTATTTGTCTTATAAATTGAACTATAACTAATATAAACGATTTTGTAACAGATTACTAATTTTTCGTCCCTTTGAAGCATACTATAATAAGGAACAAACCTTTTACTAAATATTCATAATATGAGTCCACTCCACCACCAATGCCTGCATCCTGAGCAGTCCAACGGCCTGTCATTACGTCTATATGGTTTCCAAGTAGCCCGATAGTAGATTTATGATGGTATAGAGCTTTCAGTGCATTGTAAGCTACCTAGTATGATAACCATAAATTATTTTTAATATCTCCTATATTGCCAATTACAAAATACAAAAATATATATTTTTTTAAATCAAAGCAAAGGATGCTAACAGTATATAAATATGTATTTTTTTAAATGTAAATGACAGTCTCAAGTGATACTATGTAACAGCATCATTACATAGTATAAAACAAAGTCCCCTACCGCGTCTGTCTGTCTGTCTGTCTGTTCGCAATAAACTCAAAAACTACTGAACGGATTTTCATGCGGGTTTCAGCAGTGGATAGAGGGATTCATCAGAAAGGTTTTGGTATATCATTTGTCAAGGATTTTTTTATAATCAGGGCGGGACAACGTCTGCCGGGGCGGCTAGTAGTATATATAACACTTTAAGCCTATAGTGACAGGCTTTCAGTCAGTGCAGCTAGAATACACCTGTAAGTGTTAGAGGATAGGTTTCTAGCTTGATGTTGGTAGTCAATGTTAGCTAGTCAATGATAACATAATGCCCTACATGATCCTGTTCTCATATTAAGAACTAACTATAACCGCGACTCCGTCCGTGTGGAACCTAATGTAATAGAAACAGTGACTAATAAAATTATCCGAATATATTAAGTCCATTTACGTATCTACTTTTCTTTGTACTTAAGTCTTGTCGTCAATAAAATTACAAGAACTTTTAGTTTTATCATGAACGCAGTACTTTAGCAGTGATACATGTTCAAATAAACAAACAGACAGACATTTCAAATTATGATTAAAATGTTTTCTATTACTTATTTCACAAATTTTTTGACAAAAATCTAAAAAGTACAAACACATGTACATTCTTATTATATGCATACATAGTATTGATTGCTTTCTTTAATTTTTGTGGACGGTTAACTTGCAGTCAATTTGCAGTTATCAAGTTGTAACCAGAGCTGACCAGATATAATTTTGTCAGCATTT
The DNA here is from genome assembly GCA_036509395.1 of Antheraea yamamai. Lineage (NCBI taxonomy): Eukaryota > Metazoa > Arthropoda > Insecta > Lepidoptera > Saturniidae > Antheraea > Antheraea yamamai. The sequence continues at coordinate 15,773,111 of AP028436.1, read as the reverse complement.
GGCAAATCAAAAGCTACATCAATCATTACAGTATCCATGCTACATATCCATCCATGCTAGACCGAGCATGAAAACACTAATCTATGAGATAAATTATTAAGAACCTGACAAATTAACTAATGACTTACTTCTTCATACAGGGGATCTCCAGTAAGGCGACTCAATGTTCCAAACTCAATTATAAATGTTCCAACTCCAGCTGTGCAGGTAACACTAGTCTCACCCGGTGGAACGCCAGATCTCAAATTAATCGTACCATACGGCATACCAGTAGTCGTGTCAAATGCCGCTATTAGTCTTTGTGCAACATCTTCAGCTAGGCGGAGCAATGGACCGTTGCAGGGCCATCCGGGTTCTAGTGTCATACCTGTCCTATAAATATCATAACAGTTCACCATTATAAGTATTACCATCTTTTCTTTTTCCCAAATTATATCGAAATTGTCTAGAAGTAATCAGTGAGATTTGTTTTAAAGTTTTAATTACAAATGACTACAAATATGGAATTCAATAATTTTACTTCTTTGGTCTTCTAAAAAAAGTTGCTGTATGGTAACAAATAAATAAATATGTAAATGTATGGACATAACAATTTTTTCCCACTTGGTCGCTATCACCAGTAACGCGTATATAGTCCGGTGAAGCTGTTAAGACCTTGCTAGGTCAATAGCGTGATCAGATCGAAAAAAAAAACCAGTCATGTCCACCACTCCTGTCGTGTTTCAGGATCAGTCAGTACATATTGAGCAGCCCAGAGGCTTGCAAGCCATTATTACATCAACAGCTATAGAGCTGAAACTAAGCCATGCTACAATAACAAAAAAAATTAAAGCCACTATATTAGGTAAAGAGTACATTAATAACTCAAAAACTATAAATTAAGACATGTTATAACTGCTGTTTATTCTCTGGTGATATCAAAGGTCTTTTACAATGTTTGTGTTGCTAAACTGAATTGGAACAATTATAACAATAGTTCATTTTGGGATATTCAAAGTGAACAATATTATTATAGGGGCATTGGATTTGACATGTCCATGTCAGGGAAAAGAGTGAGCCATCCAACTCCAACTAAGGTCAGCTTACTTCTATTTTGTAAAGAACACTTTAGCGCACAGCGCATTGACTTTGAAAGATAGTAATAATGCCATATGAAACCAAACATAGCCAACTATCTCGGTCTTCTATCTGATGTGCCTAATCAAAAACTAGGTACCTACTATACATAAAATATGTTTTTAGGCTTCAAGGAGTTCACTCTGGTATTATTTAATTTTGATCAGAGTCTACCATGAAATAATAAGACTCAGATAAACCTCTCAATATGTCTGACTAAGGAATCAACTTCATTAAAAAATATTTATCCTCATTTTAAAAATACCTATTCAGTCGGGAGAGACAACATAGATTTCACATAATATAAGAAACTAATAATAACAGTGTGTAGTGCACATCCGTTGGATATAAGAATTGTGTTCTCAGTAAGACCAGTAACAGTTTTTTAGGTAGTAATGTTAGGTTTTACAGGAACGTCGCAAGGCACATTACCGATTTGCCCGGGCTGTAGGTTCAAGTACCATGTTAAGTAGGTTTTGGTGTCAGAAAGATATATTCTATTATAGGGTTGATCAGCATGTAATTGATGGTGATGTCTGGAATTGACACCTCTCTATGTGCATCCACTAACAAGGATTGTACTTGAATAGAATGCATTATGGAAATATGTATGTGAGAAAGATAACCCCGATCAAGTTACTTGATGGTTATTTTGGATGACTGCATTGTTTACCTGAACCAAAGGTACCTTTATAGATTCATACAGAATTGGACAGTTTCTGTACAAAATTATCATAATTTCAGGAGGAAATTTGTCACTATTATATTGATATTACATTAAAATGTTATGATTTCTCAGAGTAATATTGATGTTAATTTTGTTACTTATAAACTATTTATTTTTGAATGACCTATACTGCTTGTATACAAAATTGAAAGTATTTTTCTTTTTTTTTTTTCGAATTGACTATGCTATTAACCTAGTAAGGTGCTAACAGCTTCACCGGACTACCAAAATTGAATGAAAATCTGCTAAAAATTAGCTTATTTCAAGTTCTAAAAGGATTATTGACAATATTTACTACCTCCAATTGTAAAATTATGGTGTTTCCCATATATACCATTTCATCAAAATGGGCTGAGATTAAAGATATACATATATTTTAAATATTATTTTACATTTTTTTATAATGTAATGTTGATAGTACTTTATATTGTCTATCAATTTTGGAAGCATAAGCTCTGTGTACTAACTTTCATAACAACATTGAATTATAAGTATGTAGGGTCAATCATGGTTTAGGCAAGAATTCATATTGGTGCTTCGACAAAGAATGAGATAAGAGATAGCATGACTGCACACCAGACATTCCTTTTTTACCTGTTCATAAGACTACAGAAAATGAATGGTCTTGTTCATCTGAAAATAACATGGGATCACAAATGTCAACAACAAACAAAGTTTAAGTATGAAAAGTAGTGCATATAACAATTTGTTATATTTTATTATTTTATTAACAAATGTGGAGGGAACACCAATTATTAAATAATAAGAAATGTTTTTAAAGTCATGCAAATTTAAGAAATACTTTAAAAAAATATATTAATACTGATGAAATTTGTGACATTTTATTTGTTGTAAAATACTGAGTAACAGTGTGAGCATTTGGTATTTATATTAGTACAGTGCAGAGCAGGTTTCGTGTAAACTATTTTCATAGAATTTCTAACTAGCAGGCCTGGCGGATGTTATCCTGCCCTGATAATGAAATCTTGACAAATAATATATCTAAGCCTTCGTTGTGAATCAATTTATCTACTGGTGAAAACCCGCATGAAAATCTGTTTAGTAGTTTTTGAGTTTATCGTGAACAGACAGACAGACAGACAGAGGACTTTGTTTTATAATATGTAGTGATGACTATAAATACAGTTAATGCTAAGCGAATCTTAGTAGCTACAGTTTATGACATGGTATTATAAAGACTTACTTATGTGATAAAAGATGAGCACTCAACAGGCCACCAATAATTCTAATATTTGTTTCAAATACTGATACATTGATGTCAGCATCAAAGTTCTTCTTTTGTAACACAATATCCACAACTCTGTTGAACTCGGTGTAGTTTCCCATAATAGCTAATGTGTCCAACGCGTCAATGAGCGTAAGGGAATAACTTCCCCAAGTATCCACACCATCACAGGACAAGGGACGAAGCTCATCGTACGGGTATGCGTACCGTAAGTAACTGTCGTATGCATGTTGGAACATATCTCTAACTTCTTCTCTGTAATATTAAAAAAGTTTCTTGTTAATCACTATAATAACCACCGAAATAAATAAAGAAATTTTAAAAACTACATATATTCACCTGAGTTTTATTATGTCATCTTTTTTGTACGTTCTTATAGCAAAACAATAATTACAAAAACAATTTGTATATACAAAGAATAAAAATATTAGCAATTTCATATTTTTCATTCACAATTTACAATATAAAGAAACACATTTGTATATATACGTACACAAATATAAAAGTACATATATATAGTACGTAATAGTATCTATGATAGAAGCACATTTCTAGCACAGATTAAGAGAATACGATGTAATATTTAGGGATACGAAAAATTACAATTCTCTTTCAATTGAGTATTTTTTATTGTATACTCAGTTATAAATACTTATTTGTTCTTAATTATTTTACAATATCAAACTCTATTTGTTACATGATAAACTAATTCAAGCACAATATTTTTCTCTTATCTCAATAGCTATATACCAAACTATTCACAAATAATAGGAATTCTTTTTTATGCTCAAGTGCTGATCGATTATTTCTATTCTTTATGATATTAATAAGTTTTTTTTTCTTGAACTGACTATGCTGTTGACTTGGCAAGGTGTTTACAGCTTCACCGGACTACTAAGGCGAGCGCTTAAGGCACTCAGTCGATTTTATTTAGGTAACATGCTCAAGGGTGCACGACATATCTCACCTTAGTCGTAGCCCGGGGGGGAGATTGGCGGGAACTGGTGCGGGCGGAACTTGGTTGGGGCGGCGGCGGCACTCGGCCGGCTGCTCCCCAACATAGGGGGGCCGAGTGCCGGGTGTCGCCGACTCTATATGGGAGTCGTGCGGACGATGGCCGCCTACGGGGCACCAGTGTGGGCCGATGCCCTCGGTACCGACAACGTGCGTGCGCTACGCAAAGCGCAGCGCACGGTGGCAATGAGGGCGGTCCTGGCGTACCGCACGGTATCCTCGGTGGCGGCTTTTACGCTCGCCGGCTCCCTACCCTGGGAGCTGAAAGCCTGGGTGTACTGATACACGTCGGTGAGAAAACGTAGTGGAGAGCCTGCGGCTCTCAGGGAAGTTGAAGTCAAGGATAGTGGTGGTCGAGAGGTGGATGCAGAACCTGGCGGACGCGCGCTATGGGCGCTATACAGTGGACGCCGTCCGCCCGGTCCTGCGGGAGTGGATGGGACGAGAGTGGGGCTCCCTAACGTTCCGGATGGTGCAGGTACTCACCAGGCACGGTTGCTTCGGGTGGTACCTGCACCATATCGCACGCAGGGAGCCGACCGCCACATGTCATGAGTGCGGCGCTGATGAGGACACCGCGCAGCACACTCTGTCCGAGTGTGCTGCGTGGGAGGGGCAGCGCCGCATTCTGGCTGCGGCGGTGGGGAATTTAGGGGGGAATTTATCGCTGCCGAGTGTGGTTTCGGCCACCCATGCAATCTCGATTGTATGACTCACAAACAAATATATGTATGAGTAGCTTAGAATAGTTTGGCTAGGTCAGATCGGAATTTTTTCGGTATCAGCCCAAGCCGAAGTGTGCCGTGCACCCTTGAGTATGCTCGCCTTAGTAGTTCGGTGAAGCTGTCAAGGCGGCAAGGCTAATAGCATAGTCAGTACGAGAAAAAAAATATTCAGTATTACTTAGACGGCGCCGGCGCCGGAATCTAAAAATGGAAATAGCAAAATTACTTCGGTCGTTTTAGGGGAAGATAGACATAAATGCGCGGATCCCTTTCCTAAATAACTCCTTATTCCGAATACTACCTATAAATTCCTATATTGTTGTAACTACTGCTTCATTACCCGCTTACCGCTATTTTTTTCTCATTAGAAATATGTAAAAATGACTAGACACAAGGTTTGGTGAATATAAAAGATATTCGTATTTCTACTCGCATTTGTGGACCCAAAAAGAGACCTTCTGCTGTGGGAATGAAATTTGTATATAAAAAAAGCCGATTTGTACAAACTTGTAAACGCTGTGGTAGCAAGTCTACGAATCCTTCCTTTATTGATGAAACAGGCATATTTATGAGACTCCCAATAGTACACGTGCAAGGGTAAAAATAAGAGAGCAGATAATAAAATTACAAAGGTGCAATAACAACATCTGGCAAATAAAATAGTATAAAAAATAACACTGAAACTAATAAATGACAATAAGCTATAAAATAATAAAGGCAATAAGTTAGAAACGATACTTCGTATTGGGTGCGGTTTGTAGAAAAGATTATAATTACACCCAGGTAGCCTTGTGGTCGCCATTTGGTCGGCTAGTTTAAATAGTGGTTCTCTTAATCTAAATAATCTTGGACTTTTACAGTACCACTTTTTCGTGTTAATTATTGTAATTTTTTTTATATCATAGGAGGTAAACGAACAGGTGGGCTACCTGATGTTAAGTGATCACCACCGTTCATAGATACTTGCAATACCAGGGGAGTCGCAAGTGCGTTGTCAGCCTGTGTTTGGTGGAGAGGGGAGTGGGAAGGGGGGAGAGCGGGGAAGGAGAGGGAAGGTGTGTTATCCGGCGCTTTCACTGACCGAAAGAAACGCAACAATGCAAGAGCACTGTTACTTCACGTCGATTTTCTATGTGAGGATGGTACTAGCCCGGGCGAGCTGACCCATTCATGCTGAAACCAGTAATAGCTTCAGCGTGGCTTTATCACCTACAAACACGTTTACCTATATATCACGTTTACTGTATGTGTATCACTTCCAGACACTTATTATATGATAAATAGCCTTTGGACATCAAAATCCGTTTGACATGGCGCTTAAACTTCCAGTCCGGCAAATCAGTAATATGCTTTGGGATTTTGTTGTAAAACCTAACAATTATTACCAAAAAATATATTACTGTCTTTACTGAGTTTGAAGCATGGGACAATGAGTTTCTTACAGTTTCTAGTATTTAGATCATGGCGGTCTTTTACGAAATCCAGCTTTTCAAAGTTTTTGCAGACATACATTAAATTATCAAGAATGTATTGAGAGGGTGGAGTTATGATACCGAATTCTTAAAACTTTGTGTTTAATGCTTCGCGTGGTCCCATATTGTATATTGCCAGAACTGACCGTTTTTCTAATAAAAACATGGTGTCTACCTCAGTTGCTGTCCCCCACAGCAAAATGTCTTATATTGCCATTTCTAAATCAAAATCAAAATATCCTTTATTCAATTTAGGCCCTGAGAAGGCGCTTAAGAACGTCAAAGCAACCACCGGTTCGGAAAACAACCCAGTCATCGAGAAGAATCGGCAAGAAACTCCATCTGGTTTATCTTTTCATGTTATATATTTTTACAATATCTAACATAAATATTTACATTCGTTATTAGTGGATGCACAGAGAGAGGCATCATTTCACGACGTCACAATGGTTTGGTCATATTGATCCACTCTATAATAATAGCCTTTAGATATTAAAACCCGCTTGACATGGTTTTTGAACTCATTATCCGGCAAATCGGTAATGTGTTTTGGGACTTTGTTACAAAACCTAACACTATTACCTAAAAAACTGTTTTTGGACTTAGTGAGCCTGAAGCATGGAATGAGTAATTTGTTGCTGTTTCTAGTATTTAAATTATGCTGGCCTTTTACCAGATCCAACATATCTAAGTTTTTGCGGACATACATTAAATTATCAAGAATATATTGGGAGGGCAGAGTTAAGATACTGAATTCCTGAAACTTCGAGTCTTTAATGATTCGTGAGGCCTCATATTATAAATTGCTCGAACTGCTCATTTTTGTAAAACGAATATGGTGTCCACCTCAGCTGCTGTCCCCCACAACAAAATACCATAAGACATTAAGCAATGAAAGTTAGCGAAGTAGACTAACCTAGCAGTGGCAATATTTGTTGCCTTTATGTAAAATGCCTTAAAATAATGTAATGAAATGGACATCTTTTGTTTTAATTATTGGTAAAATACAATGATTGATGGAGTTGTTTTGTTAACAAAGACACATCAGTCTTCTATGTTTCGTTACTTTTATGCTATAAAGATAAATATTTTTTTTTACTTGAGTGTGTTTTTATATATATTTCTCATGTTATCGAATGTTGGTAATAAATTTGATAGTCTGAGTTCAAAATTATTTTTATTTTTTTTATAACAAAACGAAAAACGGTCAAAAACAGACAATAAACTTAAAAAATCGCCTGTAGCTACCGAGTATGTCATCCTCTTTGGCAGGGTGGCTGAAACTTTTGTAAATATTGTAAATAGAATGTTGTTCAAAGAATTGAACAAATAAATGAAATATCGCGTGTTTCTATATACATTTTAGTTTATAAATACCTTATATGGTCATATTAATAAACAGTCTATTTCACGCACTCCGAGTATTATTATTACGCCATAGATAATTGTAACGAATTTATTGGGTAAAATTTAAATTACCATAGACAGTAGAGTACCGTAAACTGCAACAGCTGAAACTACTAAAATGTATGTTGTCCGTTGATGCTACTTTTGTTTTGGGGGTGGATTAGACTAATTTGTTAGAACTTTTCAATCTACTCTCGTTATTTAGTTAAAATGTACGTTTAATTTGAATTATAATTCACACTTCCTGTTCGCTAGCCATCAATATACTCACGTGGCACGCGTTCAAGTGAAATTACGGTTTGTGTTTACGGAAGACGCGGTGGCAATGGCTTTTAGGATTCACGTAGATCAAGAAAATGCTGCTTTAGGACTACGCAAAGATAATACTGACATATTTTCTGCTAATCAGCGGCGTGCCCTTGGTGATCTCAGCCAATTTGCATGCAATCAGAATCGGAATGCCAAGCTCGTACGTATCATATAAAGAAGGTAAGCGTGTGTTTACTGTGGACAATTTGCCTCATTTTATGTTGTTTTTAGCCCGGTCTAACAAATGGAACATGCAAAGTTCAGGACGAGAACAGAACAGTGCGTCAGATCAAGAACGAGAAGAATATTGTTCCACCGGTTGCGCAATTTCGTGACTTTAAGGTATATGAAGACAAGCCAACGGATGTAGAGGTGAAAAAACGGGAGCCCGCATTCAAATTTGTTGCTAAGGACAACAGGAAGGATAACAACTTTTTTGTAGATGCCGCAAAAAATGTCAGGGAACTTTGTGAGCAAGCTGAGAAACAGTCATTGGCTGAGAAGAAAACAGAAGTACAAAAAGAAGCTCAACCAAGGTAAGTAATTGGGTAGGGTTATTTTTAGTGTTATGTAGTCCGATGATGTACTTTTGCATATGAATATGTATTTTATCTGCAAATAAGTGATGGCAGACTGCAGGATAACCTTTTTTATTCTTCCTCAATTACAATCCAACCAAATTGGACACACCTGGAACTGAACCCAATCTATTTAATTTATACACCATACCAGTTCATCATGACTCATGCCCAATTTTTTTTATTGTAAATTGATAAAAAACAAACAAAAAATCTTCAGTTACAGAATTTAAATTTTAGGGTAAAAGATTAATGTGTAAATCTCTGCTATTTTGTACAATGATTGCACCAATCAGTAATACATAGGCATAATCAATTGTATGTGGCACTATAAACTTTATAAACACATTAGACACCAGCACACCACAAAAAACTATCATTGGTATACTAGATTTGGTACGTCTAGTATACTACACATTTCAGAGGATCATCAGACTCCTTATGGACCTTCATCTGTTCATGATCTATGTTCCATTTATCTGCACAAAGTGTTTTGCATTGTCATTATTATGTGATCTTCGAGAGAACGGAATGCTTCACCAGTACCTCTTTTTCCTAAGACATATTAGATATTATAAAATGAAGTCGCTTCCGCTGTCCGTTTGCTTAGATCTTTTAAACTATTCAACGGATTTTAATACAGTTTTCAGTAATAGATACACTAATTTCAGAGGAAGGTTTACATTTATAATCTATACTAATAAAGAGGTAAACTTTATGAATTTGTGACATTGTAGGGGGTAATCTCAGGAACTACTGGTCCGATTTTAAAAAATCTTTCAGCGCTATATAGCTCATTTATCAAGAAAGGTTATAGGCTATATATCATCACGCTAAGACTAATAGGAGTGGAGCTCCAATGAAGAATATTTCAAAATCAGCCGGGCCCCTTGTTTAGCCCAAAATTCACCAAAAAGCGGGGGGGAGACATACATATTATATTACAGAAAAGCCAAAAAATTTAAAGATTTGTAATGTGATGATGTAACAAACATATTTTTGTGCACTTAAATAGCAAACGCTGGCTATACCTAATGAGATAGATCAAATTAATTTACTACGAAATTGTATATCTTAAATAATTTATTAATCACTCTACACTGCCCCTCATTAGTATCTACATTGCACCATGCGTAGTTGGGGTGAGTGGGTGGGTCACTAGTAATATATAAATGTTTCAAAAGAAGAGTCAATAATTTTTTCAGGGTGAATGCATACATCATAGGCCTCATCCACACTTTCCATTATGTGTCACTAAGTTCAAGTGTCACACAGTACATGCAAGTGCGTTGCCAGCCTGTGATTTTGGGGGGAGGGGGAAAAGGGAAGCGGGCCTCCAGCGCTCTCACTGACCGAACGAAACGCAATGATGCAAACACTGTTACTATATATCAGTTTTCTATGAGAGGGTGGTACCACCCCAGACGAGCAGACCCATTCATGCTAAAACCAGTAATAGCTTCAGCGTGACTCACCAATGTCAATGTCCTGGTTGTCTCTAAATATTACACTACATTTATAATGAATGACAATAGTACTACTTTTAATATATTTACTAGTGTGGGGAAAACCCTAAAATAAATAAATCTTAGGTGATCTCATGACAATCATTAACAAATCTAAGTAGTAAACACCCATAATTAAAATTGCACTTGTATATACAGTAATTATTTCTAAATGTATCAATTAAACAGTCCTAGTGTAAATCTTGTTGGTATTTCAAATAAATAAATAAGATGAAATAAACAAGACATAATTTGTAAATCTGCTAATTTCTTGTAACATATTTACTAGACACTTGAATATACATTAAATCCATTATCAGTTGAATAGCTATTTAATGAATCCTACTTGGTATTGAATCCAGGCCCTATACCCTATATTTCCATTGCTATTTGTTGCTAAAATTCAATCTTTGCTATGTAGATACCACATTTTATATTATTGAATAGTTGTTTAGACGTTATTTACTTATTAGTTTGAAGTCTGGTGAAGGTAGTTTTAATTATTGTAGAGATTAGTGTTGAACTATGTTGCATTTAAAACTATAGTTCTTGTGCAGACATTTTTTGGAAAAAAAAAGCTAGAAAAAATAAGCATTGTTACTTTATATTATGAGTTTTAAATATTTTCATACTTTGGAAGTAACATCTGGATAAACCTTGTTGATGGACCTTGATGTGTAGCAATATAATATAACATATAATAATATTATGAAATTGGTGCAATATAAAAACAAAATAGCTTTTCAATATATTATATTGAAAAGCTATTTATAGTAATGTATATTATACATGGTGTTGTATTTTAATTGATAGACTGCCATTGCAAGATAAGAAAGATGTTGTTGAATCACCAATGTCGGTGGTTGACTCAAGTATATTATCCATGTCTATATCTAAAAATGCGAGTGGAATATTTGATGATGTGGATGAAGAGGATACCACTATAGCACAAACGGATCGAGAGATGTTTTTCCATGTTGTGGAATATCGTCAAGACATATATGAGTACATGAGAGAAATTGAGGTATATCTTTCTTTGAAAACTTATTTACATAGAACTTTGGATGCTTCTTAGTACAAACTATTTCTGTAGTTGAAGTTATTTTGCATATAATATACATAATATTTATCACAAGTTTTTTGATTAGAACTTAGTTAACTTTAGATTAATTGATAACACGTCTTCTTTTAGCCAGCTAACAATAAAGCCATAACTGTAGTTTAACATATTTTATTTATAATTTAACTTTCAAAAGAGTGCTAAGGTCAATTGTGTAACAATAGAGTGGCAGAACCAATAAAATGTTTTAGGGCTCCAGATAGCCAAGAGAGAGAAAAAAAGACTTAATCCTAGCAACAGCTTTTAATACTCAAGAATGACCCCATTTAATGAACTGACACCACTGGCTTGCTTCATTGGCATCTTAATAGAAAAAGTAATACAAAAACGCAATAACAAAGGTGCTTATTATTGTATGCTTTAGGTGAAAAATAGAGCGAACCCACGATACATGAGGAAGCAACCGGATATAACATACGTAATGCGTTCAATCTTGGTCGATTGGCTGGTAGAAGTATGTGATGAATATCAGCAACAAAGTGAAACATTACATCTAGCTGTATCATATGTAGACAGGTTTCTGTCTTATATGAGTGTGGTCCGGACTAAACTGCAGCTTGTCGGAACTGCTGCTACGTACATTGCTGCGTAAGTAAACAGGTTTATATCAATAAAGTTATCATGGTTTTGTTTGAAATTTATTAGTATGCTAGCTGCCGGCCCGGCTTTGGACGAATGTACTAATTAAGAAAATGAGATTTCCCTTCTGTTTTCTGTCTGAGTCACTTTTTATATGGGGATTTTTGACCCAAATTCTTCACTTTTCTGTATGATTTCTCAAATATTTTCTTTCGTCTTCAAAATCAAAAATACTTTATTCAATTTAGATAAGAAGGCGCTTATGAACGTCAAAGCTACCACCGGTTCGGAAAACAACCCAGTTATCGAAAAGAACCGGCAAGAAACTCGATCTGGTTTATCTTTTCATGATATGTATTTTTGCAAAACATAGTTACACAGAGAGATGCGTCATTTCCAGACGTCACTGTCGTTCACATGCAAACTTTGTCTTGCCAGTTACAAATACAACAAAGAATTAGCCAAACAGGTGGAGCACATACATCCAGCATTTGATTCTTATTGATATTAATTCTCTCATTTTTAGTTTTATTTTTTATACATTTTTATACTATTTATATTTCCATTCACATATAAAATCGCTAGCGGGCCTGGCGCACGTTGTCCTGCCTTGGTAATAAAAAACTTTGACAAATTATATACCTAAACCTTCCTCATGAATCGCTATATCTACTGATGAAAATCACATGAAAATACGTTCAGTAGTTTTTAAGTTTATCGCGAACAGACAGACCGACTGACAGACGAATGTGGTAGAGAACTTTGTTTTATACTATGTTATTATTATATTAAGATGTATGTCGTGAATACTGAAGCGGTATTGACTTGGTAGTAAGCGTTTTCGAAGACTATATGGTTATATTTAATACTATTTATAGGAAATACGAGGAGGTGTACCCGCCCGAAGTATCGGAGTTTGTGTATATAACGGACGATACTTACACAAAGCGTGAAGTTCTCCGCATGGAGCATCTTATCCTGAAGGTCCTGTCATTTGACCTGTCCACTCCAACATCGCTCGCGTTCTTATCACACTATTGCATATCCAACGGACTTTCAAAGAAAATATTCCACTTAGCCGCAGTGAGTATTTAAAATGATATTGTTTTATTTATTATATTAAGAATACATAAGATTTTGTTTTTATTCTATCTATAAGTGTCGTGAAACATTCACAATGTCACTGAGAGGTTAGAACAAAAACTGAAAGAATAACAAAAAATATGAATTGTCTCAGCGTCATATCTTTTTGTAGTATATGACTTTAATTTTAATAATATATACAAGTACAACAAAGAAATGGTGCTACTAGTTGCCTTTTCTTCTCACAAAATTCTTTATTACTACTTTATACTTATTTATATTATATTTATTTCAATAATACCTACCCTAAATCATTGTTAGAGCTTGCATACGCTTAAACAAGATGATACATGTTAATATCGCAGCATTTTAATGCAATATCTGGCAATTCAAACGACTTACACAAGCGCCAGGCAGCAGCGCTGTGCGATATAGTATACGTACATACATTAATCAATTTATCTTCGTAACTACTGCAAGGACCATTTTAAAATTTATACTGTATTATAAATGTACTTTAGGCTATATTTTAGAGTAAAAGAGAATTACGAAGCGATTGGCCATGGTATTAAAATTTTGTTTTGAAATGTTTACTTCCAGTTTTACATATGAAAAAAAAAATTCTTTTTCAAATTCGGCTTTATTTTTAAAAAGAGTAATAAATTATGTATATCAATCGCTACCTTCGATATTTTATTGCAAATCTGTTCAATTCGAAAAAGTACTTTATAAAATTCCGGATTTTTAGTATGACTTTAGTTTAGAAGAGTATAACTAGACAAATAAACATTATAGAAAAAAATATTGTACTATCACATTCACACTTACTAGAAGTGCAAGTGTTCTGAATATGAACGAATTTAAGAACCTCACCTTTTTTCGTTGTCCGCTTCATCTGAAATGCCCCATATACTAGATGATACGCGTGATTGCGTTGTTTATTATCCAACAATATATTTTATGTACAAAGGAAAAATCAAGCACAAAGTATGTAGGTATGTGGATAAAAATATTCCGATTACTTTACAATTCTCGTAAAATCATTTGATAATTTAATAACAAATATTGAAATTTAAACAGACCACTACCTTTTTCCTTCACCGTGTTTCGAGTATTACTGCGATAATTTGCGAATTTTTTTTAGCAGTGCGCGAGGTCTCGTATGTAGCCATATAATTTAATTTCGACTTTTACCTGTAGTTCATTCGAATCTATATAAATCACAGACTTAAAAAAAACATTCTTGCGCCAATAAAACGCAGTGTGCGCTAGCACTAAAGCGGGTTAGTATTCACTATCCTCGCCAACCTTTTTGATCGGTCTGGAAATAGATGCGTAGTACACAAGTTTAAGTATAGATACGTATTGTATGTATAACATTGAGACAACTTAAGGATAAATAAATGCCAATTTTGGACTCCTGAAATTTTTTAATTTTGTTTTGTACTAAGTAATGTTTTGACGATATTTCTTTTTTTATTTTATTTTTGGCAACCAATCTTCTAGTAGATAATTACTGCTATTATTAAGTAGGTAATTATATTACAAGTTTCTTGGGATCATTTCAATGAGTTATCACGATTATAGCCCTCTTTTTAGACCTTTCTCGGGAGTTTTAGTGTCAAGAAATAATCCGTGCTCCGGGATATTATCTCCCATCCACTTCATTTGTTCACAATAACCGAATTACGTAAAAAAACACCGATATAAAAAATATAAACACAAGATTATGAATAAAATATAAAATCGACTACATGACATTCCAAGATCCCGCCAAAAACTCTCTTGACGATATTGTGCGCAAGCCCGAATATACAGTTATATTCAGAGGAGCCATATAAATTGACGAGGCGTGTAAAGCAACTCTATTTGTTTTAGTATATCGCTGAGCTTAGCCTATTGGAGGCGGATCCTTATCTCCAGTACAAACCATCGACTATTGCGGCGTCTGCTCTGGCAACTGCTCGTCATTGCCTCCTGTGCGAGCGTTGCCATGACGAATCAGTGGTATCCCGCGACACGCTAGACGAATCGACCTGGGTTAGCGCGCAGTGTACAACAACAGCTTGGCCCGCAGCGCTGTCGACCTGTTCCGGGTACTTTTTCACCGACCTAGAGCCCTGCCTGCGTGAGCTATCTCGCACCCATTCACATGCGACGCTGCAGCCGTATCAAGCTATCCCTGACAAGTATAAGAGTAACAAGTAAGTAATAACTTTATTGTTTACTGTCTGTGCCCGCGATTTCGTCCGCGTGGAACCCTATGTAAAAATACAATGATCAATCAAGTCAACTAACTGTATTAAGTCCATTTACTTATCGATTTTTCTCTTGGGCTTAAGTCGCATCGTCATTAAAATTACGATAACTTTTGATAGAGTGAACCGATTTTAATGCAACAAGGACGAAATGTGACTCGAGGATATGCTTTATAATTTTATCATGAACCCAGTACCTTGGCAGTGATGCCTGTTTATACAAACAAACAGACAGCCAGATATTTCTAAAAATGTATGACGTGTATTTTATTAAAGATCTAAAAAATACAGACACGTTATATTTACATTCTTATTAAATGTATAGATAGATTATTAAATAACTTCGTTCGCGTTATTCTAGATTTAACATAATCCTAGGGAACATTTTTTTTTGATGAAAGGTACCCTGTGCCCTTTCTTGTACCCCTGACAGTGTGTATGCAAAATTTCATGGTGATCGGTTAAGTAGGCAAGATGTTAAAACGTAACAAATAAACAATCTCACTTTGTTTATAATATTAGTTAGCGATGCGTATTAATGATATTATAACTAAAAAGCTGTAGATAGGTTACCTACATGATATTTTGACAAATAGTACGATAACACACACATACTTAAAGTAATATTGTAACGCCACACAGTCTTAGATAAAATGTGGAAGTAAGATGGCATATCCTCAATATCGGTGGTGAAAAAGTTATTTGTTGCTTAGATACTGGCGGGTTGACAGTCATCAAGAGTAAGCTAGCTAGTCAAGTTTTAACAAGGCGCTGTCGAAGCGCTTATGACGTATCTACAGCTTTTTAGCTATAATATCATTGTTGCGTATAACCCACTATATCTTACCAAAGAAGTTTGATGAAAATGTACTTTATTGAAATTAATTCATTTTTCATTCATATGCTGGTCTGTTCAAATTGAATAACTGCAAGTCTTCATCTAAGTTCAAACCACAGTGACGTAGCTAGTATAAAGGGAGGGACCCAATATCTAAATTAGTTGTTGAATGCTTGAAGATACTGCTGAATTATGTCGTGTGGCGATTGACCGCGAAGTCATCTTTTCTACAAATTTCTGCAGGATTTTTTTTTTCTAAAAGGGTCTCGTTTTTCTCTGTCCATTTTATTCTTTTCTTTTCAAATCTCCACTATGGTAATGTAATTTTCTTTTATCCCTTTTTTGAGTGTTAGTAATTAATAATGCAATTTACAACATTTGAACGTTTGAATCACATGTATATTATATTTCAATAAACGTATGTAATACTTTATGATGATCGGTTGAGTAGGTGAGGTGTGAAAGTGTAACAAATATTTGTCTTTATAAAATTAACTAGCATCTGCCCGCGACGTCGTCCGCGTGGAATAGTTACTTTCGGCTAACACTAACACGCAGCAGCAACTAGATCTCAAAAGGAGAAAAAAAAAACGATTTTGAAACATTCTTCATTGGTGCTCCGCTCCAGTGGTCTTAGCGTGATGATATAGCTTATAGCCTTCCTTGATAAATGAGCTATATAACACTGAAATATTTTTTCAAATTGGACCAGTAGTTCCGGAGATTAGCGCGTTCATCCAAACAAACAAATAAACCTAGCTTTATAATATTAGTATAGATGAAGACTAGCAGAGTCCCGCGTCTTTGTCTGCGTTGTTTATTAACCCAACAATATATTTTATGTACAGAAGGAATACATAAGCACCACACCGCTTGCCCCACTTCCCACGGCAATAACACATGTGCATGAATGCACAGTGCCTATAAAAATCGTAGATTGATGGAATGAAGCTATTATAATATAGCTAGAAGTTAGCACATTATGGCATATAGTCTGGCCATAAATACTGTTACAATTAAAAATAAACAAAATATTAAATTTCAATTTGGAATCTGTCATTTTTATATGATTATTCATTGAGTTTGTACAGTCTTTATACACATGATATAGACCAAGTTGTGAACCCTTACTGTTCCATTTTACAATACGCCGACGACCTGGTTCTATACACTACAGTATCGGACCCAAGCAATGCTTGTTCCAGATTAAACACTGCCCTTCACTATCTTTCACCATGGTTACTAGATCATGGTCTATCTTTGTCAGTTCCAAAGTGTGCAGTGGTTGTGTTCTCCAAGCGGAGAAATATCCCATTAGTTAAAATCAAAGTGGGTGAAGAAGTTATTCCTCAGACAACTAACATTAAATTTCTAGACGTTTGGCTGGATGCTAAAATGTCTGGGTCTTGGCATGCGGATTATGTGTCCGGTAAATGCGAGAAGAACATTAATGTCCTGCGGTCGTTATCTGGAGCTTGGTGGGGAGCTCACCCTTTTTCCCAAAAAATGCTTTATAATGCTATCATTCGCAGCCATCTAGACTATGGAGGATTTCTTTTAGATCCCAGTAATAAAGGGGCCTCGGAGAAACTCTCGAAAATCCAATCAAAATGCCTTCGCATTATTCTAGGGGCAATGAAATCCTCGCCCATCAATGCTCTGCAAGTGGAATGCGTGGATCCCCCTCTCTATTTACGCAGGCAATTCCTCTCGGACAAGTTCCTTTTCAAACTCTATCAAAATTCCCAACATCTTCTCCTTCAGAAGCTAAGACATTTGGCTTGTATAGTTGAAAACGAGGGTTACAGCTCTTTATTCGATCTGCCTTGTATTCTCCGCAGTTATATCAAAATTTCCCGTTTAACTATTCCCATTCTGCAATTTCCATGTAAACTTATTTTCTCTCTCCCTTATGAAGCGTTGTGTCATCAGCCCAATATAATCCTAGATCTGGGCATTCAGAATGACATAGTTAATGCCGATAAAATTTTAAAAGACAAGCTTGCTTCACAATTTCCGAACTGGCTAGCAATCTACTCCGACGCATCCAAACTGACCCAAAACAACAACATGGGATCCGCCGTGTGGATTCCCTTTTTTAAAATTATACTAAGTTTTAAATGCCCTCCCGTTTTAACAGTGTTTACTGGTGAATCCATTGCAATTTTAGAGTCTATAAAATTTGTATTATCCCATGATATCAAAAAGTCCATTATTTTAACTGATTCAAAAAGCTGCTTACAAGCCGTACTGGCTAATCCCTTCAAATCTAAATACAGATCCCCAATTATATTAAAAATCAAAGAAGCTCTTTATATGTGTCAACAGCAAAACTTAAAAGTCGTCTTGGCTTGGATTCCGGGTCACTCGGGCATTCCAGGCAATGAAACCGCAGATTCATGTGCAAAGCAAGCTGCCAACATAGGTTCCCTAGAACATTTTCAAATCATTCCTGGGGATCTCTGTGTAAGCATGAAACACCAGTTGTTTAAAGCGTGGAATGATGAGTGGCAGACATCACACAAGCTTAAAGCCAAATTCTATGGCAATTTACAACCTACCATCCCCACTAAACCCTGGTTTTCATTGTTTCCGAACGTAGACAAGCGTACGATATCGGTCGTGTGCCGTATGCGTTTGAATCATGCCTGCACACCTGTCCATCTTGCAAAAATTAGAGTCCGGGATCACTCGCTATGTGAATGTGGGCTAGATGAAGGAAGTATAGACCATATTTTTTTTAATTGTCCAAATCGGCGCGTTTCTCTATCCCCCAGGAGATATTCCGTCCCACCTGCATGCAATTCCTACTCTCCCTCTCCTTTACTCCTTTTATTACTGTTCTGTGTAAATATATCTATATTAATAAAATTAAGCTCTAATTATTTGTTACATTATGCTTACTTGTGCTATACATGCTTATATGATAAAATATACATATTTATTTACTAACTCATATGTTTAGGTACTTACTAACCCAATTGTGTATTGTCCCTATGTTCTATGTTAGTCATACGGTGGTGGTCTAAATCAACTTCAGATCTTTTGTTGATCCATTATCGTAGAAATTAAGCTTTATGTACATGACACTGGCAGAATTGCGGAATTTTCCACAAAGGCCAAAGAATAAGATAAAAAAAAAAAAAAGAGTTTTCTCATTTTGGCGCCAATACATTGTACAATATTTTGCGATATTAAAATGGAGTGGGGTGATAAAGTGAACCGAATCGCTGTGATTGCATTACACAAAGTAGGTATGGAGCCAAATGCAATATTTAAAACTCTCCATACGCTTGGTATTAGTAAAATGTTTGTGTACCGGGCTATTAATAGGTACAACGAGACCTCCTCTGTTTGTGACAGAAAAAGATCT
Source organism: Antheraea yamamai (assembly GCA_036509395.1). NCBI lineage: Eukaryota > Metazoa > Arthropoda > Insecta > Lepidoptera > Saturniidae > Antheraea > Antheraea yamamai. The sequence goes on along the minus strand of AP028436.1, from coordinate 15,753,761 downwards.
GGTCGTCCACGTAGTGTTCGTACGACAAAGGTGGTCAAAACAGTAAGGGAAAGAATTCGAAGAAATCCTGTCCGAAAGCAAAAGATGTTATCTCGGGAGGTGAAGATAGCACTTAGAACCATGTCGCGTATTTTAAAAGAAGACTTAGGACTTGCAGCCTATAAGAGACGTACATGGCATTTCTTAACTGATAATTAAAAAAAAAATAGGGTGGTAAAATCGAAACAACTAATGAAGCGGTACGCGAAGCGAGGTCACAGAAAAATTTTGTTTACGGATGAGAAAATTTTTACAATTGAGCAACATTTTAACAAATAAAATGACCGTATTTATGCTCAAAGCTCTAAGGAAGCACCCCAATTAGTCGACAGAGTGTAACGTGGGCACTATCCGACTTCAGTGATGGTTTGGTGGGGTATTAGCTATGAAGGAGTGACTGAGCCATACTTTTGTGAGAAAGGTATCAAAACATCGGCACAAGTGTATCAAGATACCATTCTTGAGAAGGTAGTGAAGCCCCTTAACAACACCATCTTCAATAACCAAGACTGGTCCTTCTAGCAAGACTCGGCGCCGGGTCATAAAGCTTGGTCTACGCAGTCTTGGTTGGAAACGAACGTTTCGGACTTCATCAGAGCTGAAGACTGGCCGTCGTCTAGTACCGATCTTAATCCGCTGGATTATGATTTATGGTCAGTTTTAGATAGTACGGCTTGCTCTAAACGCCATGATAATTTGGAGTCCCTAAAACAATCCGTACGATTGGTAGTGAAGATTTTTCCCATGGAAAGAGTGCGTGCTTCTATTGATAACTGGCCTCAACGTTTAAAGAGCTATATTGCAGCCAATGGAGACCACTTCGAATAAGCTTTTTATATTTTAAATTGTTTTATATTTATGTATTAAATAACACACTGTAAACGTAATAAATGTTATTTGCAATAGAAAAAACTTTTTTTCTTTGTTTCAATATTTATGGCAAGACTCGGTATTTACATATATATACAGGTTGGAATTTTTTAATGCTACCTGGAGGGAAAGTACTCTAAATAATAGAGATAGCAAATTTTACCTCAAAGAAACATTCCTTTATTCTTGAAAAGAAATAAAACTGCATTCAAATATTTTCGAAAATTCTCTTGCTTCACCCGGGAATCTATCCGATTAAAATCTGCAAAAATTACGCCCTGTAATTTTATTGCATCGATCGTTAGGGTCAATCACAAGGATGAAATCTCTCTAACATACTTGGTAAATTTAATGAAAGGCAAACCATGAAATCTTCAATTATTTTAATTATTTACAAAAAATAGTAAACCAACTAATTATTTGCTCGAAATGGGCTCCATTTTCATGGATACGCCAAATTTATTTTTTTAACAAATTCATTTCTAGTTCCTTCAAAAAGGTGTTGTGGTGAATATTATAAATCGTATCCCTAACTTCGTCTCTCAACTCGTTTACATTCGCATAAGATTTAAAGTAAATTCTATTTTTTACATATCCCCACAACAAAAAAATCTAAAGGGGTGAGATCTGGTGATGTCGCAAGCCATCTCGTTGTGCCGTTTGTACCAATACAGGTTTTAAAATGGTTATTAATGTAGGAAATACTGATTCTGTTGTCATGGGCTGGAGCAACATCTTGTTGTATAATTATTTGGTTTCGCTCTTCATCGGGAAATCTCATTTCTCAAGAGGTTCAGTATTTCAAGATACTTGACAGTGTTTAAGTGACCTTCGTACACGTGAACTAAAACAACCGTATTTCTCATAATTCCGCACCAAACGTTGAAAGAAAATCTTATTTGACTATTACTTTCACGAACACGAACAGGATTCACTTGAGACCAATAGTGGTTATTGCGATTGCGATTGTACATACCATTATTGATGAGTTGGTTTCGTCAGACCATACAATGTTGCTCAAAAAATTTGGGTTACAGTCAATTTCTCTCAGCATGCTTTGACAAATTGTAGTCATCTCTCACAATCTCCAGGATGCAATTTTTGCACCAACTGACCATCACGATAACATTTAAACTTATACTTTTTCAGCACTTTAAATACACGAGGGTGAGATGTTACAATTACTTCGGCAGCTTCTCTGCTTGAAGCTTTCGGAAATGCTTCGAAGTATGTTAAAACATTTAGATCAAAATCGTTATTGTTCTGCTGAAGAGTATGCCGCCGACTTTTGTAACTGCCTATTCTTTCAATTTTCTACCATTCTTTTCAATACGAACCGAGTTGGTGGTCATCGGTCTCGATACCTCTCTCCATACCACCGCAGAGCTAGCTTCACATTTTTGTTATTTAAAAAAGAAGCTTCCATTAAATCAAATTGTTCTTGATAAGCCATTTTTACCGTGAGACAAATATGAAATGTTTTGTGAAACAATCAAATATGAATAATAAATGACAATCTATTTTCTAATGTAACGTTCCATATTTAAAACTACCTCATTCATGCAGTTATGTCGCATCTAAGAAAGGAGTTTGCATTACAAACACGTGCTATTACAATCGTCTTATCTAAATAGTACTTAATTTGTCCTTTTTATTGATAAACTAGCTGTCCCCCGCGGCTCCGCACGCTTTTTTTAATATATTAAAGAAATGTAAAATTGTAAGTAGGTGTGTACATGACAGAAATACTTTTTCAAAAACATTTGTTACTACGACACGCACGCCAACTGTAACATGTAACGTGTACATTAGATATGTGAATACGAATAGTATATCGAATGGGATGGGATTTATCATCAGCAACATACCTGGAACTTTAACCTACTATATACCACCCTCAGTGCTCACTAACACTATATAAGAAAATAATGAAAATTTTAAACTATACATTATTATATGATAATTATATAAAATGATAATATAATTCAAATTACATACATTTATTCTTGGAGTCCAATACAGCGCACGTCTCACGCGCTTGTTTACAGTAAAGAAATTTTTTTGATCAATTTCACACGATTGAATGCACGAGTAACAGTTCATCACTACATAGTGTAAAACAAAATCCTCTGATCTGTTTGTTTATCTGTTCGCGATAAATTCAAAAACTACAGAACGGATTTTCATGCCGTTTTCACCAGTAGGTGGAACGGTACATGGGGAAGGTTTATGTATAATTAGTCAAGTTTTTTATTTTTATTATCAGGGCGGGACAATGTCTGCCGATCCCGCTAGCTTAAAATAAAATAGCTCATTAGTTAGTTCTCTGCCAGTGAAAATCAGTTTAAGCATTTCGGGTATTCCACTGCGGCAAAAGGCGAATAAAAAACCTAAATTACTTTTTATGAGGTCTGCTATTTACCAGTGAACACCTCGTGTAAATCGGTCCAACCATTTTGGAAATAGCAATGCGGGCGAAGCCGCTGACAAATAAAATAGAATATGTCAACAGCTATAATTTCGGCTATCTGCCAGTAAAATTCCCGTTAAAATAGGTCCAGCCGTTTTGGAGATTACCCGGAACAAACAAACAAACAGACAAAATATAATAATATAAAAATATCGACCGAATATAAAAACATTTTTTTTGTTATTTGTAGCTCCATTTTTGTAGTATTTCAGTATTTGTAGCTGAATATCCATTCACCAAAAAGTTATTATTTATTTTTATAAATACACACTTTATTTTTATAATACGTAATAGATTGTAAATAAAAAATTGGAAACAAAACTAACGTAGAATAAACTTTTTGAATAGGAACACAAAATAATCTTTGAAAATGTTAGCGATAGAAACTTACCATGGCAACGTATATAATACTAACGCTAACACGCAGCGAAAACAATCAAAACGAAAAATATGCCCGATTTTGAAACATTCTTCATTGGCGCTCCACTCCTACTGGTCTTAGCGTGATAGTATATAGCCGAAAGCCTTCCTCGGTAAATGAGCTATCTAAAACCGAAAGATTTTTTCAAATCGGACCAGTAGTTCCTGAGATTAGCGCGTTCAACCAAACAAACAAACAAACTCTTCAGCTTTATATATTAGTATAGATAACGTCAATGATAAATTATTAATTACTAACATAAGTAAACAGAAACGGATAGATCTTTGATTAAAAGTGCTTTAGTTTGACCGATTGAATTTATAAGTACATATTTCATGGTTTTCCTTTCATTAAATTTACCAAGTATGTTAGAGAGATTTCATCCTTGTGATTGACTCTAACGATCGATGCAATAAAATTACAGGGCGTAATTTATAAAGATTTTAGTCGGTTCGATTCGGGTGCAGCAAGAGAATTTTCGAAAATCTTTGAATGCAGTTTTATTACTTTTCAAAAATAAAGGAATGTATCTTTGATGTAAAATTAGCTATCTCTATTATTTAGAGTACTTTGCCTCCAGGTGGCATTAAAAATTCCACGTTGTATATATTATAATATGTGTTTTAGTTAAGGACCAAGTGTCTCAGAACTAAAACCAAAAATATATGATCGATTTATCGAAAACTTTCGATTCATGCGCTTACAATGAGCAGACTTTGATTGTTTTATTTATATAAATTCAGGATTGGGACGTTTATGACGAAATAAAATTGTATTAATATAAATAAATATATATTATTATTGCAGATTTGATGGTGTCTCGTTAATAGAGGCTCGACCAATGTACCCTGTACCAAAATACCAGCCACCAGCACCCGCAAACAACTCGCGTCCATCCTCTGACACTACACGAACAGTTAGCTAGTATTATTAATCTATTAAATATATTCGACAAATGCCTCCATCTTTGTTTGAGATCGCAATCTTTATATTGAAATAACGCAAGGACAATAATGCAAAGTGTGCCAGTCACAAGTCATACTTTGGCGTGATAATTTCAGAACTACTATTACGAGCTAACATGCGTGACAAATCAAATAAATGTTACTATTATTTCTATTATGACAGTCGGTTCTGGATCAGATTTGTCAGTCGGACAGAAAAATAAAGGCTTGTGTGAGGAGATTTTGATAGTGAGTAATATATTTTTAGAAAACTTGATCTTAGTTAAAATAAGTACAAGACAAATGGTAGCATATGGGTGAAAACATGTGAATTCCCATACCTGTAGTAAATATTAATATCAAAATGTGCATTTTATTTCTGTTCGTTGTATGACTTCAAAATTGAGGCAGACAGTTGAGTTACAGTGGCGGGAAGTACTAGTTGATAATTTATATTTTAATACAATTTGTTGCATTTGTTTTTTACAATATAAATCCTGATAATATAAGTTTGTGGAATTTGAATTATTGTGTGGGTTGTTATGATAATTTTAGAATGAACACTTTCCAATGGAAATAAAATGTCTTTCGAATGTATGTGAAATTGTTTTACTTATAACTACATAGTGTTAATTTACATTTTTATACATTAATGAAGGGCCACGCTTTTTTTTCTATTTACATCCATTATATGAATTGTTAATGAATATTTTTACAGCAACACATCTGGATAACATAATTTAGTTTCAAATTATAATATTCTAAGATGATATTGTACAATTAATGACATTTTAGTTCCCGTTTAATATCAGTAGTATAAAATCAATGTTGCCAAAGTAGGGAGGTGGTAAAAAATTAAATGAACATATGGCAACATTTTTTTTCAATTTAGTCGACTTGTGTAGTTTTAAATATAGTAAAACATTTACCATGATTATTGTTTGGTAAAATTAAAAGTTATCATTTTTTTTTCAATGATCAAAAATCAACTTTTCTTCGGCTGTTTTCATTTTTCACATTTAAATAAATCCCTCTTGTGTTTATATAATTACCATTATATACCATTCAATTAACCGTGTGGTTTTTTCTTATGACTGTATTGATATTGTGATACATTTGTTCCATGGACAAACATTAACTGTATTCCTTTGACACAACTTTTATTTAGAAGTTGATTACGCTATAATGAACGACAATCTACCTCGAGAAGAGTTTCAATGACGATATTAATTAACATTTTAGGAACAATTTTAGATAGAAAACATTTTATTAAGGACGTACGTACACATTTACAAATATATTCCCTTGTACCGGTCTAGGGTGTTTCAGTTTGTTAATAAATTATTATTTGAGATTAAGTCGCGTTTTAACATTGGGAAGTAGTTTATATTGTAGTTTTAATATATTGATATTTTTTTTTGTAAAAGGAATAATGTATCTATTATGTAGTTTACCGGTAATATAATATTTGTACAAATATGTTATTGTTTTATTTGCGTATACAACTCTTCATACTTGTTAAGAAAATATATTTTGGCTCTCCTTAGAAGTTTTAAATTAAAAAATGGAAAAATGTACTTAGAGGTGTATCCTGTGATCCGGTGAGGATACACATAAAGTAGTTTTTATTCTTCATGGGTTATGGTATTTAAATGAAGGTGTTTTTTTAGTACTTCATTGGCTGGCTGCTTGACCATAATCTGGCCTGAGTTAAGTGACTATGTGACAGAAGATGGTAATAACTGGCCAAGTCTAGCTTTGGAGATTCATATATAGGTGATTGTAATTCTATGATGTATAAATGTTTTCTAATTGTTTTAGGGAATTAATTGGCTTTTATTAATATATATTATAGTATATAATTAATCGGAAAGAACAATTCCTTAGCTAACGGGATTCTCAAAATAGGTGTAGATAACATATATCTAAAGTAATATTAGGTCTTTACCTATGAAATTGCCGTTTTGTATGAAAAAATTTAAACGATTTTTTTTCATGTATTTTTTATTTGTATTAATCGAAGTAATCACCGATGCAATCAATGCATCTTTGCCAACGTAGTGGCAGTTTATTGATGCACTTCTTAAAGAAATCAGCTGGACGGGAGGCAACAAATTCTTCAAAGGCATTTTGTACTGCCTCTCGGGTATTGAATTTTTTTCCCTCCAAGGAGTTATCCAAATTCTGGAAAAAGTAGTAGTCTGTAGGCGCAAGGTCTGGTGAGTAGGGCGGATGACGGAGAACTTCCAACCCCAGTTCTTGCAACTTGGAGTCCGTCTGCTGTGCAGTATGAGGTCGCGCGTTGTCGTGCAGGAGCAGCGGAGACGAGCGATTGACCAATGCTGGTTGGAGATGTGCCAGCTTCTCCATTATTGTGTTCAATTCTTTACAGTACACATCTGCAGTAATGCTCACCCCGTTTGGTAAGAAGCTGTGATGAATCACACCGGCGCTAGACCACCAAACAGTAACCATCACTTTTCTAGGGGTAAGTTTTCGTTTAGGGCATTGTTTAGGTGCTGAACCAGGATCCAACCAACTTGCTGAGCGCTTGCGGTTATTAAACAGAATCCATTTTTCATCGCAGGTAACAATGCGGTTCAAAATTCCTTCATTTGTGTGTCTGTTGAGCAGTGCAAGGCACGTCTCGACGCGTACTTCGCACTGGCGATCATTGAGTTCGTGGGGTACCCATTTGTCAAGCTTTTTTACCTTGCCAATTTGACGCAAATGGACCAATATTGTTTTGCCGCTAACGTCGAAAGCTGCTGCTAATTCAGCCGTAGATTGTGTATCATCAGCTTCCACAATCGCCTTTAATTCGTCATTGTCGACCAAAGTCTTCGGACGACCGCGAGGTTCATTTTTCAGGTTAAAATTCCCAGAACGGAAGCGAGCAAACCAATAACAGGTGGTGCATTGGTTTGTAGTGTTAGTTCCGTAAATGTCGTTGATGTTGCGTGCCGCTTGTGCCGCGTTGCTGCCACGAGGGTACTCATATTCCATAATTACTCCAATTTTTAACGTATCCATGATGACAAAAAAGATTGAAATGCGATGAAAATGTAACACTAATCAATAAACAAATGACTACTTTTGGAAAAAGAATTCCATGTTTTTAAAATAAAATTAATTTGAAATTAGAATTCTTAGCCAAACAAAAATTATTTTAATTTGAAATGACCAGTACTGCAGAACGACAATTTCATAGGTAAAGAAAGACCTATTATTATTATGTGTTTTATCAAATTTAAAGTTTACTCATGTCTTTAATAAAGACTCGTCCGTTTAAAGTAATTAGTGTAGACACGATCTAGCAGAGTTGCGGTCAAATCTATTTGGGTAACACAGCATAGAATGGCATAGATAATGTACTATATTATACTCAGGAAACACGGGAGTCGCTACGACGCGACGCGCCGCGCCACGGAGACACGCTGTCGCGATTTGGCTCGCACAATACATTATTGGTATGCAATAAATGTATAGAGATTCTGTCTGTACCACTTTTTGTTTCAAATTTTAGGGCAGGGATAGACATTTCTCGTCAATCTTTTTGGCCGCTCGGAATATAGCCTAAGCTCGGGCTTGAGCGTAATATAGTCAAAAGTACTAATACAAAACAGTTAATATTTTATATGTATGGATCTAAAATTGCCATTTATTTATCCTTAAATAGTCACGATGTTATACATATAAATAATATAATAGATTTTTATACCTACATTTGTGTTCTGTTTAACTAATTCCAAAAGTTCTGACTGTTTTTTGAAGTAAAACTTCTTTAGGCAACGACTAAGAGGTAACTGGACGACAATGCAACGGAAGTCCGTTACGGCAATATGGCGTCACGTTTCTGTACCATCCGGTTAGATAATAATAAAACATAACCAAAATTTCTATTAAATCATAATTAATTTAATTCGTTACTTATCATAGTACTCTGTTCGTACTTTTCTATATTTTATTTAATTTATAACAAAGAGTTGCTAATAATATTTCCTGTTATTTACGTTCCGTATTAGCTGGTAGATGGGACGTTATTATTTACTTACATTGAAACCAGATGGCAGCACGCTCGCGCGCCTATATATGAATAATTAATTGTATTGTATGATTTTTATTATTATTCAATTTAATATTTTTTATTAATTTTTATTAAAAAATTTTATATTTGATTTTGTATAACCTATTTATTAACAAAATAAAAAAAATATTTAAAAAGTGTTACTTCAATCGCGTGAGACGGCACTCATTTTTTTAAAATAATACCGCTGGTTAACAGCATGAAAATACCTAGTGGCATTAAGCTCGCCGGTGTACGAAATGAAAAGTTCAATAAAGTATTCATTCATATGAAATTGATTTACATTAACATAAAAAATACAAGATATCAATTTTCAATAATTTTATTTAAATATAATTTCTTCTCCTCAATCTGTCCTTGATGTGCGAGGTCATAATAACATAAAGAATAGTTATTAAATTATTTGTACTGTAGACTCATAAAAAGTTTATACGGCGGTATTCAAGATTGGTGTTTCTCTTGAGTGTACACATTGCCCATTCCTTTTCGAACTGTTGTCGAATCTGAAAAGATAAAATCTTTCGTTAACACATATTACAAAAAAAAGTTATAATCGCGAACACTTGTGTATATCGTCATTTGTAATAAAAAAAATCCTATGTTTATAAAAGAGCCTATGCTAATTGCGGTTTGTAGCAACCATATCAGAATTTACGGCGTGTGTGCCGCCTTGCGCATAGCATTCTAAATGATTCGCAGCTGCCAATATTATGCGAGGAGAAGTTTATTAATAAACTGGATATTAAAAGTTTACTTTCAGTCCTTCGATGTTTATGTTTGTATCTAAAAATAATATATTCCTATAATATCATAATAATGAGGTTAAGTTTGTTGTGCTATTGTAGGCGATAAAATTTTAAAAATAAACCTTCAATAGAAAACTACAATACTCTTGAGAGATGTATGCATTTTTTTATTGATATTGGATTTCAAAGAGAGAGAGGTTGCGGGCGGTTGTTAGTTTTAAATAAAATTCGTTAATATATTCCCATTGCAACGTTTGTAAACCGACGTTATTTATAGATCGTACATAGTTTACAAGTTACTGGATTTTATATAAACACAGTCTAACGTTGGCGAGTAATAGGGAGCACGCGTGAAACGTCTGCTTCGTTCGTTTCCAGGAAGCAACCAACTAAAACAGTTCGCTGATATTCCATTTCAACTGTGTTTTAACCTTCAAACGCTCGCCAACTCGGCTCCGTCTGTTACGGGAGACTAATAATTTAAATCTTATTCGCGAACGAACGTTTTAAAGACTCAATGCATAAACATAATAAATCACGTGCCGTTCGGTTTGTTGCGATGAGATATTAGTCTAGCTCGATAAGGGCGTAGTTTCTAACGTACCTACTATGAAATGATTTACGCCCCAGACTTGAGTAAATGGTCTTCATGTTTCTTTGTTATTTGAGTATTTACAGGCTTTATTTTTTTAAGAAATGCAATCGTAATTGTCCTTAAACTTTAGAGGTTACTTCTAACCAATTGAGTATAATTTCAAAGAGTTTTCACCGTTCATTTAGCACCTACATCTTAGGTAATAATAACTTAAGAACGCAATTGATAATTTTTTTCTATATGAAACGAAACTATTAAATTTATTTATTTGCTCAACTGTAAGTGGATAGATATTACACGCTTTACTACTCCGGGCTGCTGCCGCGGTATTTTACGATTTTATTAAACTGACCATGGCTTCCTCCCACCACTATTGTTAGGTATATAGTGATCTTGTTATTAAGTACGTGTTCAGATAACTAATACGGACTGTGAAGGTTCACTACCTAATGACTTAAGTCGGCTTCAATAATAACGTAGCTTCTGATGTACGATAAACAAACAAATTCTGTGTTTAGTAACGTGTCTTTATTGTTGACAATCTATACATGTCAATGATATTATAACAAAAGATACGTTACCTACATGATATTTTGACAAAAAAATGTCAAGATAACGCACACATACGTAATAACATAAGTAAGACGGCACACTGTCTTAAATAAAATGTGGAAGTAAGATGGCATATTCTCAAAATCGGTGGTGAAAAAGAAATAGTTATATGTTGCTTAGATACCGGCGGATTGACGGGGCAGTCATCAAAAATACGGTAACTAGCCAAGTTTTAAGAGGCTTTCGAAGCACTTATGACGTATCTATATAGTTCCGAGTACTATAATTAATATCTATTAATAATTGATGTGTTTGTTTGTTGTCCAAGATAATTTCCAAAAACATTAACATGCGATGCGTCACTGTTAATATCAGCACCTCCAGATATCAGTATTTTTATCATTTTTTTGTCACTTTTTACAAAAATATACATTTATTTCTAATTTACACTATTCTTAATCCAAATTTATTAAATTTTGTTTTCTGTTTTTTAGTTGGATTTTTTATGACAGCGTGTTTTTTTAGTTTTTTAAACTATTATTTATTTTTCATTTTTTAGTTAATTTTTTTAACTTTTTTTTTTCGGATTATTGCATTGTCATCGACCTTTGACAGGTGTGCAAAGTTTGAATTAAATCTGATCGTTCAAAGTAGGACAAAATCGAGCTCAAAGGGGTCGGTTACATACATACATACAGGTGAAGCTAATAAAAGCGTGATAAAAAAAGGCAACTTACAGATTATCGATATAATGACATATATTTTCATGAAAACGAAGTCACAATCATAAGTTAGGTAGTTATATGAGTTTTTTACTGGTTCGGCAAAATGACTGCACAATACCTGATGGAAAGTACGGTACAGTCCATCAGATAACGGTGACTGTCGGTGTTAGATAGTAACGGGAGACATCACTATCATGCCGACCAAAAAATTTGTATGTTATTAAGCTGTTATTTTTATTGATCTATGTTTTCCTAACGTATTAATATTTATTTAATTATTAATTAAATTATATACAATTAATCTTGTTATATAGCATGATTTTGAAGGAGAGAGAATAATTCAAAATTATATAAAGTTCTCAGATATTAATAGTTTTTAATCAATACATATTGTGTCCACAAAGGTATTCTATGTTGTCGCTTGGTTTTCTTTTAATAAGTAAATTAATGAATGATAATTAAAAAAAAACATGTTTCAATGATTTACAAATAAATTTAATTACAGCACGAGCAAATATATATAAATAAAAAAACCATTAAGTACGTTAACCATTGACATAAAAACCCAAGACACACAGTCTCGATTAAAAGTATCACTCAAAAACTCCCCAATATACATACGTGGTTGTAGTTATGCGATAAACTTATGATTTTGCAAATTCGACCTTACCTGAATGATGTAAAGTTGTTTTTACAAGGACGCAAGCGACGCGAGACTATTTGAAATGAGTGCTTAATTATGCACTAATTTTATTGTGCCGATTGTAAGACGTTAAGTGTGCATCTTGGGTTTTTGTATATCACTGACGTTAAGGCATCATTTCAGAACAGCTGCACCTATTCGGATAAATGTTTTTTTGGTGTGTTTGTAATTGTCAAGGTAGGTAATGTTTATATGAAAGGGAAAATGAAAAATTTGAATATTTTGCGTTAAAAATTTTCATGTAAAAAAGTGGAGTGAAGAATACGATAGGGAAATCTTCAAAAATATTGATAGAATTGACAGACTGACGTTCCGTTTTTTAGTTGCTATTATATATTTCCTGTAAAAGGAAGATATTGGTCTCATTTACTTCATTCTTCATTTTCTTTTAAGTTTTTTTTTTCGAACTGACTACACTATTGACCTAGCAAGGTCTTTTTTAACCGACTTCAAAAAAAGGAGGAGGTTATCAATTCGACTGTATTTTTTTTTTTTATGTTTGTTACCTCATAACTTTGGACTGGGTGAACCGATTTTGATGATTCTTTTTTTATTTGAAAGCTGGTGCTTCCCGTGTGGTCCCATTTTAATTTGGTCCAGTTCCGACAACGGCATCCAGTGCAAAACCGTATAAGTTTTAAATTTGCATTAATTATGTAAACGACAAATAGACGAATAACTCAGTATCACGCTAACCGATTTCGATGATTCATTTTTTATTGGAAAGGATGTACTTCAAGGGTAGTTTGATGAGAATTTGGTTAGGTTCTGATCATGGGATCCGTGACAAAGTAAGAAAACTTTCATGAAACGAGCCTACTCCTTTCTTAAGGGCCGGCAACGCATCTGTGTTTCCTCTCGTGTCGCAGGTGTCCATGGGCGGCCGTGATCACTTACAATCAGGTGACCCGTATGTTCGTTTGCCACCAATATTATTAAAAAAACTCTTCAATTCTTAGGAGCCTATTGTGCTTATGTTCGTTGCTGTGTTGCAACATGACGCAAGCATTGTAATTACATTACTTAAGGTGTATTATGTGTGAAGCGATGGTAGCCAAGTTGGTGGTAGAAACTATCGCGGATTATTGATAAGGTTGCGTTCGTACCAAACGTTACTTATTGTACAACCAATTGAAACCATATCGCATACCATACCGCAAAAATGCGCATATTTTAATATACTTAAGGCGGAACGGAGTTCGCGGGCACTGCTAGTAAAATATATTTATGTACACTAAAAATGGAAAAATAAAGTAAATTTTCAAAAAAAAGTATTAACCCACTTCAATATCAATCAAAAACCCATAAGGCACTGAAAAGCGGAAAATAAATAGTTTATCAAATTAACCAAATTAAATAAAACATATGAATATGTGTGCTACCTAGAGATGTATTGGAAGTCGGAGCGAACCGAAAATCATATCATCTACATAGGTACAAAGTTTAAGTCCACTCTCGCGTCTCTGGAACAAATCTGAAATTTCGGTTGGCTCCGACTTCCAATACATCTCTAGGTAGCACACATATTCATATGTTTTATTTAATTTGGTTAATTTGATAAACTATTTATTTTCCGCTTTTCAGTGCCTTATGGGTTTTTGATTGATATTGAAGTCGGTTAATACTTTTTTTTGAAAATTTGCTTTATTTTTTTTTTTTAACATGGGGAAATCCCTACGCATTCCCACCCTAGCCGGGCAGCTGAGGGTGGGGTATGTCCGACTTGCACGGACTAAAACCCCATGGTGCCTTCAATCACCTATAGGCCGGGGAGCAGGAGCTGTCGAACTGGCACTACGTCTACTCCCCAGCCGGTGTTGGCCCCTCGTCAGGGGTCTCGTCGCGGTCGAGGGGTCAAAATCGTAGCCCCCCCAGGGGAGGGCGAGAGTTGCCCTCCCCGACGATCGTGGGAGGCGCATCGGCACAATGCACCTCAACCACACGGGCCTGTGCAGAAGTTCTGCCAGAGCGACGGACGTGCCCGCGTCCGCCGCCCGCAGGCCCTTTTTACGGCGGCCTCAGGTCATCGTTCACTCTGCGCCGCCGTGCCTAGCAAGGTCTTAGCAGCTTCACAGGACTACTTTTTCTTTTAAGGTGTGCAGCCACTTAATGAATAATTAAACATAATATCAGCGATACTGAAAGCAACCTATACCTTGTGAAAGGCACTTATTGTAGAAATGTCAAGAGTATTAGAGAGAATATTTCTTTAGCGTTCCGCTTCCTAATAGAGTCGTTAAAATTCAAACTGAGTTAAAGCCAAGTTTAACCGTTCCTAATAATTTACGTTATTTTTTAAAGATCTTCAAATTTTGTACATGGGAAATATGAAGATCGGAAGAAACTAAAAACCTTATGAACGGCAAAATTAGAATTTCATTCTCGGTGTATAAAAACTTGAAGTTTGATAAAGATTGAACATGTTAAGAACGATTAAAATTGGATTTTACTCATTTTGAGACGTATAACGGACGACTCAATTGTTTATTACGCAACAGCAAAGCAAAGATGCGCCCCAACCTCTTTGACGGTTACTTATTACCTTTATTTACTATTTAGAAGCGATAGTAACATACCATCGTGTTTTATATACATACTAGCGGACCGGGCGGACGTTGTCCTGCCTTGAAAACAAAAAAAATCCTAAAAGTCGATCGCAGCGCCACCTGCCGGGTCCAATTGTGAATCTAAACCATTCTCGAATCTCCACGAACACACACAAAAAATTTCATCAAAATCGGTCCAGTCGTTTAGGAGGAGTTCAGTCACATACACACGCACACAAGAAATATATATATTAAGATAAAGACGTACTCTAATACCCTTTCACCCATCATCATTAAAGTTGTCACGCTTAAGTGTTTTTTATGAAGTTTTTTGTTATCAACTCTTAAGGATGTATTTTAATGTTATCAGGTTTTACATTGTAATTTAATACGAACGAAGACACATACGGTTGCTGGTTACGTTTAAATTAATAAACGTATTACGTTACGTATAACGTAATTTTGATTTATCTGTTATAGCGACATGTCATTTGCTGCAGAACCTGGAACGTTGAATATTAAAATTGACAATATTCTGCCCTAACCTTTTGTTCTCTACGTTCGTAACAAATAATTTATTTATTTATTTTATTTTTGACAACAGGTCTAGATTATTACTACTATTGGTGAGCGGAAGTTCAATATTACCAGTATCAAGTGATTATTTTAAACCTAACAAATAATACTAATTCAGGTGTAAAAAATATATTCGACAACTACCAGTAAAACGTAAAAAAATAGTGCGTGTAACCATCACACGCTATTGAAGTAAAACTTTTTAAATATTTTTGATTTTGTCAATAAATAGTTTATAAATAAATCAATCAAAATTATTTGAAAAAAAAATTGAAAAAGATCATACAATTGAATTAATTACGGATATTTGGGCGCGCGACCGTGCTGCCATCTGGTTTCAATGTAAGTAAGTAACAAATTAAATCAAAGTTCCATTATCTGTAATGCCATCTATCAGCTAATTCGGAACTTAAATAACACAGGAAATATTATTAGCAACTCTTTGTTATAAAGTAAATAAAATATAGAAAAGTACGAACAGATTACTATGATAAGTAGCAAATTAAATTAATTATGATCTAATAGAAGTTTTGGTTATGTTTAATTGTTATCTAAACGGATGGTCACAAATGTGACGCCATTGCCGTAATGCACTTCCGTTTCATTGTCGTCCAGTTACCTCCTGGTCGCGCCTAAATATGTTTTACTTCAAAATACAATGTTTTACAAAGTCAAAGAACTAAATCGCCTCGTTGTTATTGCGTATGCATCTTTGGATAATCGTGACAGGCTTTCAAAATTACATAATATCCTATTTATAAGAGTTATACGACTGTATATATTATAAAAATAGTTATGTTATTGACTCTGCGGTACTCTTTGCATTATAAAGGATAGCACCATACAGGGTTTGCGGACACTTCCGGAGACCCGAAAGGAAAGGAAATTGCCTCGCAAATTTGCAATTCAATACACGATAGCGAGACAATAAGTCTCCACTGTTTCTATACTATACGATCGGATACTTATTATAGTAACATTATATAAACAATGGAAGTTACCGTATTTTAAGTAGATAAAACTAAACTCCTATAACATTACAAATATAATTGTTCCCGTGTTTGTAGGTTATCTGTGCAACTACTAGTCCGATTATAAAAATTCTTTCACTTATAACAAGTTCTTTGTGGGTATTATTGGCTATATTTTATTGTTACTACGTTATATTTCATAATTGTTGTGAACGCAGTGGTCAAAAACAGGTTATGTAGTATAATGGTATGTACATCTCATACCGAAATAGCTGCCGGACGAATCTTTTCCAACTTACCTATTCGTTATATTTTGAATGATTTCAACAAAATCTTTACATAGTATAGCTTTACATAGTATAGAATAATAATCTAATTTATAAGTTACATTATTGCAATGTTTCAACAAAATCTGTATAGTAGTTTTTCATATGAAAGATTAAGAAAAAATCATTGCGTTCTAACAAATTTCTTGCTTGTAATATTACTAGACGAATCTCAGCCGCGCGCTTCAACGGTCATTAAAAAACGATACAAGGTTATTCGACGAAAAAATTAATAATATACAACCGTTTAGGAAAGGATGCACTTCGAATAGTCATAGTCGCGAATACGTTTCGTAGTTGAGACGTAATTGAGCTTCAAAGGAACTGTACGCATTAGACATAGGATAGGAGCAATTAGAATCATGACTTTACACGCGTTTGTTTTTGTTGTTGTATTTAATAGTTGATTTATAGCATAATGGATATTGTGTACACATTCTCCGTATTCAAATAGATAGAACACGTCAGTTTTCATTTTTTCTGCTCTCAAACAGGTTCAAGGATTTTGAAGATTGTCAATACTTATGCGGTAACATGAATCGTTCTAAGTTACAGCTGAACCCGGTAGGTGGTGATGTTTTCAAGTTCTAGATTTTTGCACATTACCTAATAAATTTTATTCTTTTTGAATCAATTATTGTTGGTATATATGAGATTTTCAAACACTGTTTAACTGGATACCACGAAGTTGCCGCACCTACAATTTTTTCACACTGTTCATTACATATTTCGGAATTTTATGATATCTTACTCGTCACTAGGTGACACTAATTTAAAATTATTAAATTTTTATTTAACACGAATGAAGGCGGTATTATTTATACTAGTAGTCGTCCAGTGTCAAAGTTCGACGATAATAAGAGGTACATCGTTTTTCTACACGTGTATATTAACACATACACATATATATGTGTGTGTGTGTGTAGTGTCGTCTATATTTCATTCGTAATTTTATTTTCTATATGGTAAAAACTGTATTGAGTATTGCACAAATATACAATTTTATATAAATAAACAATTATATAAACGAATGTATATATAAACAAAGGCTTCAAGCGTATGAAAACAAAATTAAAATTTAGTGATTTACAGCTGGGCAATAGCTTCTAAACAAACAAAAAACATGACGTCTATCAGTGTACACGCGGAGGAAGAGAAACTTCTTTTGCTTAGATGTATTAAATTGTATATTATGAGAATGATCATAAACTATAACCTGTACGAAGTCCCGCAGTACTAATAATTAACTGCACATTTATTCATTTTTGAATACTACCAGACCCAGACAGACACTTATACATACACACAAATACATACCTATCTTACGTTTAACGTGTAACGAAAATATTTCCCTACCGTGCTATATAAAGTTTCACTTAAAAAAATATATAAAGAAAATCGTTTGATAAACTGTTTTATCTTCAAATATTTACATAGATTTGCTATCTTGTATTAAAACAGTATAAGTTTGACAAATCAGTAAGTCAGTAACAAGAGCCGTAAACTAAATTCCTAAATAACTCGCGCGTCATAAGTTGCTTTTACAACGCTCTTATATTGGGATCGATAAATCAAATCGAATGGAATCTATTATTGACTGCGCAAACATCGTGTGAAAGGAAGCTTTTCGGATGTTTCCTGGCGCTGAGAGAAATGGGGCCGTGTTCCACCAAGCGCTGCCGTCACGCTCATTTTTAGGTATTTACTACATCCGTTCATAATTATATCTCTGCTCTCTATTACTTTTTATGACGGATTTTATTATGTATTTATAGCTGACAGTCTATTCGTCTTTCCCTTACGTAGGAAATCGTCGTTTCATTGTACAGTCTAATTTAAAATAGTTATATTACAAGTAAAAAATAATCATGGTGGTGTAGTAGTTTGAACGGTGGAATATCATTCCGGTGTCCGCAAGTTCGAGCTAACGTACCAACGTATACAAACGAGTTTTTCGGAATTCGCGTAAAATTACTGATGTAAATTGGTAACACTATCAGCTGAGAGTGAAGGAAAACTTTATGAGGAAACTTGAACCTGAGAAATGTACGTGGGAATGTAAATGTAAGTGGGAAAATAAAGAAGTATGGATTTCTCAGAGTTTGAAATTGCCCAATACGTCGTAGGCTGGCGTGGTGATTATGCTCATACCTTCCTTTGAGAAGAGGCATATGATCCTGTAATGGGTATCTTATCTTATAGGCTGATAATGATGATGATGGTGAGAGTTTATAAGACTTTCCCGCTCATTTATTCAGCCAATAAAAACATTTTTTTGGCTAGTTTAAGCGATTTAACGTAATCTGAGATATAAAGATGCTAAACATATAGGAAGCTGACACTCAATTGTAGCTGTCGGAACACACCTATACCTTGGTGGCAGATTTTCGAACTTGAAGGTGCTACCTCGCCAGGTGGGTATTAGCAAAAACACTCCACCATGGAGTATTATGGTCACATTTAATATATAAAATAATAATATCATAATAAATGCTAATAAACAACAAAGAGAACCTTAGTTAAAGATTGTGCTGCGACTTTGAAAGGTACTGATATAAACGTAATAAACCTAAGTGCAATGACCAGTGCCGAAAGTTGCAGCCGCGACCCGGAGTTAAGTCGATAATGAAACGGGCAATAAATGCTTTTTTTGTTCATGCTTCAAAAATTTATCCTTTGTTAGTTGGTCGTTGTTTCCACATTTTTTCATGCTTCACTTTCACTTTGCCCGACGGTCACTTACACTGTGCTTTAACAAAGACGCGTAGAGGATTGAGTATAATATTTGGATTTTTCTAGACAATTAAGTCAAATATTAAACACCCATTTTTTAAATTGATTTAGAACAAGCATCGAGTGCAGAAGAGGATATCGATAATTTATATTGCTACTGTCTGAATTTTCACCTGGTATATTCGGTAATTATTTTTTATTTTTATAGGTATGTGATATAACAAAAGATGAACGAAACTTCGAATCCAATTTTGTAACAATTTATTTTGAAATCTCTCATCCGTTCAGTTCAAAGACATTAAATACATCTTCTTAATAATATTGCACATAAAACACCGAAAGAGTTTTTGGTGGGATCTTGGAACGTTATATAGTGGTTTTATATTTTATTCATAATCATGGCATCATTTGGCTTTATATGTTGAAATATTGGTGGCGTTTTACGTTATACGGTTTGATTATTATGCACATGTGTATTGGTTAGGAAATAATACCACGGAGAATGCATGGATTCTTTGGAAACGTAACGACGCGACACATATACTGGACAACAGACAGTTATATGAATGTTGTACACCACAATCACCAAACCTTGATTGGATTGGATATGGATTTCTATAAAAATTACACATCCTTCTTTATGTAGCAATAGATTAAAATCCAATGATACATTAAAAGCAACAGCAAAAGTTGATTGATTTATCTAAGTCAGCTTTGACATACATCTTTATTGGGTGGCCTGGGTTTCATTTATTTGAAATATTCACATTTACACACAGTTATATATAGACATGGCAAAATTCAAAAATAACACAGCAGTTGTCTACACTTTGATATCGATTTACGATCATAGATTAAAGAAAAAAGATGTGGTTACTATATTTTGACAATATTATGAAGATCTACTTTTTACAGAAATAAAATCATTACATATTGTAAAACAAAGTCCTCTGCCACGTCTGTCTGTTCGTGATAAACTCAAAAACTACTGAACATATTTTCATGCGGTTTAACCAGTAAATAGAGTGATTCACGAGGAAGGTTTAGGCCTTAGGTATATACATATATATATATTAACAGGGCGGGACATCGTCCGCCAGGCCCGCTAGTATTTAATATAACATAAAAACACACATTTCGACTTTTTAATAATGTAATTTAATATTTCCCTAATAAAATACATTTGTATCTATTATGAATTTAATATGAAAAGTGTAAAGCAAGTATTGTCACGAGTATATTTAAGCACGATCTCGACACTAGGACGTGACTCGGTTTTGAAATTTCGTTTAAACTATTTCCAATTGTGTATTTATTTTATCTCTTTATTTATACGTGACTTTATACTAGGTAATCATTTTATCTTAAATGTAGATAATAATAACGACATTTTATCTGTTTTATACTCATAGAAAAACCTTAAAACTAGAACTGAACACAAAGTAGGCTGTTGAGCTGCTTCTAGAATTTACTATGTTAGTCCAGTAGTACATTATTATATTATGTTGTTAATCTAAAGTTTTGATATAAATCTTACGTTTGCTTAAAGATCTTATAATATAATGAATCTTTATTTTGTTCCAGTTTAAATTTTTGCCAAATTCTAAGGCACTGAATCAAAAACCATTGTTTATCATAATTTCATGAGACTATAACAATGTATATTTGTTTACTTTTCGTAAGGCAAAGATGGTAAATTAAAAAAAAAGTTTAAAATAAATATATATAACTGTTTACAAGAAAAAGGTTTTTACTTATAATATCATTGTAGATATAACCCGCTAGTTGTATATATTAAAAATTTCAGAGTTTTCGCGATCGAATTCGTAATGACAATATATTCTTTCTTTATTTTGAGACAATATTCATGCCAGGATCTAATCGGTATTGTATTTTTAATAAAAGATAAACCCTTTGTTCGGTCACTGAATCATATCGGTAGGCATACAGTTGAAGAGTACCGAGGTCTAGAGAATAGTTTTGCAAAAAAAGAAAAACTACCGAAAATGTGAGATGGATACTTCGCATGTTTGCATTATGGACTACAGTCGTCGTCAGTCTTTTTGGCCGCTCTATATGTAGCATTAAATTCAGGCTTGTGCAAATACAGTCAAGTCCTTGTTACAAAACAAAGTTAAAATATGATTATAGGAATCAAAAATTTGTATTTATTTACACTTAAGTTGTCGATGCTTTACATATAATATAACATTATACCTTAATTTGTGTTTTGCGCATTTATATTCATAGCGGGCAAAAACTGGCGAGAACTGTAGTTCTAATTAGACATGTAAATTATAGCAGTGCTTATTAATACACTACTTATATATGTGTATTCTACTTTTATTGAAACGTTTACTGTCTTCATTTATCGTAATAATATTAAACTGTAATGTTACCTAGGTTTATAAGTATACTAGCCCCTGCCCGCGACTTCGCCCGCGTAGTAATAGTTACTACTCTGGGCTAACGCTGACACACAGCAGAAGCTCTCAAAAAGAAAAAAATATCTCGATTTTGAAACATTTTTCATCTGTGCTCCGCTTCTATCGGCCTTAGCGTAATATTCAAATCGGTTCAGTAGTTCCTGAGATTGTCCCCTACAACGCCACAACGTCACAAACTTTACCTCTTTATATTATTATTATATATAAGAATATAATTATGCTATGTATATTCCCAATAGCATCATCTTCTTACTCTTTTCCACTCTCACCTATCAAATCTCATCTCAGTGTCTACACCTTTTACACACATATCATTTTTCACACAATCCATCCATACCTTATTCGGTCTTCCTCTACTCTTATATCCATCGACCATCATACAAAAAGCTTTTCTAGTTACCTGGTCTTCATCTCTCCTCATGACATGCCCATACCATGCTAACCTATTACTCCTCAACTTTTCTGTTACTGGCGCTATTTTCAAACTTCCTTTGATAGTCATTCCTAATCTTATCCATTCTAGTCACACCACACGTCCACCTTAACATTCGCATCTCTGCCACATGTAGTTTTTGGTTTCGTTTGTAGTATACTTCCAATATATTTTCGTAAATAATCTGTGTGGCACTCACAACACTGTACCTATCCCCTTTTGCTGATTTATCTATGTTGATATGTTCCTTTTTTAGATTGTTCTACGTTGTTACACTGAGTAGCGAAATTGCTTACGTAAGCAGAGGCCATACAGAAAGAAAGATAGCAGTGCTATTATCATAGTATAATTTAAGTTCTTCAATAGCAATTTATTACGAAAAATACGCTACTTAAATAAGAGACTGTCTGTATTAAAAATATAAAAGTAAAAACACCATACACAATTTTAGTTTTTTTTTTTCGTTTTGACGGTTCACGGCGCAAAATATTCACAATCATGCAGCATAAAAAGCGCCTTTATATTTTTTTAAACGTGACTATAAACCGAAATTGATTATCAATCCGAGAGTCCGTGAACCAACCGACCGATTCTTTATCCCACGACTTGCATTGTCTCGTAGAATAATAAGTATCGAGTTCAATGCACAAGACTCGTTCGTGTAAACAACATACCACACTGTATTTTAGTAAAGTAGTTATTAGAATTCAATTATTTTCCAATTTTGCTCATAGTCTACATAATTATAATTAATTATTTATAAGTAATTTGTGTTTATTTGAAGCGAGGAAATGAATTCATTGAATGTAATGTATGAACAATGAGAAATGTTTTAAAACTTGGTATTCATTTTTTATAAATCAACATTGTATTGATATAAAACAGAAAATTTCGGGAAAAATATGGTTTTCGTCTTACAGAGTTTATGTGTATATTAATAAATCTGTAATTCTGTTTGTACATATATTTTTTTCCAAAATTCTGTGTTAAATATCACGAATAAGATATATATTTTTTGTGTATGTACTTTTGCATTAAACTCAAATTTCCACATCATTTTTTTATACGAGAAGTATATATCATTCAAAAATTGATAGGATATAAAAATGATCAATAATACTTGTAGGGGTTGTAAAAAAATATTCTCAACCAATTTTAACGAACCGACATGGTGTGTACAAATTAATATACAATTATTGTAAACGACAACAATTTTAAAAATCATAAAATTGTGTAAAAATAAATATTGCCAACAAGTGAGTGCGGAACCACGGGCCTACTCAGTGATATTATAAAAATAACAATGAATTTCGTAAGTTGAAAAAATGTAATTAGTAAATAAAATACCAGTTCAAAGGCCTCATAAATGATCTATTGAAGGGTTATTTACTTATTGTTGATTATAATTTATTGTCAAAAATCTGTACGAGCAGGAATTGGGGACCATCCAGTCGGCTCCGTAAAGCCCTGCGGGGCGGAAGTACCGGCGGTCGATGTCTCGGCGACAAACTTGCATTACAAATAACCCCTAATGAACACACGTGCTTGCTTACTTACAGTATGATTGGGTCTCTTACCTGCTTACGAAAAGACTTCTGCCACTATCATAACAGTTATCTATAGTTTTTTGCAAACGTTAACCTCACATTTGTGAAGAAAAAAAAATCATCGGAAAATGTGTGGCACTTTTGTACTCAAATTTTGAAACTTAAGATGAAAGAAAATATTTCAATTATGTATATATGAGTTTGTAGTTATTCCGGAAACTTTATCTTTAGTATATTCAGACGATTCTATTGTACTTGTTATTGTATCAAAATTAAAAAAATCTATAACTATTATATCATTTCTATAACGTAGAAATTTGTTCAATTTGGTCGATTTACCACAAAACCATTAATTGATTCTCTTCCCTTCGTATAACGATGACTCTTTATATCGAAGAAAAAAAAATGCTCGGCCCCTTGAAGTTCGTTATAAGGAGTTTAACACTGTACTCTTCAATATGTAGTCCGATGTATCTTAACTTTTTAATGATATCGATAACCTACAATATTTTAAAGTACCTAATTACTCGATTGGGAAAACAAAATAACTTACTACTTTTCACTGGATCCCATATCATATACATATAACTGAGGCTGACCTCCTATCGTGACAAGAACCTTCTGAGGTTATTCCAGTTAAACGATTACCTGCTCAATTTGATGCATACGGCGAATAAAAAAAAACTTCTATACACACTGGAAAAAGTGCTTTGATGATCGCTATAGTACAATCGGAATTTGGTACAAAAATTATATAGCTACATTATTTAGAGTCATCTTGAATCAATAATAATAAGACTAATTATATAACTGGAATGACATTATACTCAGGACACACTTCATTAGAAGGTTTCGCTTTTATAATGCGTGAAATGCCATCTCCAATTTGGCAGAGTTACGGTATCAATGAAGATATGCATCAAATCTTTATGTAAAGTGTTCGAAGTATACGTATAAAATCTAGACTTAATGCATCTGGTTCGTTCCCCATTGGTTTATATAATTTCATGTTCGCTGACCCTATATCCGAAGCTACTAGGGAATTATATATGTAATACTAAGATAAATTATTGTTTGTTTTTAAAATGCAACTCTATTTATATGTGTATATTTTTGTTTGTTATACGTACCTATAAGTGACGGTCGTATTGGCAACTAAGTTCTTAATGATTAATTCTATAAAATGTAAAAATCTAGACTAAACTAAAATCTAAACTATGTATGTTTTTTAAGAGTTTTTGGTGGGATCATGTGGTGGATTTCATATTTTACTAGCTTCTGCCCGCGACTTCGTCCACGTGGAATAGTTACTTTGGGCTAACGCTAACACGCAGCAGAAGCTCTCAAAAGAAGAAAAAATCCCAATTCAACATTCTTTATTGGCGCTCCGCTCCTATTGGCCTTAGTGTGATGATATATAGTCTATAGCCTTCCTCGATAAATGAGCTATTTAACACTGATTTCAAATAAACCAGTAGTTTCTGAGATTAGCGACTTCAAGCAAACAAACTCTTCAGCTTTATAATATTAATATAGAAGTATAGATTCACAATCTTGTGTTATTTGACTCTATATTTGGTAATGTTCCCAATCGTGTATCCCATTTAATACGTTTTAGGAGCATTGTTATTATTTGTTGTAAATTCTCACATCTATACTTTTATGAAGACCTAAAGTTTGCATGTTTGGATGAAGAATTATTACACCAATATAAGAAGAAAGTTACGTTCAAGCTGATGATTATAGGCTATAATTAATTTTTGTCAATTAATTATAATTGTTACAATTGTTACGTATTATATTGTATTTAATTAGTACGAAGTCGCAGACGGTCGCCAGTTCCTATATATTTTAGTAACTGGTGCCCTTATTAGTTCCCTTTCGTAATTTCGAAAGTGTCCCTTGAGACAGTTGCAACACAATTGCCCGCTATCGCCGTTTCACTACTACATATAGAATAGCTAATAGTACTAGCTAATCCATTAAAATTTGATCGACATAGAGTCCGTGCGCGTGATGGCATCCTGCGGCCTCGATCGCATCGGCGGTAATGCATCTCAGGTCGAGGAGCCTTATTAGAAAATCGATTGAAGTTACAAGGTAACGCGTCACGCTGGATAACAATCAATATTGATGACATTCAAAGGATGGTATATGCCGCGTTACACTTGTACTTACCATATAATAGAATTCTATATTGTATTTAATAAGAATATTAATAAACTAATATTTATCTTTGTGGGTACTCGGGAAGGTACCTTATGTGCTAAGTTGCAAAATAATGACTGTTTCTAATATATCACATAGTAAAACATGAAATAGGGAAAGATTTTAAATTCAATATTCTGAACCAATACAATTATTTTAAACTCTATTCATTGCAGAAATTCATAATAAAAAAACTTCACCGGGAAAGTGCAAATGTGACCTCGTCGAGGATGTTTATATGAAAGGTAAATAAGTAGCGTTTGTTGCGTAGACAGGCGTATGCGCAACAAACGCCCACGCGACACATTATTTTAAAAGTTAACTGGCTTGGCGCCAGAGAAACTGTATCGAGGTTCCTCGGCGTCCCAACCTGAACGTTAATTAGAGTTACGTTCCTGTAAATATTCCTTTTTTGGACGAGCTTTTATTCTCTTAGTTTACTGTAAGTATTATGACGCCGAAATTAGAAAGTTTAACGACTGAAATATAGTTATGACGGTCTGTTATGCGTAAGTTCCCGCTACATCAAGGCAGATGAAATTATAGACAAGGAATTTTCTTGTTTATTTTTGCAACTAACCTTCATTTAAATACTATGAATACCACTGTTAAGTGTCTTATTATTTCGTATGACAAATCAATATTAATAAACTTGGTTGCGCCCGTTTAGTTGGGAGTTATTAGATACTAGTTGTGCCCGCGACTCCGTCTGCGTGGAAACGAATGTAAAAAAACACTGACTAAAAAAATCTTTTTTTTTTCGAACTGACTACGCTATTGACCTGGTAAGGTATTTACAGCTCCACCGGAGTGACTAATAAAATTATCTGAATACATTAAGTCCATTTACTTATCTACTTTTCTCTCATTCCTGACCCGAGCCGTCATTCAAATTGGAATAACTTTTGATACAGTGGACCGATTTTAATGAACCAAAAACTATGTTATTGTCGAGGATATGCTTTATGATTTTCTTTGTAAGGTTTTATCGTAAACCCAGTACTTTAACAATGATGCATGTTCATACAAACAGACAGACATTTCTAAAAATGATTACAGTACAGACACGTTACATTTACATTCTTATTATATGTATAGATAATAACACTCGAGTATGTACAATAATCAAGCTATATTACATAAAATGTCACCAATATTAAAGCTTATGAATAAAATATAAAAATAATACATGACAGACGATCATGTTAAAGACTCGACAAAGAAAGATGTAAATTATAACACGTTTCTACATACCTAGCAAAGCTTCTTTGCCGATATGAACGTTGCAGTACAGGTGATGATCTGTAGATACGACGGGTTGGATCGAGGGCTCCCCACCGGATTCCATTAGTTTTAGTTTCGCTGTTAAATCTTGAACATCTGTAAGTGATATAGTAATATTTAATTTATACGGATAGTGATTACCCTAATTGGTACAGTAAAACTAGGCATTATAAATGGCAATAACTGCTCTATTTAAATAGTTAATTACGCGTTGCGTTATTTTACAATAATTATTGTTATATTAGTAAACTGTTGCCAATTATTCTGCTGCTGAGTAATTTACTGTATCCTTTTATACTTTATGGGTTATAGCGTCTGACCACAATCTCGCAAGATGCTAAACTTAAAGTGCACACACATACAAGTGCTTGGCGACAGATTTTGACAGTGCCATGATAATAAAATGAATATATTTTTGGTTCGTACATATCGGGGTATTTTTAATGTAAGTAGCGTGCAATGCTCTCCCTTTCCCTCCCTTCGATTGTTCTATAATGCTTACTTGTTCGTACGCTGTTGTGATTTATACCAGTCGACGATTATAATAGTCCAATGATAATAACAGTAAATGGATAATCAACAGGTAGGAATAATGTATTAGATGTTGTAATAACATGCTCTGTGTATGCACAAAATATGTAAATTACGCACCGCTTGTGATACAAAATAAATTAATGTACATACGTAAATTATTATTAAAATAAATGTATATAAGTAATTTGCTAAAGTTTTCAGTGTGAGTCCGGTTAATTACATTATATTAAAGTATGTATCCGTGTTGTACATATTTAATAAAAATGTTATCATAGTATTTGTAATGTATTTGGCTTTAGTAGAGAAAGTTTTTAATGAGCTCTCCACACGTTATTTAAATTTCATGCAGAGACGAATACAACGTAAAAACCGTTAGCTATTGTTAAGCTCGCATGCCGCTAGGCAGGTCAGAATTAGTAGCGCATATGTTCAAACAAACCCGTATTGTTTACATAGTCTGCAAGCGTGCTCTCACCGCTTCGGAACAGTCTGGTCTGGTTCTATACTGAGATTTATTAAACAACCATAAACTTCGTTCTTCTCGAAGTTCTCTTTTAACACTTCATAATTACACGCCTGTGTAATTTATACTGATTGCCAGACGAAATAGGTCAAAAATGTTGTTAATTGACCATGTGTTGTATTGAAAAAACAATGTTCACGGTGGTCTGTCGCACGAGGCACGTAGTAACGAACAGTTTTTACTACCCAAAGTACATAGCATTTTAAAGTAGACTACCCACGTTATGCGTTCTATCGTACCCAAATGTTATTATTCCCGTAGCGTCATCGATGTCTGGATAATAAAATGACGAGCGGCACTATTTGGAGGTCGCGCAATCGAATAGCTTGTCGTGAATAAATAAAAAAGTAGATAATTTATGCTCGGTCGAACATGTTTACAAAGTGCGAATCTTGAATTTATTAGCTTCTGGATTTTTGTAAGCGATTTAAATTTTTTGTACTGTCCGTTACGGGTAATTTGTTTCGGATACCGACTTGAATTTGTTATCAATTTAAACGCAAGTAATGACATCTGCGTAGGTAGTTAAATACATTTTCGTGAATGTACATGGCTGCAACAAAATGTTGTATATTTTCTTATAGGGGACTTATGCATTCTAAAAAGTACATAAGTTTTTCCCTACAGTACATAAAATAATCCTATTTTCCAATCATAAATCGTTTTTATAAAACGGAAATTTGGTACACACACATACACTGCCTTGGTGGTAGAGTTCTTACTTATACATGCCTGACTACCAAATCCTATAGGTGTGTTCTGACAGCTGCAATTTAGAGTCAGTCTTTAGATGATTCAACGTGTTATTATTTTAGGCCACAGCCTGACTTCGTATTTAACAACAGATGAGTTTCTGGTGTAATAAATATAAAATGCTAAATAAAAAAAATGAATAACATATAATTTTCAATGAAATTTGCACGGATTCAGTATTGAGGGTATACAACTGGCAGCAACTGACGCTCGCAGCTTGAATTTCAATACTTGCACGCACACGTACACAAATTACACACTGGTATAATATAAAAAGACAGATAGAGAGTGAGAAAGTCGCATATTCCGAAAGAGACAGAGGAGCATAACGCTTTTTTCTTACGTGACGATTTCTAGCAGTCAACTCCTACCGCGTTAAGAAACTTCGTTCCAAAAGAAAAAGATGTACTTGCTTATAAGGCTCTATTAGATAAAATCAAAGTCATGTAATTTGTATGCTGGTAAGTAATTCAGTGTTCACGTTTATTAAGGTATGCGAGTAGGTACTTTATCGGTATTTAGTACTGACCTGACGTGAGAACGCTCTTCAGAACCTTCCACTGCTTCGCATGATACAACGACAATATTATCACCACGAGGAAGAACACAACACAGCCACTCGCGGCCAGTGTCAGACTGGTCGTCTGCATGTCCCACGTCCCTACGTCATCGTTACGTTCAGTCACTTCACTATCGTAGTCCACATACTCGTAATATTCGTAATCACTGGAGTTCCCACTAGTTTCATTGTCTTTCCGTGGTCGTCGCGGTATGTTAAACGGCCAGATTCTGACCTCGTACAGAGACTGGCAGATCGTATCCCTGTGTATTTCGCAGGGATATTTGACAGCGAGGCGACGTTCTGGGTCGCATTTCGTGCAAGGGATGCACAATTCGAGATGCCGGTCCCACCAGCTCTGGCCCCGTTTGCAGACCTCGCTTCCCCACACGGATCCGAGTGCCAGCGTAGCCACCAGCAACCATAGTTGGCGTATATCTCCTCGCATTACCTTTGAAAATAATTATGTCGTAAATACACGCGATTTCTTCTGGTCAGTTTAATAAAAATTATATGAACATAGCAGGCTAAAACCACTATATGGATTGATGTCTAAATAAGAGATAATGTGAAAATTTATAAACATTTCTGTTCCTTGTATAAAAACCAATATGAAATCTGTGTTATGTAGAATATTAATGAATCTTTCGAATTGTATTAACCGGAGATAAACTCATAAAGTAACAATTCACTTTTAAAAATAAATTCGGGGAAAAAATATTCTCATGCGTGTTTTGAAAACTATTATTTGAATGTGTTGACTAATCGTCTCTTTTTCTTTTCTTTCATTTTTATGTCTTGTTTATTTATTGAATGCTTATTTATTCTATTTTATTTCGTATGTATTTATTGATGTAATTAATAAACGATTATTCTTGCCTAATCTTTTTGTGATTAGTTACAACGCACACAACATTCCAAATAATTTATTGTTTTATGTAAACGTATTATTGGGCTGCAACTAAAGATCACTGATGGGTCATTTGCAACCTGCATCTGGTTGAATTTTGTCACAAAACTTTTGCACCATTTGTACAATCGTACTACGCGGCGGCACGCGGGCCGTTATTTTGTTCTTCAATTTGAATATTTTGATATGTGACTGTGTTTTTTAATGGTTTTAATATAGTGTACTGTAATATACCTCTGTATGCTTGCTGTGAAAAATATTTGTTTTATTTCTTTGCCTTAAAAATAATAGCTATGAAATCCAAGTTTGTTTACCTTTTGTGTCATTCGAACTGAGATAATGTTAAACTGAGCCTATAAAGACAACTTGTTCTTGTAAGTGAAAATATCGGAACAGCCTGATAAGTGTTTAGAAAGAGATTTTTAAATTGGGCATAATAATACTTATCTAGCTAGCTAAGTGTCTTGTAGAGCGACTTGTGGTACAAATTAGCTGCGCTATTAAACCATTAACGATCAATGCTTCGAATATAGATAGTATTATAGATTGCGATTGCAATTGCGATGCAACATGGAGGCGAATCATTGAACTAATACTTTTATTTTTCTCTAATTTCTTTTCATGTAAAAATAGATTGTATTAGCGAAAAGTAATACATTTTTATTGTATTCGAATATTCTTTTAATAATGGAAATATTATTTTCAAATATTATAATATTAATTCTTTATTTGACCTTTAATTGAGCTTCTTTAACTTTTATAGATATAGCGTTGAACAATAATTTCAAAAAGTTGTTATGACTCAAGCCAATTGCTTGCAGTGTTTGAGGATCAGACTTTCAACTTTTATTATGACAAGTAGTTAAGCGATAACTACTGTGGTTATGGTAAGAATATTTTCTTTTTATACAAAGACCAGGCTTTTTATTGGATTCGAACATACGTTGATCGCGGCAGTATCCAAAAGTGTAACCGTTAAGCCATATGAGCTTCTCATATATGAACATAATACCAGTACCAGTAGGAACAGTATATAAACATTACATTAACTATAATAAAACTGGTATATCTTTAACCGGCTTCAAAAAGGTGGTTCTCAATTCGGTTGAATCTTTTTTGTTTGTTATCTTAAAACTTCCGGCATTTATGAACCGATTTGACAAATACTTTTTTATTGGAA
The DNA here is from genome assembly GCA_036509395.1 of Antheraea yamamai. Lineage (NCBI taxonomy): Eukaryota > Metazoa > Arthropoda > Insecta > Lepidoptera > Saturniidae > Antheraea > Antheraea yamamai. The sequence goes on along the minus strand of AP028436.1, from coordinate 15,722,079 downwards.
AGAAGATATTTACAAGAAGGTTCCGTTTTAATTTTATTAATATTGGACCATGGATTTTGAAGACACATTAGGAACTCCTCAAAAGCGAATAGAAAATTTATAGTGATTGACATATTCGTAGATTTATGATAATCCAAGAGTACCTAACTATGATCAAAAACGTCCTGATGTATCTTCACAGTAGATTTTTAAAAAGTAGTTTTTTTAAATGTATTTATATTAGCTTCAAATTACAGTAAATATCTGTATAGAATATTGTGCTTTTTCTCCGTAAATAAAACCAAAAGTTTCAGAGTTTTCTTAAATAAATACCTGATTAGGTTACGTTTTTTTATATTTACAATATAGTATTGAGTAAATTTAATACAACGATGAACATAAAAATAATTAATTACCTTGCTCCTTAACTTCATGTATGCAACCTACGTATCCACTAACGACCACATCTCAATAATTATATTTATTAGAAAGCTCACTTTCACCGGTATTAAACTCTGTTGTACTGTACGATTTATTATACGTATAAATAAATATATTCGTTATTGAATCCATCAATACGCGAACTTATCCTTATTTGTGTTTTAAAAACACAAAACAGTTTTTATGTGTGATTTTGTAGTCGCGACGTAACGCGACGTTTGCTACTTCGAGAACACTGCGTCGCACCGGAGACGGAGCACTGGCCGGAGAGCGCGGGAGTTCGTTCGAATAGCACCAAACTGTTTTTTGGACGCTTATCCCTCCTACTCCCACGCAGGACACTTATTCGCTACTCAATTAATCCTGTTGCTGAATACTAGCAATACAATAAATAGCATTGTCCGTTACTATTTTATTTATTTTCTATGACCTATTTTAAATATTGTATTAGAGTATCAATTATTTTTAGTATTTTATTTCTCTTTCTGTTTCAATTTCCTTGTTTTTGTATTACTATGTTAAATTTTTAAATATGTAAAATAGTTTAATATTTAGTTTTATTAATATTTAATTTATTGTTGGAGCATGCCGAGGTTGTCTATAAATATGACTACATTTATAATGTATCAAATAGCCCTAGTTATTATATATTTACTAGTGTATTGTCATGTTGACGACCCTAAAATAAATAACCAAACTTTGTTGGAAGTATTATTATTATGCAGTTGAACTGTAACCATCCAAACACTTTTATGTCCTTTTATAAAGTGTCGCAATTGCATCAGTAGTAATATTTGTAACGCATAACCGAAGGTCTGGCTGTTTTTTATTCTTAAAGGTTAACGTTTCTACCCCATCTTATGAATACTCTAAATGAGAAAGTATGTGGGGTGGATGGATGAGTGTTTAGTGAAACTGTCTCGATTTATTGATGACACTTTACAGTAATATAGCTTAAAAACCAAAATAATCACACATAACTTATAACAAGGAGTTTTTGGCGGGAATTTGGTCTGTCTTGTTGTGGATTTTATATTTTATTCATAATCTTGTGTTACTTGACTCTATATTGAGTAAAATTGGTGGTGTTTTATATAATATAGTTTGTTTATTGTGCATAAGTGAAGTGAATGGAAAATAATACCACGGACCATGAATTCTGAGATGTCACAAAAACTCCATGGAAAGTTCTAACAAGAAGGCCACCATCTTGTTACTTCCTTGAAATTATATCAAGAAACTTGTAATATCGATACTCACTTGACGATGGCAGTAATAGTCTACTAGAAGACTGATTGCCAAAAATGGAATGGAAGAAGAACTTGTAGTACTATTAACTACTCGAGAATGGCAGTAATAATCTAAAAGATTGGTTGCCAAAAATAAAGTATAAAAAAAAAACTTATAAGAATAACGCGTACAGAGGTGGACGCTACTATTGTGATCACAGAATAATAATATTCCTAGTGGAGTATGATTGTAATATTAGGTCTTTACCTATGAAATTGCCGTTTTGTATGAAAAAATTTAAACAATTTTTTTTCATGTATTTTTTATTTGTATTAATCGAAGTAATCACCCATGCAATAAATGCATCTTTGCCAACGCAGTGGCAGTTTATTGATGCCCTTATTAAAGAAATCAGCTGGACGGGAGGTAACAAATTCTTCAAAGGCATTTTGTATTGCCTCTCGGGTATTGAATTTTTTTCCGCCAAGGAGTTATCCAAATTCTGAAAAAAGTAGTAGTCTGTAGGCGCAAGGTCTGGTGAGTAGCGCGGATGACGGAGAACTTCCAACCCCAGTTCTTGCAACTTGGAGACCGTCTGCTGTGCAGTATGAGGTCGCGCGATGTCGTGCAGGAGCAGCGGAGACGAGCGATTGACCAATGCTGGTTGGAGATGTGTCAGCTTCTCCATCATTGTGTTCAGTTCTTCACAGTACACATCTGCAGTAATGCTCACCCCGTTTGGTAAGAAGCTGTGATGAATCACACCGGCGCTAGCCCACCAAATAGTGACCATCACTTTTCTAGGGGTAAGTTTTCGTTTAGGGCATTGTTTAGGTGCTGAATAAGTGCAGGATCCAACCAACTTGCTGAGCGCTTGCGGTTATCAAACAAAATCCATTTTTCATCGCAGGTAACAATGCGGTTCAAAATTCCTTCATTTGTGTGTCTGTTGAGCAGTGCAAGGCACGTCTCGACGCGTACTTCTCGTTGGCGATCATTGAGTTCGTGGGACACCCATTTGTCAAGATTTTTTACCTTGCCAATTTGACGCAAATGGACCAATATTGTTTTGACGCTAACGTCGAAAGCTGCTGCTAATTCAGCCGTAGATTGTGTATCATCAGCTTCCACAATCGCCTTTAATTCGTCATTGTCGAGCAAAGTCTTCGGACGACCGCGAGGTTCATTTTTCAGGTCGAAATTCCCAGAACGGAAGCGAGCAAACCAATAATAGGTGGTGCGTTGTTTTGTAGTGTTAGCTCCGTAAACGTCGTTGATGTTGCGTGCCGCTTGTGCCGCGTTGCTGCCACGACGGTACTCATATTCCATAATTACTCGATTTTTAACGTATCCATGATGACAAAAAAGATTGAAATGCGATGAAAATGTAACACTAATCAATAAGCAAATGACTACTGTTGGAAAAATAATTCCATGTTTTTAAAATAAAATTAATTTGAAATTAGAATTCTTAGTCAAACAAAAATTATTTTGATTTGAAATGGCCAGTACTGCAGAACGGCAATTTCATAGGTAAATGCCTATTATAGATGAATCAACTTTTTAAGTGCTCCTTTTATATCCTTAACAATAATGTAGTAGAAAAATACCTTAAGTAACTTTTAACTAATATAACTTAGGATATTACAAATAAATAAATCTATAATAATAATGTTCTCATTATCCTATCCAATGTCTTAATTTAAACACCAAGCAGTTTTTATAAAAGCTAAACTAAAGCTGACTAAAGCTGCCAAATGAGGAACTAAAACGACAATATGAAAAGATTTCGTATAAGTAATGAAGTCAAAAATGAAAATAGGAGCAAGAATTTTGTAGACGGTAAGTATAAAATTGTTATCGAAGCTATTTATAAAACTTTCAAAATTACAAAATCCAGTAGAGAACAAGAAGTAATTAATAAAAAAGTTTCGTCAGCTGAAGTAACTCACAGATTAAGATAAAGCTACTGATGAACAATTTAAGTCAGGATGTTAATCTAAATTCCGTCTGGTCTTTGAATTTCAAAATATCCTTTATTCAATTTAGGCCCTGAGAAGGCGCTTATGAACGTCAAAGCTACCACCGGTTCGGAAAACAACCCAGTCATCGAGAAGAACCTGCAAGAAACTCGATCTGGTTTATCTTTTCATGTTATATATTTTTACAAAACGTAAATAGTTACATTTGTTATTAGTGGATACACAGAGAGGGGCGTCATTTCCAGACGTCACAATCGTTCCCATATTGATCCACCCTATAATAGCCTTTAGATATCAAATCTTGCTTGATATGGTTCTTGAACTCACTATCCTCGCTACCAGTAACTCACTATAATTACATGACGGAACTGAAAAAGGCAATCAAGATTTTTTTAATAGAGACGATATTTTACGTGCTACATCTGAAGAAAAGGAGATTGTTACAAATAATGGTATTGTACCACAAAAGAGATTCTTACCAGACTGTGTAAAATCATTGTATAACATTTTCAAGAAAGAAAACCATAATATTAAGTGTTTATAAACAAACCCTATTATAGTAGTACTATCGATGCTAAGGATACTTCCTTCTGTAAAACCCATACGAATTTTATTTACGAAGCAAAAAATCTTAAAAAAATAAAGACATAATTGAAACTGATGACTTGAACATATTAATCAACTCAATACTCTGCAGTGTCCATTCAAAGAACTGCATGTACGGCAAGGCGGAACATTATGCCAATAAAAGAAATAACTATAATATTGATAAGACAAATGGCATTGTCACATGGACAACGTGTATCAGGAAAGTAGAGAAACATGAAAAAGATGGAAAAATTATAAAATCCATAAAGAACCTTAAAGAAGACATAAACGTAGAAGCCGAAAAGCTTTTAAATCGATTCGAGAATGAATTGTTGGTATTCAAAAGGCACCTTTTTAATATCAAATCACAGTTTACGAGTTTCCGATAATGTATAGAGCACATTCGCCCAAATGAGTGTATTAAGTGACAGTTGATTTCAGCGACAATTATAATTGCAAATATAACGAAGAGATTCAATCATATCACTTCGGAGGATCTCTCCAACAAATTTCACTACATACTAGTATACACATTTGAGAGTGAGTCTCCTAGAGGATATATTTATTTTTTACCATTTCTGCGTCAAAGAATCACGAACCAGCTGGAATTTCGAATCATTTAGACCCAATATTAAAGTGGTTAAGGTCTACTTTTTTCAATATTGACACAGTTCACTCTTTCTCTAACGGTTCAAGCATACAATACCCGGCAAAAATATAATTTTTATTATATGTGCATAAAGTTATATCATTACGAATTTTACAACATGACATGGTTTTTTTTTAAACTGGAAAGGATATCGAGGACCACGGAGATGTACGGGTTATGTTTTTGAGAATTGTAGATGAAAATACTAAACGCTTGCAGTTGGATGATAAAGATATCACTTATTTAAACTTTGCCAACTCCATTTATTATAAAAAAAGTCATAGAATGTAATTACTAATTTAAAAAATAGACATGTTCGTAAAGAAATAAGGCTGGTTTTATTTATTGTTTTATCCTTTTGAGAGAATAAAAATCAGATACGCCCCTAAAACGGTATGACATATCAATTAAATTCTTATTTATGTTTTGGTTAGAAGTTTTCGCTTCACAAATTCTGTTTTTGAGCACTTATCGGTACCATATAACAAGGTTAGGTCTATAACATTCATAAATAATTTGTTTCTCTAACTGACTACGCTATCGGATTGACCAGCCTTCTCAGCTTCACCAGACTAGCAATAAAGTATTTCTTAGATGTCATAAAGTTATTAGAAAAATCTTTTATATACTATTCAGAAGCAATCATAAAATCAGCATTTTTTAATACAAAACAATTGAGTATATAACATCAAAACGAATCAATTTTACTATTTAATTGTAAACCTATAAATGAATCAGTAATAATTTTTCTGGTCAATAATATAAAAAAAATCATTTGTGTTTAATCTACATTTTAAGTATTTTTTTATATATTAGTAAATATGTGAATTATACTTAGTCCGACCATAAATACTGTTACAATTAAAAATAAACAAAATATTACATTTGAATTTGGAATCTGTCATTTTTATATGATTATTCATTGCGTTTTCTCATTTTGGCGCCAATACATTGTACAATATTTTGCGATATTAAAATGGAGTAGGATGATAAAGAGAACCGAATCGCTGTAATTGCATTATACAAAGTAGGTATGGAGCCAAATGCAATATTTAAAACTCTCCACACGCATGGTATTAGTAAAATGTTTATGTATTGGGCTATTAACAGGTACAATGAGACCTCCTCTGTTTGTGACAGAAAAAGATCTGGCCATCCACGTAGTGTTCGTACGAAAAAGGTGGTCAAAGCAGTAAGGGAAAGAATTCGAAGAAATCCTGTCCGAAAGCAAAAGAATTTATCTCGGGAGATGAAGATAGCACCTAGAACCATGTCCTATTTTAAAAGATGATTTAGGACTTGCAGCCTATAAGAGACGTACTGGTCATTTCTTAACTGATAATTTAAAAAAGAATAGGGTGGTAAATTCGAAAGAAGTACTGAAGCGGTACGCAAAGAGAAGTCACAGAAAAATTTTGTTTACGGATGAGAAATTTTTTACAATAGAGCAACATTTTAACAAACAAAATGACCGTATTTATGCTCAAAGCTCTAAGGAAGCTTCCTAATTAGTCGACAGAGTGCAACGTAGGCACTATCCAACTTCAGTGATGGTTTGCTGGGGTATTAGCTGTGAAGGAGTGACTGAGCCATACTTTTGTGAGAAAGGTATCAAAACATCGGCACAAGTGTATCAAGATACAATTCTTGAGAAGGTATAGTGAAGCCCATTAACAACACCATGTTCAATAACCAAGACTAGTCCTTTTAGCAAGACTTGGCGCCGGATCATAAAGCTCGGTCTACTCAGTCTTGGTTGGAAACGAATGTTTCGGACTTCATCAGAGCTGAAGAATGGCCGCAGTCTGGTCCCGATCTTAATCCGCTGGATAATGATTTATGGTCAGATTTAGAGAGTACGGCTTGCTCTAAACGCCATGATAATTTGGAGTCCTTAAAACAATCCGTACGATTGGCAGTGAAGAATTTTCCCATGGAAAGAGTGCGTGCTTCTATTGATAACTGGCCTCAACGTTTATAGGACTGTATTGCAGCCAATGAAGACCACTTCGAATAAGCTTTTTATATTTTAAATTGTTTTATATTTATGTATTAAACTAACACACTGTAAAAGTAATAAATGTTATTTGCAATAGAAAATATTTTTTTCTTCGTTTCAGTATTTATGGCAAGACTAGGTATATAATACTAATTTAATTCATCGTAGTCAACGCAGTATTCAAACATAAATAATGCACAATGACTGATAAATTGGCGCCATAGAATTTAAACCACAATGTTATTATAAGTAAAACAGCCATGTAAACTTTAGTAATTTGGAATGCATGTCATTTGTGCTACATTTATACTACAATGTTTGATTCAAGTATATGCTTATGTTTACGTAAGAATACAGTGTAATGTAGATTTTGAGTTACTTGGGAATATTTTTGATAGTTAAGTACCATTATAATGATTTGACGAGGTAAAATTATTTTTTTAATAATTTCGGCAGAAACTCGAATTATTGTTGAATCTTCCAAGTGTATTACATAGTGTCTGCGTAATATAATTTAAGGAATACTGGCAAATCTTTCTGTGGTACTAAACGAAAAAAATACTCTATACACATAGTGATTAATTTGTATCAATTTTCAAATCGATCGCAAGCTGTTCATTATATAAAAAACAATTCCATAATAGTTACATAGTATAGTACATAGTTACATAGTATTTACCTTATTAGACTATATTCTAGTGTAGCTATTTTGACATAATTTAGTTTTTCATAATTCGTAAAAATAGTAATATGAAGATAATTCCTGTTTTTCTTTAAAATATTTAATAAGAGTTATATATTTAGTTATGTTTAGAGTCTGAAAGTTCTAATTAAATTTGGTATAGGAGTTGATTGTATCATGAATCACGATACAGATTATGGTAAGGTATGATATCCGGATGGTAAAATATTGTTTTAGCACAAGGCGTTCTAAAATGTAGCAATGATATTTAAATGTGTGTTTTCTTTTCTTCTTTCATTTTTACTCATTTATCATTAGCCTATTCATTTTTTAATATTCAATACAAAGTCTAACAAATGAAACGACCAAAAAGGTAGTTCCCCGATTAAAATAATGGGTCTATTACATACAAAATCAAATTTAAATAAATTTTCTTTTTTCTAGTAAATACTAATTTTGAAGTAACTTTTAATTAATATGTATTATTTTTCCATTTCCTATGCAAAGTTTATGATACGGTTATCGATTTTACTTAGAATAACTATCGAATCACATTTCGCCGATCAGGTTCACCGGTGGCACCGCTTCCCTAACAAAATTAAAAATATCAATCGAATTGACATTTGAGTTGAAGGCAAGATTGATAATCATTATTTTACCACTCATACAAAACGAGTTAGTTTGGTGTTCGCTATTTAGAATAAATATGAATTAACAGATTGTTTGTGATCCTCAAGATCTATTGTTATTTTATTTGTGAAGTAAGTAACAATTACGAAACTATTTATATTTAACAACCATAGTTTAAAGATTTGATTTTTTTATTATTCAGACAACAAAGATTCAATAATGAGCACTATTCGTCACAGAGGAAGACGAACTAATACAAATGACGTCCAAGATCCTTCTATTTCCTCCACAGTTCCAGTCCCGTATCGAACTTGTATTAGACCTAGAATACGAAACATCAGAATCGATTGCACTGGATTATTTTATCCCATATCAAGTACTTCCTCTTTCATTTTGAAGTGTGCTATTGTAATAATAAATCATATTTCAGTAGAAGGAAATATTTTTAATTTCTTTATATTTTTTACTTTTGTATTTATATTTATCATTACTTTGCTTGAGTATATATGTAACTTTAGAAAAAGCAATTATTCTGTATCCTAATTCACAATATAATCAAGGCCTATACCAAATTTCATTAGAACTTTTCAAGCTCTAAGCATGATTGAAAAGCAAACATTCTGAATCTTTATGTAGTATGTACATACCTAATTAGATTGAATAATAGTTTAACACCTTAAATAAATACAAAACAATAAATATACTCAAATCAGTTGTAAAAAAAATCATCAGTGTCATATTAATTCCTGTATAAATGTTTCCCTTTCAGATATGAATACAAGTGATATGACCTCTACCACAAGTATATCAACATCGAGAGCATTAATTCTAGTTGTCATAATATTCATTAGTTCACTTTTATGTTTGGGTCTTCTATATAAACAATTTCCTGACTTAGAAGAGTAAGTTATTACCCAAAAGTAATTGAAACAAATCATCTTTCTTTTTGTTATGTCTAATTGACTTTTTCTTTATATTTTTAACTCATAAAAGAGTAATGCAAAATAATGAATATTTATATTTTTTCTTCAAATATGTGGCTTGAATTGGTTGATCACTAACACACCTCTATTTGGATTCAGATGTTGTAAATGTTATAGTGTAAAGTTTAAAATTTCAGTCTTACTTAATAGCCTTTTTTTACAAATATTAGATATATATATATATATATACTTGTAACGAAATTATATGAAAAATACTCTACATTATACACAACTTAACATTGATTATTGTGATTCTTTACTTTAATATATATATACATATATATATAATAGCTAATTAAATATTAAACAATTGCTGTGACCTTAGTAATACAATCACTCATTTGCACAGCTTGAAGGGCAAAAATACACTATAAAACCAGAATGTGAGGTAGAATCGTAATTTGCATTAAACTTTGATTTTAGTTCTTTATTATTGAAATAAAATTGATCTACTCTATAATCTTTACTATTCACATGGAAGACAGCATAATACTTAATTAGAGGTTAAAGTTTATTATTTAAGTTATTGTTTACTTTCAGTTTTTTCGTCATATCGAGTTCCATTATCAGTATTTATATTTGAAATGTTTTGTATCTTAACATAGAATTATGGATTTAGGACTGCTCATGATATCTTGCTTTATATGTGCTATAAAAACTATTAAATTTATGCTAATTGTTATATTGTTACAGAACAGAGAAACAACATTTACATTTGCCATGGGACCTTGAAGATGCTAAACAATTAGGTCTTGTCTTAGACCGATATAAAGACAAATATTTTTTGGAAGTGTTATCTGGAGTTTTCTTAGTTTATATTTTGTATCCTTTATAATAATAATATAGAGACCATATAAACTGTTTATGCTCAAATAGTAAGCAGACAATGTGGATTCCGAAAAGCACTAGATCCATGTATTTTTAAATGTTGAAAATAGTTAAGGCGCATTTTTTTAATGTTATAGCTGGCAAACAAACAGGTGGGTTACCTGAAGTTAAGTGATCACAACCGTCCATAGACACTAACAACACCAGGGGAGTCAAAAGTGCGTTGCCAGCCTGTGTTTGGGGGATAGGGAGAGAAGGGGGATAGGGAGAGAAGGGGGAGAGGAGAGGGTAGGTGGCCTCCGGCGCTCTCACTAACCTAACGGAACGCAACAAAACAAGCACTGTTAATTCAGTCGGTTTTCTATGAGAGAGTGGTACTACCCCGGGCGAGCCAACCCATTTATGCTAAAACAAATAATAGCTTCAGTGTGGCTCTACCACCTACATATTAAATCAGTAAGTGAAATGGTCAATTCATATAAGTATAGATAAGATGTACATTATTCTAAAAATAATTATGGCCTTTTCGAAAGCGAGAGTTGTAATACATTTGAAACCAACTATGCCCTGATTCCAAACACAGCTATTATTACTTGTAAGAAAAACCTGAGTTATAGCAAAATGGATATCCTTGGAATAACTACATATTCCTATTTTGATGGCGATCACTTGAGGATATAAAAGTTAATGAGTTGGAGCACCATGGAGTTATATTAAAATAGATATATACATACATGAAAAAATAAAAATACAAAAATCAGTAAAAACACAGATGTGTTAATCTCCAAGGTGAATAATCACGAGTGTATTGATAATACATAAATACTCTCATATGGGGGGTCATAATCTGAAGGTTAACAACGACTACAGTGTGAAGTCAACTCATATCAAATATCAACAAATATCATATCAAATTGGTCAACAAAGATTGTTTTTGTCTATGTAAATTGTGTTGGATTCAGGCGCATATACAGAGGGGAAAAGTTGGGATTTATCCCACCCTCCTCGAAAACTGATGTTACATAAAATAAAAGGGGATCATAACCACTGTGAAGTAGGTATTTTTTTACAGAGTTCATATGGTTGTTTCAATCTTTGACCCCCCCCAAACCAAAAGTTTGGATACATGCCTGGTTGGATTGTATACATATGAGACAACATATCCGAATACATTACTTGAGAGACATAACTTAAGTACAGTTCTCGTCAGCCTTTTTGGCCGCTCTGAATATTGCCATTTTGCGCGTAATTTAGTTAAGGAATCTATAGTTGGCATTTATTATTCTTTAAGTTCTCTCAATGTTACACATATAGCATTAAAACCGAATTTTGTGTTCTGCACAATTATGTCCACAGAAGTCAAAATTTAGCAAGGACTGTAGGATTACTTGTGAGAGTTATAGATCTTACTTTTTATTGTATGTAATAAAATATAAACCTTAACTGATGTCACAGTTTGCAAACTTTTGCAATTCCAGGCTCCATATTTTTAAGTATTCTTTCAGGGTTTCTATTTCCATTTTATTTAGCTTTAATTTTAGTATGTTGCTGTTCAGCAATAGGTGCCAGTTTATGTTTCTTTATATCAAATCTTCTCGGAAAGAAGCTTGTGAAGAAATTTTTTCCTGAGAGAGCAGCACAATGGTCAGTGGCGGTTGAGAAACATAAAAATAACTTGCTGAACTACATCATATTTTTGAGGGTGACGCCTTTTTTACCTAACTGGTTTATTAATATGTCTGCACCTGTCATAGGTGTACCTCTAGTGCCCTTTGCGTTGGGAACATTTATTGGTAAGTAAAAAAATACCTTTTTTGAATAATTATTCTAATAGGTTACAATAAATAATTTTGAGATGGAACTTATTTGCCCATTACTAACATATATTGCAAGCACAAATGGCTTAGTAGTCATTTTAAAATGACAAACTTCAGTTACATACCTTCCATAACATAGAATAAAATCTCTTTTCTATAAACTTCTTGGCTGATTTTAGTATCACATATACACAAACAGCTTGGTCGTTACTTTGTTAAGGCTGTTTATGGTATATAATTTGAATTTCCCATTTTAAATCTAATATTTAGCCATTTCTGCTATAATTCTATGTTCTAATTACATGGTGTACCTAATGTCACACTAAGAAAGGTTGAAAGTTATTTCTTTTATAAAACCAATGGGAGTGTTAATATGTAATATTGTTGTAGGTGTGGCACCACCATCATTTGTAGCAATTCAAGCCGGACAAACACTACACACCCTGACATCTACAAACGATGCATGGTCATGGACTTCTATAACTGTTCTCAGTGTGTTTGCATTGGTATCATTAGTACCAGTGTTCCTCAAGGACAAACTTAGAGAAAAGTTTGATTAAAGTATTAGCCATTTCTAGTTGAATTTATTTATTAATAAATAGGTGTGTTGTACATTCCATAGTTTTTCTTATTAGTATTTTTGAAATTAGCAATATGAACCAACGTGTGCTATAAAAGTTGAATTTCCTGATGAAGGCTGAATTTTTGGACGCCAGTACCACCAGTTATACCATACTGAAATAAAATATGATTTGACACAGCTGTATCATTTTATTTAATAAATCACTTCCTTTATTATATTTCAGGATAAATGTCTGATTATGAGATGTAAAAAAATTATTATTAAAATATAGTTTCTGGCTAAAAAAATAAATTTTTCACAGAAAAACATATTTTATGGATCCAAAATATATTACGTTCTGAAATAAAACTATATATGCTAAGATTAGCTATAATAAAATATACTTACATAAATATGTTTCTTTTAGATCTAGTCTCAGAGACTTGCACTGATGTTTACATTCTTCAGCAGGAATCAAATCAATTGTTCTTTTTCCTCTCAGTGACAATATAAATGAAAAACTACATTCTGTGTCTGGTACTTTGAATGCTTCCTGTGCTGAATCTAATATTAGAAATCTTTCTGTGCTTTGACCGAATTTAGGGACAATCTTTGGCCTGGGGATTATTTGGCGTAATATGATTGCTTCATTCATATTGTTGAATTTCCTGTAACGTTTCAACAAAGATTTTTGTCGAATTAGATGAAAAAGATTAATTAAGTTATTTATGCATAACTTTTAAGTATATACATATTATAGATGCAATAGGTAAGTAAAGGTTGTAAATTTGATGGTAATTTAAACTACAGTGCAATGAAAAGAACAATTTTATATAACTTACCATATAAAAAGATTTTTCTCTCTATTTATATTGTCATTAAACATATCATCTGGATATATATAAAATTTATTGTTCATTAATATTTTCGGGACTTCCTTGTTGAATACATTTCTATTTTTCATGTACATAGTTTTCAATGTTTCAATATCGACTGGTTGTTGATCAGTCTGGAATAGTTTAAGAATGATTATATGGTGCTGGATTTGTTAAGGTCTAGTGCTTTTGTTTTTACTTTTGCCATCAGTTCAGTTATGATAATGTACTTATTGAATTAAATTATGAAACCTTAACTGCACTTTAAATTGCCTCAATTGTAAGCACCATATAGCAGGTATAAAATTTGCAATAGTGATTGATATGTTCAGGTATGTTATGAACATCTCTCTTTTGAAATCCTATACTCCCAAACTGTTAGAGCAGATGACCAATAAAATGCTTTTCCACCTCATTTTGTGAGTAGCTTCATAATTCACCCCACTCCAAGTAATCTTAATCTTAGAAGAGTGTCTTAGAACAGATTTTCAGCAGGACTGCTTAGGTTTACCATGTCTCCTCCTACCCCGGGGAATCTAGTCGAATGCCTGCTTAGGAATATGGATGTGGAGTCTTGGCCGATACAAGTGTGTCTTCGATCTTGCACTTGTATGTGTAAGGGATCTTCATGGCACATTTTCCATAACTCTGCATTGCTGATTATCTGAAGATTTAATGGAGGCAGTAGTTGACGAAGACTTGGAGCTGGTATGTGTGATCGTGACATGACCAGCATATAACAAGTAACATGCGGAGAAAGGAGTATGTACTCAGCTGCAAAATTACCATAATACACAGGGCATGTAAAGTATACTTAAACCCATGTGAAAGATCTATTTTTAAGTATGGTGGTGTTGGGTAATCAACTCAGTATTATATATAACTCAATGCAGTAAATAAGAATTACTTTAGACCTCATACATAAATGGTGCATTTTGTTGAGCTGAGACTGGCTTTGGATCTGTTACTTCCCTGACATTACTAACTGTACTGCATGGCCAACAGTCCATGTCCGCTACAGTGAAAAATGGGTTTTGGATTAAACATGTTTCTTGGTAATAATCTGAAAAATAGATTAGATGATTGAGAATTCTTTAAAACATAATAAATAGGTTCTAATGTCCTAAATATATTAAAGCATAAATTATGTTTGAATTAAATTTAACCTGCTAGATTTTTTGCATATAATCTTACACATAAATAACATTGGTATTTACAAGGTGTCCACAATTAGGACAAATATGTGGTCTTGCAGAGGAAGACTGGCAATTTCAGCCTTCTAGTTAATGCAAGCATTACTAAAAAATGATCTCTTACAAGATGTTTTCTTCCTTCACTGTAAGCTAAAAGTTACATTGTATGTGTAAGTAATGGTGTACACTACAATTATAGGAAATAGTATAATGTAAATAATTGTAACATGTATTATTTATATAAGTATAAAAAATAGTATAAGTTAACTAAGTCAAAGATAAATATTTATTATAAGAATTTGACGACATCCTGAAACAATTTTTTTTTTATATAGTAAGACTCAAACAAACAGGCAGGTCACCTGATGTTAAGTGATTACTACAATCCATAGACACTTGCAACATCAAGAGTCGCAAGTGTGTTGCAATCCTGTGTTTGGGAGGAGAGAAAGTGAAGTGGGCCTCCAGCGCTCTCACTGACCGAACGAAACGTAATAATGAAAGCACTGTTACTTCACGTCGGTTTTCTATGATAGGGTGGTACTACGTATATACGTATTCATGCTGAAACCAGTGAGCTTCAGCGTGGTTCTACCACCTACAAAGAACTGATATTATACTGATCGAACAATACTGATATTAAGAGTCAACAATTTAAAGTAGGTACTTTACAAACAATTCTGAATAAGGTTCTTATGAGAATAATTGGGAAAATCTTTGGGTATTGCGTAAGTACTAACCGGTTAAAGCAGGAAACAATGATATAACTGGTATCGATAATTTTCTCAATATCCTTAATCCTGGATAAATATATTCTTGCAAATTGCAAACTATACTTCTATAAATTAATTTATGGTACCAGAAAGTGCATAAAATAATACATAATAACACTAATATTAATTTAAATCTTCCAAAAAATCTTGAAGTCAGACTTCTCGGTATTTCTGACTGTACATTTATTTCTACTGATTTCAGAGATTCATAGTATAATTTCTTAAATTCGTCTTCGCTTAAGCCTGCGTCTATACACTCCTTTTTAAATTTTTTCATAGAATTGGAATATTGTTGCAATAAATCTTTATCTACTATCACCATTGCTATAACTGTAACTTAACAAACGATAGAGAAGTTTGTCTATAAGGACATTCTTATAGAAACCTCCTGTACTTCTAATATCCGTTAGGAGTAATATTATTCTGTGCTTCTAATGACCTTAAACTTAGATATATTGTTTATTTATGATGTAACTACGTCAGTACACCTATAATGTAAGTCCACAGACCACTAAGAGGATTCTACATAGATAAGACACTATATACTGAGAGGATACTACGTATGAAAGTCTAATATTCTGTGGGACAGACTACTAACCACAGGCAAATAAAATTAGTAGTATTAAGCACAGAGTAAGTTATATAAGTTTTAAAAAGATGGTCTGTGGTTAGTATTGTTTGTTGTCTCTGATTGTGTGCTACAAATGTAATGTGGCTATATATAGGCATAGAAGCTAACAAATATTATCAAAATGTACTATCAAAATTTAGTATTCATTTGTTTACAGATTTTGATAATATATGCAACCAATATAACCAGCTACAAGAGTGAAATTCTGTGTTCCATTTTATTTTCCTATATATTTCCCGTTTCTTTCTTCTTGCATTTTCCGTATTTTGAAAATATGATCTGGCAACTCTACTTTTAAATTACATCTCATTTTCGTTTTTTTTCTCTCGTGTGAATGTATGCTTTTTCTTGTTTTTTGTGTTTTTAACGACGACCCGGCTCGTATTTTGGATTTCGACGATTCTCTATACTTCAACTACTCAGTAAACGCATTGGACTCCGACTACCCCAGCATCGCATTGGATTTCTACAATTCCGTTTCACTTGACTTCGACGTATGAAAAAATATATTATTCTTGTCAAATCTTTGTCTTATTTTTTTAGAACTACATAGTTACCCCTTACAGTACATACTAACCTAACAAACTTGATTTGTTTAGGTTAGTCATCTATGGGTATATATATACCTATATATATGTTTATCAGATGAAAGTTTCTTGAACCGAACGCCAGGTACCGTTAATGTCGCCAAAACGTAGAGTGACATCTCTATTCTCCTATATACAAATGTACTCTGTGGAAGCTAGAGCTATGAAGCGAGTCCGGTGAAGCTGTTATGGTCTTGCTAGGCCAATAGTTTAGTCAGTTAGAGAAAAAGAAAAAAAAAGAGCATGACTCTGCACTGCTATATGGTTTATAGTGTTATCGCTTAAAATAAATTCATTCCCTAAAATGTAACTATTATCTGTAGATTTTAGACGAAATAGAACTTGAAAATGCACACAAAATCGCTAAATATGAAAAAAAAACTTAAGTTACATGCGAAGAAATAAAAACGAATTAGTAATTTCGTGTTTATTAAGTTTTCAAAGCCTCTAAGTGAATTGGATAAATATGTTACCTATTATATCGGCCGACATCGTTACATTTTTGCTTATTAGGTACAATGGGTTATTGAGTTTAAATTAAGTTTATCTGTTGGGTTTACTTTACAATTTAAGTTTAGGAAATTTAGTGACCATGTCTCAATCCCACTCTACGTCCCATTTGTCACACTTGGTCCACCTTATTGACCTTTGCTTTAGCCGTAAACACATAATTACGTCAAGGATGATTAAAATATTTCAATATCCCAATCACAACTTTTATTAATCGATTCTTATTAGCTATTACTTTTCTATTCTCATAGTATGCATGTAAAAAGTTTGGAAACTAAGGGAGGAGGAGGGAAACGTTTAACCAAAATATAATGTGTAGGTAAGGGAGGGGTTACGTAATGTAACAAATAGCATGTCCCTACTTGTATCGATTAATAATATTAATTTTGGAATTCTAGGTGTGGAAAATGTGCATTTTTTAGTGAAAAACTCTTGTAAAGATATTCATTCACCTTTCACCAGACAGCGATATGTGGGTAATTATGTTGCCTTATAAATTAAAACCTTACGATGTTCGCCTCGCACCTGTAGCCAGGACGCTGGACTCGTTTACACATACCTCCGCAGCTCCAGCATGTGTATTCCCATCCCTGGACTCTGCGGAGGTTGAAGGAAATCAGATAACCTCTATCCAATCTCGAAGGTCATGCGATCATAAGTTGATCGCGGGAGGGCAGCGCGGTGTTCTGCTCCCTGTCTCTCTTTCCGCTTTCTATTTTGTGAGAATAACTTGCTTGCAGAATAAGGTGACGGATTATTATCCGCTATCGCTCTCATTAATGGATCGAATCACTGGCCGGAACGAGAGATTATTATCAAAAAATCAAAATACCCTTTACTCAATTTAGGCCTTGAGAAGGCACTTATGAACTTCAAAGCTATCACCGATTCGGAACACAACCCAGTCATCGAGAAGAACCTACAAGAAACTCGATTGACGCCATTTATCGCGACTAGTTCGCATCGCAGCGAGTTTACGACCTCGACAGCTAACCAATGTGTGCAGTAGAGTAATATTGTAATTAACGTATACGAAATCTAGCCTTTATTAATCACGATAGGGATACACGTGATAATGAACGAGATATCAGTCAGAACGTTTCCGTAAAATGGTTATTGTACATAATAATGATACTTAAAACGTTTTTTGAATAATTCGTCAACATATTTGAAGTATCTATGTAAATAAAGTACAGGCCAAGAACAAAGGTGACCGTAAACAAGATTAAACAAAATAATATCCTTGTTACAGTATGAAATTAAATACATCACTACAATTATAACAAAATTAATTCAATAGGTATGATCTCTTTACAAACAGCTAATTCGGAAGACACTGCAGGTGTCGCATTTCGCAAATAAATGTCTAGCGTGATTGGTTAAATAGGTAATCAATTTTATGGCTATGTAGTGCTTGAGTACTTATTACATTACTAAACTTTATCTTCTAAATTAAATTTGTAAGTCAGGGAATAACTATTTTGTAAATCAGCAAGACCTAAACATAATCACAATTAGTAGCTAATATAAAGTTCTTTCTCCGAGACGATAAGATAAGACAAAGTAACCTACGTACTGGGGCCTATTGATAACACGGCTGATGTATAGAGTTCTGTCAATACGACGATATGCTCTCTTACGTCCACTAGTTACTAAAATAAATAACAATTCGTTTTGTTGTAATAATTTTAATACTAGTGCTGTAACAATGATAGATATCCTGTGAAATATTGTATAGTGTTAAAATAGATAATAATTTATGCAAGTAGAAAATGACGTGTATAAGAAAATGCAGGAAGAAAGAAAACTAGATGGAAATTGAACGAATGCAGGGTGCTTCGTGGCGGTGGCCTCTGCTGCTGTCTGTGGTTTTTCTAAACGTTCGTATATCATTAAATGTATTATTATGTTGGAAGCTATATTATTTAATCATTTATATTACTTACACATTATTTCTCTTTCGATACAGTTATTATGACTGTGAGTTAAGTTAATTTCATTATTAGATAATTTAATTATCAACCTTTGGTAAAGGTTACGTGAGATGATTCGTTAGATTGTTGTGAAATGATTGTTCGTGAAATCTTATCAAGCGATGGTGACGTCACACGATGACTACGACACAGCCATGTGAGGAACGTTATAGTTAAACAGGTGAACGGTGACAACAAAAACTATTGTTTGTTTTCATTTATGGTAGCCAAGCGTTACCAACGTCTCTGTTAATGTATATTGCAAGTATGAAAGTTATTTACAAGATATGGTTATTATAATATCGGAATGATAGTTTAATAAATGATTTAAGCCGTCACAGTACGTTAAAATACAAAGTTTGAAAATTTCTTTGGCAACAAAATAAACAACACCAAGAGGACAACAAAATTACACTAGTTCCCAAAATAAAGGATCATGGCCTCTTTAAATTATGTAACTAGAATAATGTATATAATCATTTACTGTTTTTGTATACATTTTTTATTTATTGTATTGTCTATAAGTGAGCCATAACGTAGAAATAAAACATTGTCGATAGTTTTTGGTATATTTTTTAAAATGTTCTTTGTTTAGTTCTTTTACCAGAATTAATAAAATGTACGTAGATAATATATAACAGTTTAGTATCATAGCTTATCTAAAAAAATTAACAATTTGAGAATTGAACTTGATGTTATCTGAATCTAATATGAATAGGTACGGATCATTACGTTTTATAGGAATATTACAGAAATATTAAAAGATAAGGTTGTTTGTAATATACATTATATATATATTGATATATCCTTCGTTTGGTTGGTTATCAACATTAAAATATAATATTTTTTCACTGTTTATATACATATATATATAAATAGAATCGTTTATATCACGCGCGCTCGTTTATCATGATAATAAAATCAATGCTTGCAAGCTGTTGATCAATTTGATGGATTATTCAATATTCAAACTACGTAATTAAGTGAGGAAATCAACTGTAATATTTTATGTAAGTGAAAATTGATCCTCAATTTGTTTAATACCGGCTGCCTGTGCCGGCTTCGTACGAGCGTAGGAGCGTACTCATATTACATCAAACATCACAAAAAACACTATTTTTCACAATAAAATATTTCCGCGCATACAAACCGTGCTAATGTTTTTTGAAGCAATATGGCATCGTGCAATTAATTATATTCATGCACTGTCAACAGATGGAGCACATTTTTTCATTTAATTTTGGAAGGTGACCACTTTACCTTACTGGGCCACTTTAACGATCCTTCCCCTAATAATGAAGAACATGAGACTAAATTTTTCTTCTACAGTTCGGCTATGTAATGAAATAAATTACTTAGTAAGTGAACAACTAAACGTCAATTCGGTTAATATTTTTGAAGATCTCACTACTATATTGTATCTCAGTCACTCACTCACTTTCATTTATAGGGGGATATTTAGGAACCCAAATTTTACAAATTCCGTATGTATTTTAAAATATTTTTATTCGTACAAACCTTGCCCTGACAACTATAACAACAAAACAAGTTAGTAATTAGTTAAATAGTTGTAGCCGCTATGAATTTGATTTTTATTTGTATAGAAAGAGTTTAAATTGATGTTTCAAGGTTGTTCACGAGGTTGTTCTCAAGGTCACGTGTTAAGGTTGGCGGTGCCCAATTTTATCGAGTCTAAATTAGCCCGAATCTTGAAAAAAAAATATGGCAAATAATCGCAAGAATACTTCTAATTTATACATGTAATAAGAAGATAAATCTAACGTGTCTGTACTTTTTAGATTCTTGTGGAAAAAAATTGTTGCAGGTGTCTTGGAATAAGTAATAAAACACATTTCTAGAATTGTCTGTCTGTCTGTTTGTTTGATCACGCACCACTCCTAAAGTACTACGTTCACGATAAAACATCACCAAGATAATCATAAAGCATACCCTCAAGTAACATTTAGTCTTATATTCATTACAATCGGTTCACTCTATCAAAAGTTATTGTAATTTTAGTGACGACGCGGCTTAAGTACGAGAGAAAAGTAGATAACTTAATAGACTTAATACATTCAGATGATTTTATTACTTGCTGTTTTTTATAGTAGGTTTCAAGCGGGCGGAGTCGTGGGCACAGCTAGTAATATATAATATACCTAGAACTGGGTTTATTGCGACCGAACGAAAATTATTCATCACGTCTCGACTTAACTTAAAAAATAAAAGAACATGTGTAGGTTAGGCATGCCTGTCGATGTTTAGTTTAATTTTGTATTGGGTAATGGAATTAGAAATGAATAGTTGAAATATAATGAAATTACTAATAATCTATACTAATATTATAAAGAGGTAAAGTCGGTGGGTTTGTGACGTTGTAGGGGGTAATCTCAGGAACTACTAAACCGATTTTGAAAATTCTTTTACCAATAGAAAGCCACGTTATTTGTGAGTGTCATAGGCTATATATCATCACGCATCATCACGCGCAACAATGAAAAATGTTTTAAAATCGGGGTATTTTTTCCTTTTGAAAGCTTCCGCTGCGTCTTAGCCCAAAATAACTATTCCACGCGTGCGAAGTCGCGGGCAGAAGCTATTAACTAATTATATTATCTATAATCTATACTAATATTATAAAGAGGTAAAGTTTGTGAGGTTGTAGGGGGTAATATCTGGGGAGTCGGAGAAAAATGGTCGAACGAAAACGTTTCTTATGAACGCTGCCTTAATTATATGATTGAGTTCTAGAGAAAAGTTGTAGCTTGATAATGCCTATTACCGCCCAACGAAGTGGGCACGGGTCGGCTAGTTACGATATATTTTGCCACCCCGTCGGTCGCACGACGTGTCCGGGGGTGGAGGGTGTTAGAGGAGGTGGAGACCTTATCGGACCACCGATACATCAGGTTCGAGGTCTCCACCTCCCACACTGAGCCGGCAACCCGCCACCGGGAGGGCGCTAAGTTCCCTCGCTGGACGATGAGCCGTCTCGACCCGGAGTTAGCGGAAGAGGCGGCCATCGTTCAGGCCTGGGTCATGTCCCCCCCGGACGAAGATATCGACGCGTCCGCAGCCCGCCTCCGTGATGCCCTCACGGAGGTTTGCGACGCGTCGATGCCGCGGAGCGTACACCGCCCAAGGAGGAAGGCGGTGTATTGGTGGTCGCACGAGATTGCGGAACTTCGTGCGGCCTGCTCCGCGGCCCGGCGGCTGTACGGGCGCAGCCGCCGAAGGAGGACCAATAGGGACTTCGAGGAGGAGGCCCGGCTGTATGGCGACTATAGGACCTGCAGGAAAACGTTGCAGGTCGCCATCAGCCGGGCCAAGGAGCGGGCATGGGAGGAGATGCTCCAAGAGCTGGAGAGGGATCCATGGGGGCGCCCGTACAGGGTGGCCCGGAAGAAGTTCCGTGGCCAGGCGCCCCCGGCAACGGAGACTCTCCAGCCGGAGGTGGTGGAGAGGGTCGTGGGTGCATTGTTCCCCGGCCCTCCGGAGCTCACTCCTCCTCCCATGCCTCCTCCCGTGCCTTCTGTCCAGGAGACAGAGGAGGCGGCAGTCGACCCTCCCTCGATTACGGACGAGGAGATGGGGAGGGCGATGAAGCGCCTACGCACCGGGCGAAAAGCGCCCGGCCCTGACGGGGTCCCGGGCCGGGTGCTTGCCGTGGCGCTGGGCCATTTGGGGGGGTGGCTTCGGGAGCTGTTTGACCGCTGTCTTGCGGTCGGGCAGTTCCCGAAGCCCTGGAAGATGGGGCGGCTTTGCCTAATGGCGAAGGAAGGCCGCCCCCCGGACTGCGCGTCCGCGTACCGGCCCCTAGTATTGCTGGACGATACCGGGAAGGCGCTCGAGAGGATCGTTGCCTCCCGGGTCGTCCGGCATCTTGAGGAAGTGGGGCCGAACGTGTCGGACGCGCAGTTCGGCTTCCGGTCAGGGCGTTCCACGTTGGACGCCCTGACCCTCCTAAAACGGGTCTCCACGGAGGCGACCTCTCAGGGCGATAGAGTATTGGCGGTGTCATTAGACATCGCCAACGCCTTCAACAGTCTGCCGCATGGTGTCATACGGGAGGCGCTCCGCTTTTTCGGAGTGCCCCCGTACCTGCGGCGGCTGTTGGAGGCGTACCTGGACGGGAGAGAGGTCGCCTTCGTGGACGCCAGAGGGCGCATGGTCCGGCGCCATACGGCGTGTGGGGTTCCACAGGGGTCGGTCTTGGGGCCGCTCCTGTGGAACATGGGCTACGACTGGGTGCTCCGCGGCGCGCTCCCTTCTGGAGCGCGCCTCATCTGCTACGCGGACGACACCCTAGTCGTAGCCCGGGGGGGGGGAATTTGGTGAACTGGTGCGCCTGGCCACGGAGGCCATAACTCTCGTGGTCGGGCGCATAAGGAGGTTGGGTCTTGAGGTGGCTCTCGAAAAGACCGAGGCCCTCATGTTCCATGGGCCTCGGCGAGGGCCACCTCCAGGGGCCCACTTGTATGTGGAGGGCGTCCGGGTCAGGGTGGGGACCCAGATGAAGTATCTGGGCCTCACCCTGGACGGACGCTGGCGGTTCGAGCCCCATTTTAGGGGGCTCAGACCGCGCATAGTTGGGGCCGCGGCGGCGCTCGGACGACTCCTCCCCAATACGGGGGGGCCGGGCGCCGCCTGCCGCCGCCTTTACATGGGGGTGGTACGGTCCATGGCCGCCTACGGGGCACCGTTATGGGTGGACGCCCTCAACGCCACCAATATTCGCGCGCTGCGTGCTGCGCAGCTTACTGTGGCGTTGAGGGTGATACGAGGCTACCGGACGGTGTCCTCGGCGGCGGCCATGGTACTGGCCGGTTCCCTTCCCTGGGAGCTAGAGGCGGAGGTGCTTGCCGCCGTATATAACTATACGGCGGCTAAGAAACTGTTGGGGGAGCCTCTGGCTCCTGGGGAAATAGAACAGAGGAGAAGGGACGAGAGAGAGGAAAGGATACAGAGGTGGAGGCAGGACCTGGCGGACGCGCGTTACGGTCGATACACGATCGACGCCGTCCGCCCGGTCCTGCCGGAATGGAATCAAAGGAAGTGGGGCTCCCTGACGTTTCGTCTGGTGCAGGTGCTGACCGGGCACGGGTGCTTCGGTTGGTACCTGCACCGGATAGCTCGCAGGGAGCCGACCGCCGTATGTCATGAGTGCGGCGTTGAACCGGACACCGCGCAGCACACACTTGCTGAGTGTGCTGCGTGGGAGGAGCAACGTCGCACTCTGACTGCGGCGGTAGGACAGGAGCTCTCGCTGCCGAGCGTGGTTGTGGCCATGCTCGGCAGCGAGGATGCGTGGAACGCAATGGCCTCCTTCTGCGAGGAAGTCGTCTCGCAGAAGGAGGCGGCGGAGAGGGTCCGGGAGGAGAACCCTCAAAGTGACCCTCTCCGCCAACGGAGGACAGGCAGGAGGAGGCGGCAGTTTGACCGCCGCCTCCTCCCACCGTAACCGGACCTAGGGAGGATGGGTCGGGGGGCCCATCCTCCCATTGCACAGGTCCGGCGGACGGAGGAGACGACCGGTGTGTACACGGTTGTCTCCTAACAAGACGGGGTCCGGCCGCGGCGCTTCCGCTGCTGGGCCAACCGCTGGGGTGGCACGATGAAATCTGTAGAGATCTCGTGCCGCCCCACCTATAGCGGCAGACGTACACCGTGGGGTTTTAGTCCGTGCGAGTCGGACATAACCCATCCTCTCCCCCGAGAGGGTGGGTATCCATAAGGGATTTCCCCACGTAAAAAAAAAAAAAAAAAAAAAAAAAAAAAGTTACGATATATTTTAGTTCTATAGTGGAAGGTAAATTACTTCAAACCTTGTCTTAATATGTGGTAGTGCATTGAAATTTAAACCAGCAATTAAAACAAAAAAATATTGCTCTATGGTCTTTTATTTGTAAATATTTTTTAATTTATCCCTTTTTTAACATTTTTTTACATTTACTGTCTAGTGGACATATATTTTTTGCCATACTGTATTCATCGTAATGTCTCAGTCCAACGAAAGTTTTCGTTTATTGTTGTATTGAAATCTAAGTAATGGACGCGAGCACCGTTCCACTAAACTATCACCGTTTCCGTATTGTGATTGCATATTAAACTTAAGACATGAAATTAAGTGTATTCTTATAAATGATCAGCTTTAGTTGATGTGAACTGGAGTTAATATCCATAAACGATCCCCGGCTTCGCGTGGGTGCAATGTAGTAACTTGACGTCATAAGTATCTAAACGATTTTGATCCATTTTTAGCCGCTTTGATGTTTAAAGTTCATTAAAGTCATAGAAGCTACCAAAAATTTTTCACACAAACGGCTTTTTTTGTTGTGTGCAATTCAAAATCTGTGATATAGCTAAGATTTTTATTCAAATGGATGTTGTGATTGGTATCTATTATGATCTACATTAAATGTTCGAACTAATTAAAGAATTGAAGTATACTATTGTATTTTATTGGATAAGGATTAAAGTTATCTTGTTCAAAATAACGTTACAAATATCTAATAATCATTACATAGTATAAAACAAAGTCCGCTACCGCTTCTGTCTGTCTGTCTGTTCGCGATAAACTCAAAAACTACTGAACGGATCTTTATGCGGTTTTCACCAGTGGATAAAGTGATTCACGAGGAAAGTTTTGGTATATAATTTGTTCAGGATTTTTTTGTAATTAGGGCGGGACAACGTCTGCCGTGTCCGCTAGTATATAATAAATATCTCGTTAATATATCTTTATTATTATCGTTCTGTCCGCGTGCCCAAGTTCAATGTAACCGCCCGCATACTCCTACCATATACGCATACGCATATCATTATAATAAATCGGTTTTTCTCCACTTTATACAAATACTAGCTGACCCGTGCAACTTCGTTTGCACCAAATTGGTTATCACCGGTTTCAATTGTATTTTTAAACGCGAAAAATTTTAATAAACCTGATTTTAATGAATCTGATTGCTACACACCTACGGTTTCCAATTGTGAATCCAAACTATCAAGGGACTCAAACATATACCCAGATGGTATGTGAGAAATCTTTTAAAATAAGCCTACAACCCGTTCGTAACATCGTCTACCGGGTTCAATTAAAATAAAAACTAAACTACATATATTGGCGGTAATGTAAAAAAAGCTTGAGAGTTCTATGAACACTCAGTTGAAACGAAGTTCTTTTCCCTTTTTTGTAGGCGTTTACTATATACAGTCAGTATAGTTTACATTATAACTAATCAAGTTGATAGAGTTAAATTGTAAATTAAACGATAAAATATATTCATAAAATAAATAATGATAAATTAAACACTGAATGATATCATAACTATTTTCAACTTGTATTAAAACTTTTTCACACTCCATTGTATTGAAGAATAACATAAATATGAAAAAGATATGAGCACGACGCGTCAACTGTCACTTGCCTGTAACTATTCGTCTAATAGCTAGCAACGGTTTCAACAGCGAATTTAAATAAGCCAATCTTTATGTTCTTCCGAACAGCGTGCGGGCTACCTGGCTGCCGGTAAACGTTGTGTTTATTAGTGCATATTGCACCTCTACAGACAAAAATATTGATTTTCATATAATTTTAGAATGTTACGTTTTTCACTAACTTTGAAACGCTACTAAAATATGCAATTATTATTGCCAGACATTTTTGTTATTAACAATAATGTGCCAATGTTATTTTTTGTAAATAAAAAAAGTATATTCAAACCATGTTAAAATAGCTGTAATTTTAATATTATTTTATTTAGACATAAAAGAGGGTAAATTAAAAATAATATGTATAGAATATTTTAAGCTATAGCTATACTTTAGCGCAATACTGGCTGTATGATTAAGATAGCGATAATTGTGGAAGCGCCTGTTATAGACGTATGTATTCAAGATGGCGTCAGTCCCAAGTCATATGTCTACGTTTATCGTTGTTTTTTATTGTTTACGGTGAAGTCTCAATATCATAATGGTTAATATAATGAAATATGTTCTTTGCAATGGGAAAAATAAAATGGTTGGAAATCATATATTATTATTTATAAAGAATATCATCGGGCACATTATTGTCAATAACAAAATTGTCAGGCAGTGATAAAGTCATGTTTTTAATAGCGTTTAAAAGTTTACTGAAAAAAAAATGTTCCTAAAATTATTTATAAATCAAAATTTTGACCTGTAAAGGTGTGATGCGCATTAAAAAACACAACGTTAACCGGCTACCAGGTATCCTGAATCCTGTTTGGAAGGGCATAATATATCTTCATATTGAAGAACCAGCTTTTCTAAAATTCTCGTTCTTCCAACGTTGCTGGCTCTTGTACTAAGGTGTCGCAAAAAAGTCTAGTTACATTAACTACAAATTTTTGTCTTTCGTTCTCCTGGAGAACCCCTTGCGTTTTATGGGACAAAAAGTATCCTAGATGAGACCTTGTAATATTAGTTATCACTGTGTCAAGTTTCGTCAAAATTGTTTCAGTACTTTCAGAGTGATACGTGTTCACAGGGACAGACAGACAGATAAAAATTGTAAAAGGATTATTTTTGGCTTCTATATCGATAACAAAGTCTGCCCCGATCAGAATTTTCAAAAAATATTTAATGTACACATTTGGCTTTGTTACAGTTTTATTATAGTATAGATTGGGATTTTTTGGGCCAGGAACCATCTCGGGCGTCACAGAACACGTTACTAAATTATTATTACGATCTGTTCACTAGTTTCGGCATGCACAGAGGACAAACATTCATTTTTATATATAAAGATTAGCTCCCCCGACTAAGTCCACGTGAAATTTAATACAAATATATAGTAATTAATAAATTAACGTAGTACTTTAGCAGTGATGCGTGTCGAAACAAACCGACAGACAGACATTTCTAAAAATCGTTGAAATGTATTTTATTACTTATTCTTAGCCACCTCCAACACTTTTTTTCACAAAAATCTAAAAAAGTTCAGACACGTTAGATTGACATCCTTATTATATGTATAGAAAATATAAATACACAGTCAGTCATATAATATTAAGATTCCGCCAGCACGTGATATGCTTATAGGGCGATGCATGTTACTGATAATGTTTTTCTGATATTGCAGGTCTGTCTGCCAAGTTTGGTGTTTACCTATGGAATCTTCTTGCAACAATTAGCGGACCTGAAGGTTCCACTATGGTTGGGTATTACTGCGCCCACCCTGTACATTCTAGCGTACGGTCTTGCACGTAAGTTTTGTGTAATTTATCCCTAATGAGTGCTAATTTACTTTGTGGCATTTGTTTTTAAATTTATTATTATACACTGATACAGACACCAGTTTTTTTATCACCAACGAAGCGTGCGATTAACAGATCGTTGTAGATAAATAATATATTACTTTAGACTTGTGTTTTTATTCTATACAAATTTTGTAAATTATTGATAATAATAAATATTTTATTATTTTGTCCTTAGTAATAAAAATGTACAGAACTGGATTTTAAACCAGTTTCACTAAAATAATGTGATGGTTTTTTGATTGTCAAGTTGTTTTTGTTTTTGATTCAAAAAATAAAATTAATTATTTCATCATTGATTTCAGAATGCTGGTGCAGGGAAGCTGCAGATTCTTGGGGTGGGAGAGTGGGGTATCGCGTGATGGCCACTATAGGCCTTATGATTGTCGTAACGAGCCTGCTCATCTGCGCCCTCGTGCCGTATAGTCTGCAGCCATTTATTTATGGAATAATGGGAGGTTAGTGTTACTACTGTATATTTTAGTATATCTACATTTTGACAATAAACTGAAAATGTTTAATATATGTCGAAATACGTCAGCATCATTTTAAATTTCATATTTATTTTTCAGGGCTTGGATCGTCTCTAATATCTGCTCAAGTCGATGCAGTAATTTTTGATACATATGATTCACGTCTTGGACTGATTCGAGGAGTATGTTTCGCTGGTCAAGCGATTGGTCAGTCTCTATTCCCACATTTAATGACGGCAGTTATAGATCATTATGGATACTCACATTCCTTTATTATCTATGCCGCAATAACACTCCAGGCGTTACCAGCAATCATGCTCCTAAGAGTCAATGACACTATTAGAAGACCTGTCTCCTTCTCTAGATATTCCGATTTAGCTAAAACGTATGCAATATTTAGCAACGAGGGCCTAGATAATAATTATTATACAACTGAATTGCAGCTTCACGATTTAAGTAAAAAATGTTGGAAAAGTCCATCGGATGACAATTTGTATCGGGAAGTTGACGATAACGATGATGAAGTTTGTTATGATAATGACAATGCAACTATCACTCCACCTCCTAGCCCAGAAGAGAAAAGAAGAAATATCTTTGGAGTGGAAATATTACCAGAAATACCAGAGGAGAGTGAAGAAGAGGAAGATGAAAATTGCTTGTCCGAAAGAGATGTAAACAAGAAAAAGAATAGACTAAGCGTTGCTATCAAAAGACTGAGTACCCTAGGCGACACTTTAGATGATTGTATAACAAATCAAATAAGAAAAGATTCTCGTCAGAGTGAAAATGGCGAAGTCAAAGAGTATTCCGAAATCGAAGTTACGTATGACAATATTTCCCCAGTTACAGACATACAAAGAGAGAAAATATTTAACTCATTTAGTTTTCGTTGTCAGTCTGCTTATGCTAGTATGAGAAGGAAATTATGGATGCCATCATATAGAGTTTATAGAATACGGAGAAGGATGCTTTATTTTATGTATAGTATCAATGATACATTTATAAAACCTTTGACTAGATCCTTGTCTTGTTGGAGATTTTACCCTTCATTACTACTTGCTTTTGCCAAACTCAGTTTAACTGGAATAACTTTAGTTCTATTGCCAACGATGGGTACGCTAATGAAACCAAACATTTCAACGAGTGATACAAATTTTTTGATGTCTTTATATGGATTTACATGGATATGTTTTTTGTTAAGTACACCTTGGTTGGTTCAAACGCCAAAGAGAAATTACAAATATGTTGCGTTATTAGGTTTAACTATTTCAACAGCTGCTTGCTTTTGTAAGTTATTGTTATTTCTAAAATTTTATAATTGTCATAATTTTTGTGTTTCATGTATTTTTTTATTATTTGCAGTATTAGCAGAAGCCTATAATCATGATACTTTTTCTATCGGTTGCATCGTAGCTGGATTTGGTTACGGTGCGGTATCTTCATGCTGGGAGACTGCAGTACAAGACTATGTTGGTGCTAGGAAGTGGCCGAAAATTCATAGTACTTTAGAGACCTTATCGGCTACATTATTTGCTATCTTTGTTGTGGGAATATCATTTATTTTAGATGAAGAAGGAGGTTTACAATATTCTTTGTTTATTCTTGGCACTGTATTGTTTGTTATTGTAATCATTTGGTTAATAATAGCAGCAGTTTCAGTATACCTTACAAAAGTGAGATCAATGAGACTTGGTAGGCGTTTGTTGTTTTGAAGTTCTGTGTAAAATTTTTTTTGAACGTCTTTACTATGTAACCTATATATTGTTATACACTTATACATCGTGTATAGTTGCGATAATTGTACATTATCTAGATAAGAACTTGTAATATATGCTGAGTAAATTATTATTTTATATTAAACCAATGCCATTTTATCATAAGCCCTTGTCGTAAATCTAATTGTGCTGTGTCTCCAAGGTACTCGAGAAATCGTCGAAGTTTGGATTAACTAATATAAAGAATTTACATCCGTCGAAAAATTAACAAGGAGTCGCTCCTTAAATAAAAAAAAAGAATGACGCAAAATGTACATTGTTCCAGTTTTCTATATGAAGTAAAATAACGTTGCGAGAAAATAAACAAAAAGTATTATTTTAGATCTATGTCATTTTATTTCAAAAAATGTACGTATTTTTCCGTTGACATTTAGCCTTAATTCAGCTTTATGCCAATTATCGTAGTGCATTATGATGTCACTTTAAGTAGATCCAATTTTAATATAAAACTACAAAATTTATACTTTAGAGTAATCTCTGTATGAAATTTAATTTATAACATACTAGCTTCTGTTCGTGACTTCGCCCCCGTGGAATAATGACTTTGTGCTAACTAACACGTAGGGGAAGCTCTAAATGGTCGAAATGAGCTAACAACACTGAAGGAATTTTTCAAATCGGAGCGAATCCTTACATATTTCCATACAAACTTACATCTTCTATTTCTTATTGTTATTTTAAACCCTTGAGGGTAAAACTTTTACAAACTTTGAATGTCATATTTATTTATAACAGCCTAAAAAATTATACTAATATTCCAAGCTTTTAGCTCTAAAAATGACGATACTTCCATACAACTTTTCATCCCCCCTTTCAACATCATACAACCCTTTTCTTTGTATTAAAAAGTAGCTCCTTTCTCAGACTCTAGACCATCTGTGTACCAAATTTCAATTAAATCGGTTCAGTAGTTTCGGATTGAAAGCACGACAGACAGACAGATTCTACTTTCCCTCTCCTTACTTACTCTACTTACAGAAGTAACCCTACTTTCGCATTTATAATATTAGTGATTGATTTGATTTTGATTGAATTTAATTGATTTTATAACAAAGTGAGTTAACTACGAACTTTTAAATGCTCTATGTTACAAAGTGGCGATATTTTATACAGCCACCAAATAGCAAGATAATTACACTACTTATCTCTACTTTTAAAAATAACTTAAAGCACTTCATTTATTTTTAAGATAAAGTTAAGTCAATCGTGTAATCATGGCCAAATTTCAAACACATTTTCCCACAAAATATTTGTTTTGAGTTACTTCTTTTTTTTCTTTTTTGAGTTACTTCACTTCACCTTCACACCAATGTACTTACTGATTTTCATGTTTCGATTTTTTTAAGTTATAGGTGCATTTTATGGCCACATTTTTTTAAATTAGGTAATACCTAGCTGACCCGTGCAACTTCGTCTGCACCAAATCGGTTATTACCGGTTTCAATTGTATTTTTAAACGCAAATAATCTTAAAAAACCTAAAACCCTATTGCAGCGTTATCCAGCACTTCCAATCGTGAATCCAAACTATCCAGGGACTCACTCAAACATATACCCAGTTGGTATGTGAGAAATCTTTTAAAATAAGCCTAGAATCTGTTCGCAGCATTACCTAAAGTAGTATCATCAAAGTGAAGATCAAAACTAACTTACATATATTGCCGATAAATGTCTTCCCAGTACCCCTTGTAACTTCATCACGTAACATACTGTAAAAGTTGAACTTTATCTACATTAAATTTCCATTTTGTTTTAGTTGTTTGTTTTATAAGAATTTGTAAAGTATACGTGAAATCTGCATTCAATTTTAATTCGGTCACATTTATTTTACTTTTGACATACAAACCACCTTTTTTACTGAGATACTGAACTTGGGATAATATACCTTTCTAACAGTGAAAGAATTTTTGAAATCGGACCAGTAGTAGGTACCAAGCATTCCTCGAAAACAAAACTTTACCACTCATTATAATATTAGTATAAATACAACATAGTAACTGCAAACAGTAGTCCGGTGAAGCTGTTAAGACCTTGCTAGGTCAATAGCATGGTCAGTTCGAGAAAAAAAAATAACTGCATACACCTCAACTGATTTATTTTAATCTTAGATTCACAAACCTGAACCCAAGTACTTCACGACTCAACAACATTTAGAAAACTAATTTTATCAAATATCGAAACAACACACGTACTGATAGAACTCTAGTTGAGATTCATCTTCTACAATGCAATGTAACTATTATCTAGGTTTATGTTTTAGGAAAAAATCTTGTCACCTTTGTTTAGCAAACATTTTGTATACAATAAAATAAATGTAACAACATATAAGTGACAGTTTCGTTTACACATATTTTTTTCATATGAGGTTGATAATTACGCATAGAAACGTCATATAGCCGTAGCTCAGTTATAACGTACTGGACATTATATGGTCCGCCGGAGCCGACGGTTCGAATCCCGGCGATCTTTTATTTTGGTATTTTTTTTAAAGTAGCTTAGGGAAATATAGCTTATCTTTTTAGCTAATCTGTCTGCTATATATAGCATAATGAAAATTTACCAAAATCCGTCAAAAATTTCATTAACTACAAATTTTTGACTTTCGTCCGTTATCCTGGAGAATCGTCAAAATTGGTTCAGTACTTTCAGAGTGGTACGTGTTCAAAGGGACAGACAAACAGGCAGATCCTGGAGAATCCCTTGCGTTTTATGAGATAAAAAGTATCCTAGATGTAATATCGTAATATTAGTTATCACTGTGCCAAGTTTCGAGTGATGCGTGTTCACATTATTTTTGGCTTCTATATCGATAACAAAGTCTACCCCGATAAAAATTTTCAAAAAATATTTAATGTACAGATTTGACCTTGCTACAGTTTTATTATAGTATAGATATGAAGCATGTTAAGAGTGTGAAAGTAAACTAAGCCTTCTTAAAGTGATTACCAGAATGCTTTATTGGAATACGTAGGTATATATTGCCTAAACCATAAAATATCATTTAAAATAAAATATACGTGCTTACATTATAGCATTATATCAATATTTAATGGATTGATTATAATAATGTAACAGAATCTATTGGTATGTTCATTATGTTGCAACTCGATTCATTTTCACGTCAAAGTTTGTTTATTATGTTGTAACTCCACCTCACCCTGATTTGTTTTTTACAATTGGGATTGGATCGTAAGTGAAGTTTCTTTTAAGTTTTTAATCATGAACGCACCAGATGTTAAGTGACAATGTACTCAGATCAAGATGTTGACAAGCTTAATTTAGAGACAACTAAATCTAAGTGCAACTACCAGAGCACCTACCGGATGCCTACAGGAGTTTTTTTTTATATTTTATAGGTTTCACCACAATCCCATCTAATGTTAAAATGGTAAATACGCTAAACCCTGCAGGGGTTGGCTTTCAAGGGCAGCAGCCGCAACATACCGACAGGTGCTTGGTGACTGATTTTCAATTTGCGGGTGGTTGGTAGCTAGTTGGACTTAGAAAAAGTCCTTACATTAGTTTCATTACAATGTTTTCCTTCACCGAAAGCTCCGATTCAGTTGCTAGAATTTGACCTACGTCTATTGATTAGTACCCGTCCGTCTCTACACGCCCGCGTAACCACAGATCACGCCGCCGTGGTCTGGAGGTAAATTTCGCTCCCGCACACTCACCGCACCCCCTCTCAGCAGCGGCTCAAGCCTAGGTCCGATCCCCGGAGTGGAGCCCTCGAGCACGCTGCTATCGTGATACAGTGACACCGAAAAATTGCAATCGCTAGTCGAACAACACAACACAGATCACCCCCACATACACACAGGTACACATATGGTGGAAGAGTTTTTTTTCCATATCTTCGAACTGGGTTAGTTTTGATTATTCTAGTTGTCAGACACGAAATACACGGTTGAATTCGTAAGGCTCACATACCGGTACACATGTGTGTAACAGGAATGCTTATCCTTATGTTGCATCTAAGGCAACAGCCCAAGCCGAGGTTCAGCCACTCTGGCACCCTTGAGCTTGTTGCCAAGTGACAAAGTCTTAGTCTTAGTCTTAGCTCTCGCCTTAGTCCGGTGAAGCTGTGAAGAAGGCCTGTCAGGCCAATAGCGTCGTCAGTTCAAAATAAAAAACTACGTCCATTGACACGGGTTTCTAAACATGCTATTAACTAAGCCATCATCGCTTCATAATATACGTTTAAAAAGTATGTAACGATAAATTAAAATATTATTTGGAAATATTTATAAATTGTGTCATACTTACGTATAAATTTAGTCACTTTACTTGGTACGAAGTAGGTATATTATGAAATAGTTTTTCATAAAGGCTTCATAATGACAATTTTTCAAGGACATAACGCAGTAATCCAATTTTCCTAACTGCTTTAAGAAAAACAAATATTTGTTTATTCATTAGTTACCTGTTCTAAGAACGCATCGTATTATTGATGTCACTTTGTTATCTGTTATCATATGAAATTATTTTATTGCGGTAAAATCTTTGTTAATTACTCACCAACAAATGTAGTCAATTGGAACGTAAAAATAAGTATGCTTTCGATTATAGTAATGTTGCAAAATGTTTGAATTTTCAGTCATAATTTTTACATATCACAATAATTTGAATCTACTAATGATTATAGGATCCAAGTTCCTTACGCAGCTTGCGGTAGGGGTTAGTAGACATCATCACGTAAAGAAAAGCGTTACAGATGTAAAAAAGAACGGAAGTTGAAGAAAAAGTGTTAGGAACTTCGCCCCAAAACCCACACGTCTACCTTTTTCAAAATATATCACAGAACAACTACTTCCTTCGATTAATTAAGTTTATAAAAAGTCACAAACGAGTTTTCGGCGTAAATTTAAAGAATGGTTTCTTACTGCTAGGACTAGATACATAAAACAATCTCTTTTTATTTACTCAGTAGCTTCTACTTTCCGTAGGACACGTGACAGGCTATAGTATAATGTACACACAATAGTGCATGTCAAGGATGTAATTCACGTTTCTTGTGAGTGAAGAAGAGTTGATCAAGCGCTCACCATGTCGGACCAATTCTTAATTTCGGCGCTTTTACAATAACAAGCAACAAAATTATTTTATATCTATACTAGCAGGCCTGGCAGACGTTGTCCCGCCCTGCTTATGAAAAAATCCTTGACAAATTATATACTAAAACGTTCCTCATGAATCACCCTATCCACTGATGAAAGCCGCATGAAAATCCGTACGGTACTTTTTGAGTTTATCGCGAACAGACAGACAGACAGACGCGGTAGGGGGCTTTGTTTTATACTATGTAATAATAATAATATAGAATATTATGTAACTATCTATCCATCTCTATGTATCTATATTATATCTATATTTATTTATTTATTTATTTAATAAGAACTTCACAACACAATCATGATATTTTAAAAACATATGGATATAATTACAGAGTGCCAATTATGAAGTAATACGTTTATATATAGAACTAGCAGGCCCGGCAGACGATGTCCCGCCCTGATTATAAAAAAAATCCTTGACAAATTATATACCAAAACGTTCCTCATAAATCACTTTATCCACTGGTGAAAACCGCTTGAAAATCCGTTCAGTAGTTTTTGAGTTTATCGCGAACAGACAGACAGACAGACGCGGTAGGGGAATTTGTTTTATACTATGTAATGATAACAGCTGACTGACGGAAAATTATAGATTTTCATATGAACTTTTATCTCCTTCTTACTAATTGAAGGGTTGAATTTCCTAATATCCTTTCTTAATGCACACCTACAGTGTAATATACAGTGTAACTCGTTTACAATTGCCCACGGCCTTAAACATAGTATTTTAGGTCTTGCTTTAATATCAAGTCAGTCAATCAGTTATTACTTTACATATTATATAGATACCAACTTAGTTTTATTACTGCATAAGGTTGTCCTCTCGAAGAATTTAATTCGCATACCAATGCATTGTGTTTTATCAATCCTCCGTTACGTGTTGAGCGTGTATGAAAATGTCTTCAACTTTCAGGTGTCTTTCTGATATATTTTTGTTCATCATCAGTCGATAATATTACTGAAATTTCTAATTACTTAACATGCCAATTTTATTCAATGGTTTTATTACAGTCTTAGGCTAGCAACTACGTTGTAAGAAACAAAAATGGTACGCATGACAAGTATTACAAAAATGCAGTAAGTACATAAAGCACGATCCAAATATTTGGCAAATATAGATAAAATTAGATAAAAGCCAGACTGAATATCAAAATTTGCTGTGAACTAATAGTGGAGAAATTTATTTATTCATACACAACTATGTACCTTAGGAATTTTTGTATTTCGAGAATAATTCAATTTTTGTCGAATGTCTCAATTTACATAAGAACACCAGAATAGCTAGGAAAGATTAAAGTTTCGGAGGAAATCAGCAAAATTAATAGACTAGCCTCTGCTCGCGACTTCGTCCGCGTGGAATAGTTACTTTGGGCTAAAGCTATCATGCAGCGTAAGCTCTCAAGAGGAAAAAAAATCCGATTTTGAAACATTCTTCATTGGTGCTCCGCTCCTATTGGTCTTAGCGCGATGATATATAGCTATATAACACTGAAAGATTTTTTCAAATCGGATCAGTAGTTCCTGAGATTAACCTCTACATCGTTACAAGCTCACAAACTTTACCTCTTTATAACAGTAGTATAGGGGAAAACATTATTATATTGTAGACATTATATACCTGTTTATTAATTTATGTTAGCATTTGGCTACCGTCTTGTTTGATATTAAATATCGTTGTACTTGTGATGTGTATATCAATATATAACTATAGATATGTTGTAGAAAGCAAGCTACTTGACTTTGTGGCCCAGCAAAGCAGCAAATTTACAGCTTGAGATTGTCTAAGCGAGCAGTAGAAAATAAAACTATTACCCTAATTTTCTTTTTTTTTTTTATATCATAGGAGGCAAACGAACTGGCGGGTCACCTTATGTTAAGTGATCACCACCGTCCATAGACACTTGCAACATCAGGAGAGTCGCAAGTGCGTTGCCAGTCTGTGTTTGGGTGAGGGAGGAAAGGGGACGGGGAAGGAGGAAAGGGATGTGGGCCTCCGGCGCTCTCACTGACCGAACGAAACGCAACAATGCAAGCACTGTTACTTCACGTCGGTTTAATCTTCTATCACACATATTTAGTTTCGTTGTAGAATTCGAAACAAGAAAACCATGAATAGAACCGCTTAGAACCACACAGAAAGTGTCGGTATTTTGTAAAGGCGATCTTTGGATCTTGTGCCAAATATCATTAGTCATCACGTAATAAATAATTAAAACAATATTAAATTTTATTACAATATGTAATTACGTTAGTTATGTACGCAAATCAAACAAAGTCATTAAGCGACGCAGACTTAAAATCGGAGGAAACAAGGTGTCAACTCTATTTGTTTAATGTCGACCTAATCTAATGTGTAATGTAAATGAGTCGCGGTTATGCTAACAGTGGTTTATAATATCGTCATTCATACCGGATGACTTATCAACGATTCAAGCATTCTCCTGAGAACTACAACGACAAACACTCGAAAGTATACTCCGAAACGACCGAACACTAATTTGCTGAGACATTTTTGAAGATAGATATAAACTAAGTTTAAAATGTAGCAATGGGGTTTAAGAAGCAAAAACTCACCAGCATTCAAGGATTGATAGCTTTGGTAAAGATCTCTTTATTTTTATTAACAAAATATAAGTAGTTAATATTTGGTTCACTATATAACAAATGTTAATCGTTTTTTTTTTAAATGTGTGTTTATTTATAACGAGAATTCTTCCTTAAACATTTTTGATTAGTAATTCAAATTTTCCAAAGAATAGTAGGTTATTAAAGAAGTGTTTTATAGAAACAGGGTTTCACTGAGAAATCCAAGATATACACTTAATAGGAATTGCTTAGATTTTGATTGAAAAAAAATTACGGAACTGACTATACGCTCTTGACTTGATGGGACTTCAGAGCTTCACCGGACTAAGAAATAAAAGTATGTTGATAGAATATGTAGGTACTAAAAAAATTGATAGAATACTTATCCAATAAATTTGAGATTCATCGCTTATTACTTATGTGAATGATAAAAACTTACGCGTTTAATATTTAAAGAAGTTTTTTGTAATTATAAGATGCATCCGTGATGCAAGAAGTATTTACATTGATATTGAATAGAATAATAACTTATCTTTACAGCTGGAATATGGTGTAAGGGAAAATACAATTAGTTTATGCATTACGAATTTTACAAAACTGTATATGCCATATTTTATAAATTAAGATATATCGATAATTTAAAGTTAGTTTTAGATCGTTTTTGTAGTTATGTTTGACAATCCACAATTTTGAAACAATTTATCATTAGTATACATTCCAGGTTACCTAGATATCAAGTCTCTTTATTTTGCCATAAAAGCGATAGAATCAATGTAGGATATTTGTCCATCGTTCCCAGATTATCACTAAATATAACGAACTGGTTAAAAAACATCACACTATAAACATATTTGCCAATGAAATGTATCAATTTATAAAGGAAATTTATACTTTATTATCTTTTAAATTAACACTATTTTAAAACTTTTTTTTAAATTTTGTTTTAGTTAACACTTCGATCTCGTTGGCATTTTAAAACCCTTTTTAGTGCATTATTACTGTAGTTTAATTATATTCATTATCGTATATCCTATCGTAGTTGATAAGAAAATTCATTAGTCTATAAGAATGCTGTGATGAATTGTAACTAGGAACATAATTAATTTCAACACTTCTTATATCTGTTATGCCTACTTCAGAATATTATATTTTTGATGTTGATTCATTTCAATTAAACAACTAAATAATACGGATATTTACTTTTAGGTTTTGACAATATTACCATTAGCGGTATCGATCAACATTAATTGCAACGGAAAGGCTTTTCACTGTATTAACTCGACACATTTTATGATATGTGTGGATTTAGGTGGTGGTCTGTCGAGTACAATAGACGATTTTGTTATACCGTGTCCACCTACGACGGAATGTCATACGAACAATCGATTTGAATGTGAATTTCCACGTATCACTACTTCATTGCCTACACTTAAACAATTAGTATCAACGACACGAGCTACTACTACCACACTTGAATCTACGACTACATTACCACAAAATATATCAGCTAAAACCGATGCTCCACAAAATGTGTTAGACAATAAGACGCACAATTATTTCAATACAGCGAGCTCAACAACCGCTTTTGAGAAAGGTATGAATACCGTTGTTACTTCGACCGAAGCTACATTTAACTTAAATGTTAAAACATCAAAGAACACCAATGAAATAACAGTACCACCTGAATCGACGACAACATACGACGAACACAAATTTTTGCTACATGAAAATACCCAAAGTTCCTCGTCTATCCTAATAACAAATCAAGAGACAGAAACGCCACCAATTGATCAATCATCTGTTCAATCAATTGGCTTAGTTATTGTTAATACTACTGACAATAAAAATGGTAAACATACCATACACGGAGAAATAAGCTTTATTAACAACGAAACTAATAAACAGTCGGCGCCAAAAGCATATGCGACAAAATATGTATTAAGTGCTACACTAGACCAGTTAAATACTAATACAAGTAAGATGACCGAAATAGTAAATTCTTATGCATCCGAAATATCGCAAATAAAAAACAAAAATTTAACTTCTACACCGATGTTATCAACAGATCTGACCACAGAACGTTCGGATTCATCAACAACTACGATGATAAAAAATCTTCCACATACTACTCACCACACTCTACCACATTCTACTGCGATCAACTATGGTTTACCCACAGTATATACAAACACAAATGAAGTAATTTCCAAATCAGAGGTTACAAGAGAAATATTTGTACCTACAACCACTGAGATAATTTCCACAAGTGGTACAATGGATGGTATTACAGAATCTCTATCTACATCAGATGGTAACCAGCTTTCTCCGCTTACCTTATTACAAGATACAATAATAACAACTCCTTCAAATTTTGCAACTAGTTACTTACAATACAATTTACCAAAGCAAAACACAAACAAAAATGATGCATTTAGTACGGTAGATGCTACTACGGAAATGGCATTTTTTACAGTACCTGAAACAATTCCCGTAAGCGATGGAATAGACGTCACTTCTAAAATTATGCTAAATAAGGATATCATTAGCCAAAATAATTCTGAAGTAAGTTTACAAAATTTAGTGGCAACTACTTTGAATACTGTTACAAGTTTAGCTGGATCGATAAAGATATCAACACAAAACCCAAGCGTAAATGAAATCGTTAATAAAACAGACGGTACCTCAGAAATAATGGGCTCCTCTGCAACTGAACCTCTTACTGGAAGTAGTGGAGTAAATACTACTCCTAAAACTACATTTACGGAAGATGTCACAAAACAAAATTATTCAGACATAATACTGAACAATGTATCGACCCCGACTACGAACGTTGTAACAAGTTTTAAGGGGACAAATAACAATATACTAATACAAAACTCAAGCGTAAATGAAGTTGCTACCAAAGCAGATATTTCCACAGATACTACGGTTTCTTCAGTAACTGAGATAACAACCGTAGCCCGCGGGATGGATGTCACTTCTACAACTCTATCTAACACGGACATCCGTGAGCAAAATCATAGTGAAATAATACCAACTAATACAATAGCAACTACTTCGAGTACTGTTACAAGTCTAGATGGATCGAGTAAGATATCAGTACAAAACACAAACGTAAGTGATATCGTTAATAAAGCAGACACTACCCCAGAAACAATGGCTTCTTCAGCAAATGAGCCTGTTACTGCAAGTAGTGGAATAAATGCTACATCTAAAACTCCATTTACGGCAGATGTCATAAAACAAAATTATTCTGAAATAATATTGAACAATGTATCGACCTC
Source organism: Antheraea yamamai (assembly GCA_036509395.1). NCBI lineage: Eukaryota > Metazoa > Arthropoda > Insecta > Lepidoptera > Saturniidae > Antheraea > Antheraea yamamai. The sequence continues at coordinate 15,680,655 of AP028436.1, read as the reverse complement.
GACTTCGAACATTGTAACAAGTTTTGAGGGGACAAATAACAATATACTAATACAAAACTCGAGCGTAAATGAAGCTGGTACCAAAGCAGATGTTTCCGCAGGTACTACGGTTTCTTCAGTAACTGAGATAACTACCGTAGCCCGCGGAATGGATGTCACTTATACAACTGTGTCTGCCACAGACATCGGTAAGCAAAATCACATTGAAATAACACCAAATAGCATAACAGCAACTACTTCGAGTATTGTTACAAGTCTAGATGGGTCGAGCAAGATACCAGTACAAAACAAAAGCGTAAGTGATATTGTTAATAAAGCAGACGCTACCACAGAAACAATGGCTTCTTCAGCAAATGAGCCTGTTACTGCAAGAAGCGGAATAAATGCTACATCTAAAACTCCATTTATGGAAGATGTCATAAAACGAAATTATTCTGAAATAATACTGAATAATGTATCAACCCCGACTACGAACGTTGTAACAAGTTTGGAGGGGACAAATAACAATATACTAATACAAAACTCGAGTATAAATGAAGCTGCTACCAAAGCAGATATTTCCACAGATACTACGGTTTCTTCAGTAACTGAGATAACAACCGTAGCCCGCGGGATGGATGTCACTTCTACAACTCTATCTAACACGGACATCCGTGAGCAAAATCATAGTGAAATAATACCAACTAATACAATAGCAACTACTTCGAGTACTGTTACAAGTCTAGATGGATCGAGTAAGATATCAGTACAAAACACAAACGTAAGTGATATCGTTAATAAAGCAGACACTACCCCAGAAACAATTGCTTCTTCAGCAAATGAGCCTGTTACTGCAAGAATCGGAATAAATGCTACATCTAAAACTCCATTTATGGAAGATGTTATAAAACGAAATTATTCTGAAATAATACTGAATAATGTATCGACCCCGACTACGAACGTTGTAATAAGTTTGGAGGGGACAAATAACAATATACTAATACAAAACTCGAGTATAAATGAAGCTGCTACCAAAGCAGATATTTCCACAGATACTAGGGTTTCTTCAGTAACTGAGATAACTACCGTAGCCCGCGGAATGGATGTCACTTCTACAACTCTATCTATCACGGACATCGGCGAGCAAAATCATAGTGAAATAATACCAACTAATATAATAGCAACTACTTCGAGTACTGTTATAAGTCTAGATGGGTCGAGCAAGATACCAGTACAAAACACAAGCGTAAGTGATATCGTTAATAAAGTAGACGCTACCACAGAAACAATGGCTTCTTCAGCAAATGAGCCTGTTATTGTAAGTAGCGGAATAAATGTTACTTCTGAAACTCCATTTACGGAAGATGTCATAAAACAAAATTATTCTGAAATAATACTGAATATTGTATCGACTCCGACTACGAACGTTGTAACAAGTTTTGAGGGGACAAATAACAATATACTAATACAAAACTCGAGCGTAAATGAAGCTGCTACAAAAGCAGATGTTTCCGCAGGTACTACGGTTTCTTCAGTAACTGAGATAACTACCGTAGCCCGCGGGATGAATATCACTTCTACAACTCTATCTAACACGGACATCGGTGAGCAAAATCATAGTGAAATAATACCAACTAATATAATAGCAACTACTTCGAGTACTGTTATAAGTCTAGATGGGACAAGCAAGATACCAATACAAAACACAAGCGTAAGTGATATCGTTAATAAAGTAGACGCTACCACAGAAACAATGGCTTCTTCATCAAATGAGCCTGTTACTGCAAGTAGCGGAATAAATGTTACTTCTAAAACTCAATTTACGGAAGATGTCATAAAACAAAATTATTCTGAAATAATACTGAATAATGTATTGACCCCAACTTCGAACATTGTAACAAGTTTTGAGGGGACAAATAACAATATACTAATACAAAACTCGAGCGTAAATGAAGTTGCTACCAAAGCAGATATTTCCACAGATACTACGGTTTCTTCAGTAACTGAGATAACTACCATAGCCCGCGGAATGGATGTCACTTCTACAACTCTATCTATCACAGACATCGGTGAGCAAAATCATAGTGAAATAATACCAACTAATATAATAGCAACTACTTCGAGTACTGTTATAAGTCTAGATGGGTCGAGCAAGATACCAGTACAAAACACAAGCGTAAGTGATATCGTTAATAAAGTAGACGCTACCACAGAAACAATGGCTTCTTCAGCAAATGAGCCTGTTATTGTAAGTAGCGGAATAAATGTTACTTCTGAAACTCCATTTACGGAAGATGTCATAAAACAAAATTATTCTGAAATAATACTGAATATTGTATCGACTCCGACTACGAACGTTGTAACAAGTTTTGAGGGGACAAATAACAATATACTAATACAAAACTCGAGCGTAAATGAAGCTGCTACAAAAGCAGATGTTTCCGCAGGTACTACGGTTTCTTCAGTAACTGAGATAACTACCGTAGCCCGCGGGATGAATATCACTTCTACAACTCTATCTAACACGGACATCGGTGAGCAAAATCATAGTGAAATAATACCAACTAATATAATAGCAACTACTTCGAGTAATGTTATAAGTCTAGATGGGTCGAGCAAGATACCAGTACAAAACACAAGCGTAAGTGACATCGTTAATAAAGTAGACGCTACCACACAAACAATGGCTTCTTCAACAAATGAGCCTGTTACTGCAAGTAGCGGAATAAATGTTACTTCTAAAACTCAATTTACGGAAGATGTCATAAAACAAAATTATTCTGAAATAATACTGAATAATGTATCAACCCCGACTACGAACGTTGTAACAAGTTTGGAGGGGACAAATAACAATATACTAATACAAAACTCGAGTATAAATGAAGCTGCTACCAAACCAGATATTTCCACAGATACTACGGTTTCTTCAGTAACTGAGATAACAACCGTAGCCCGCGGGATGGATGTCACTTCTACAACTCTATCTAACACGGACATCCGTGAGCAAAATCATAGTGAAATAATACCAACTAATACAATAGCAACTACTTCGAGTACTGTTACAAGTCTAGATGGATCGAGTAAGATATCAGTACAAAACACAAACGTAAGTGATATCGTTAATAAAGTAGACGCTACCACACAAACAATGGCTTCTTCAACAAATGAGCCTGTTACTGCAAGTAGCGGAATAAATGTTACTTCTAAAACTCAATTTACGGAAGATGTCATAAAACAAAATTATTCTGAAATAATACTGAATATTGTATCGACACCGACTACGAACGTTGTAACAAGTTTTGAGGGGACAAATAACAATATACTAATACAAAACTCGAGCGTAAATGAAGTTGCTACCAAAGCAGATATTTCCACAGATACTGCGGTTTCTTCAGTAACTGATATAACTACCATAGCCCGCGGAATGGATGTCAATTCTACAACTCTATCTATCACGGACATCGGTGAGCAAAATCATAGTGAAATAATACCAACTAATATAATAGCAACTACTTCGAGTACTGTTATAAGTCTAGATGGGTCGAGCAAGATACCAGTACAAAACACAAGCGTAAGTGACATCGTTAATAAAGTAGACGCTACCACAGAAACAATGGCTTCTTCAGCAAATGAACCTGTTACTGCAAGTAGCGGAATAAATGTTACTTCTAAACCTCCATTTACGGAAGATCCATTAAAACAAAATTATTCTGAAATAATACTGAATATTGTATCGACCTCGACTTCGAACATTGTAACAAGTTTTGAGGGGACAAATAACAATATACTAATACAAAACTCGAGCGTAAATGAAGATGCTACCAAAGCAGATGTTTCTGCAGATACTACGGTTTCTTCAGTAACTGAGATAACTACCGTAGCCCGCGGAATGGATGTCAATTTTACAACTCTATCTATCACGGACATCAGTGAGCAAAGTCATAGTGACATAATACCGAGTAATATAATAGCAACTACTCCGAGTACTGTTACAAGTCTAGATGGGTCGAGCAAGATACCAGTACAAAACACAAGCGTAAGTGACATCGTTAATAAAGGAGACGCTACCACAGAAACAATGGCTTCTTCAGCAAATGAGCCTGTTACTGCAAGTAGCGGAATAAATGTTACTACTAAAACTCAATTTACGGAAGATGTCATAAAACAAAATTATTCTGAAATAATACTGAATAATGTATTGACCCCGACTTCGAACATTGTAACAAGTTTTGAGGGGACAAATAACAATATACTAATACAAAACTCGAGCGTAAATGAAGTTGCTACCAAAGCAGATATTTCCACAGATACTGCGGTTTCTTCTGTAACTGATATAACTACCATAGCCCGCGGAATGGATGTCAATTCTACAACTCTATCTATCACGGACATCGGTGAGCAAAATCATAGTGAAATAATACCAACTAATATAATAGCAACTACTTCGAGTACTGTTATAAGTCTAGATGGGTCGAGCAAGATACCAGTACAAAACACAAACGTAAGTGACATCGTTAATAAAGTAGACGCTACCACAGAAACAATGGCTTCTTCAGCTAATGAGCCTGTTACTGCAAGTAGCGGAATAAATGTTACTTCTAAAACTCAATTTACGGAAGATATCATAAAACAAAATTATTCTGAAATAATACTGAATAATGTATCGACCCCGACTTCGAACATTATAACAAGTTTTGAGGGGACAAATAACAATATACTAATACAAAACTCGAGCGTAAATGAAGTTGCTACCAAAGCAGATATTTCCACAGATACTGCGGTTTCTTCAGTAACTGAGATAACTACCGCAGCCCGCGGAATGGATGTCAATTCTACAACTCTATCTATCACGGACATCAGTGAGCAAAGTCATAGTGACATAATACCGAGTAATATAATAGCAACTACTCCGAGTACTGTTACAAGTCTAGGTGGGTCGAGCAAGATACCAGTACAAAACACAAGCGTAAATGATATCGTTAATAAAGGAGACGCTACCACAGAAACAATGGCTTCTTCAGCAAATGAGCCTGTTACTGCAAGTAGCGAAATAAATGCTACATCTAAAACTACATTTACGGAAGATGTTATAAATCAAAATTATTCTGAAATAATACTGAACAATGTATCGACCCCGGCTTCGAACATTGTAACAAGTTTTGAGGGGACAAATAACAATATACTAATACAAAACTCGAACGTAAATGAAGTTGCTACCAAAGCAGATATTTCCACAGATACTGCGGTTTTTTCAGTAACTGAGATAACTACCGCAGCCCGCGGAATGGATGTCAATTCTACAACTCTATCTATCACGGACATCAGTGAGCAAAGTCATAGTGACATAATACCGAGTAATATAATAGCAACTACTCCGGGTACTGTTACAAGTCTAGATGGGTCGAGCAAGATACCAGTACAAAACACAAGCGTAAGTGATATCGTTAATAAAGGAGACGCTACCACAGAAACAATGGCTTCTTCAGCAAATAAGCCTGTTACTGCAAGTAGCGAAATAAATGCTACGTCTAAACCTCCATTTACGGAAGATCCATTAAAACAAAATTATTCTGAAATAATACTGAATATTGTATCGACCTCGACTTCGAACATTATAACAAGTTTTGAGGGGACAAATAACAATATACTGATACAAAACTCGAGCGTAAATGAAGATGCTACCAAAGCAGATGTTTCTGCAGGTACTACGGTTTCTTCAGTAACTGAGATAACTACCGTAGCCCACGGAATGGATGTCAATTTTACAACTCTATCTATCACGGACATTAGTGAGCAAAGTCATAGTGACATAATACCGAGTAATATAATAGCAACTACTCCGAGTACTGTTACAAGTCTAGATGGGTCGAGCAAGATACTAGTACAAAACACAAGCGTAAGTGATATCGTTAATAAAGGAGACGCTACCATAGAATCAATGGCTTCTTCAGCAAATGAGCCTGTTACTGCAAGTAGCGAAATAAATGCTACATCTAAAACTACATTTACGGAAGATGTTATAAATCAAAATTATTCTGAAAGAATACTGAACAATGTATCAACCCCGACTTCGAACATTGTAACAAGTTTTGAGGGGATAAATAACAATATACTAATACAAAACTTGAGCGTAAATGAAGATGCTACCAAAGCAGATGTTTCTGCAGGTACTACGGTTTTTTCAGTAACTGAGATAACTACCGCAGCCCGCGGAATGGATGTCAATTCTACAACTCTATCTATCACGGACATTAGTGAGCAAAGTCATAGTGACATAATACCGAGTAATATAATAGCAACTACTCCGAGTACTGTTACAAGTCTAGATGGGTCGAGCAAGATACTAGTACAAAACACAAGCGTAAGTGATATCGTTAATAACGGAGACGCTACCACAGAATCAATGGCTTCTTCAGCAAATGAGCCTGTTACTGCAAGTAGCGAAATAAATGCTACATCTAAAACTACATTTACGGAAGATGTTATAAATCAAAATTATTCTGAAAGAATACTGAATAATGTATCGACCCCGACTACGAACGTTGTAACAAGTTTGGAGGGGACAAATAACAATATACTAATACAAAACTCGAGTATAAATGAAGCTGCTACCAAAGCAGATATTTCCACAGATACTGCGGTTTTTTCAGTAACTGAGATAACTACCGCAGCCCGCGGAATGGATGTCAATTCTACAACTCTATCTATCACGGACATCAGTGAGCAAAGTCATAGTGACATAATACCGAGTAATATAATAGCAACTACTCCGAGTACTGTTACAAGTCTAGGTGGGTCGAGCAAGATACCAGTACAAAACACAAGCGTAAATGATATCGTTAATAAAGGAGACGCTACCACAGAATCAATGGCTTCTTCAGCAAATGAGCCTGTTACTGCAAGTAGCGAAATAAATGCTACATCTAAAACTACATTTACGGAAGATGTTATAAATCAAAATTATTCTGAAAGAATACTGAACAATGTATCAACCCCGACTTCGAACATTGTAACAAGTTTTGAGGGGATAAATAACAATATACTAATACAAAACTCGAGCGTAAATGAAGCTGCTACCAAAGCAGATGTTTCCGCAGGTACTACGGTTTCTTCAGTAACTGAGATAACTACCGTAGCCCGCGGAATGGATGCCAATTCTACAACTCTATCTATCACGGACATCGGTGAGCAAAATCATAGTGATATAATACACACTAATATAATAGCAATTACTGCGAGTACTGTTACAAGTCTAGATGGGTCGAGCAAGATACCAGTACAAAACACAAGCGTAAGTGATGTCGTTAATAAAGGAGACGCTACCACAGAAACAATGGCTTCTTCAGCAAATGAGCCTGTTACTGCAAGTAGCGAAATAAATGCTACATCTAAAACTCTATTTACGGAAGATGTCATAAAACAAAATTATTCTGAAATAATACTGAACAATGTATCGACCCCGATTTCGAACATTGTAACAAGTTTTGAGGGGACAAATAACAATATACTAATACAAAACTCAAGCGTAAATGAAGCTGCTAGCAAAGCAGATGTTTCTGCAGGTACTACGGTTTCTTCAGTAACTGAGATAACTACCGTAGCCGGCGGAATGGATGTCAATTCTACAACTCTATCTATCACGGACATCAGTGAGCAAAGTCATAGTGACATAATACCGAGTAATATAATAGCAACTACTCCGAGTACTGTTACAAGTCTAGATGGGTCCAGCAAGATACCAGTACAAAACACAAGCGTAAATGATATCGTTAATAAAGGAGACGCTACCACAGAGACAATGGCTTCTACAGCAAATGAGCCTGTTACTGCAAGTAGCGAAATAAATGCTACATCTAAAACTACATTTACGGAAAATGTCATGAAACAAAATTATTCTGAAATAATACTGAACAATGTATCGACCCCGACTTCGAACATTGTAACAAGTTTTGAGGGGACATATAACAATATACTAATAGAAAAATCGAGCGTAAATGAAGCTGCTACCAAAGCAGATGTTTCCGCAGGTACTACGGTTTCTTCAGTAACTGAGATAACTACCGTAGCCCGCGGAACGGATGTCAATTCTACAACTCTATCTATCACGGACATTGGTGAGCAAAATCATAGTGACATAATACCAACTAATACAATAGCAACTACTTCGAGTACTGTTACAAGTCTAAATGGGTCAAGCAAGATACCAGTACAAAACACAAGCGTAAGTGATATCGTTAATAAAGCATACACTACCACAGAAACAATGGCTTCTTCAACAAATGAGCCTGTTACTGCAAGTACCGGAATAAATGCTACGTCTGAAACTCCATTTACGGAAGATGTCATAAAACGAGATTATTCTGAAATAATACTGAATAATGTATCGACCCCGACTACGAACGTTGTAACAAGTTTTGAGGGGACAAATAACAATATACTGATACAAAACTCGAGCGTAAATGAAGCTGCTACCAAAGCAGATATTTCCACAGATACTGCGGTTTCTTCAGTAACTGAGATAACTACTGTAACCCGCGGAATGGATGTTACTTCTACAACTCTATCTAACACGGACATCGGTGAGCAAAATCATAGTGACATAATACCAACTAATACAATAGCAACTACTTCGAGTACTGTTACAAGTCTAGATGGATCGAGCAAGATATCAGTACAAAACACAAGCGTAAGTGATATCGTTAATAAAGCAGACACTACCCCAGAAACAATGGCTTCTTCAACAAATGAGCCTGTTACTGCAAGTAGCGGAATATATACTAAGTCTAAAACTCCATTTACGGAAGATGTCATAAAAGAAAATTATTCTGAAATAATACTGAACAATGTATCGACCCCGACTTCGAACATTGTAACAAGTTTTGAGGGGACAAATAACAATATACTAATACAAACATCGAGCGTAAATGAAGCTTCTACCAAAGCAGACGTTTCCGCAGACACTACGGTTTCTTCAGTAACTGAGGTAACTACGGTAGCCCGCGGAATCGATGTCGCTTCTACAACTCTATATATCACGGACATCGGTGAGCAAAATCATACTGAAATAACACCAAATAGCTTGACAGCAACTGCTTCGAGTATTGTTACAAATTTAGATGAGTCGAACCAGATACCAGCACAAAAGGCAAACGTAAATGAAATCGTTAATAAGACAGACGCTATCACAGAAACAATGGTTTCCTCAGCAACTGAGCCTGTTACTGTAGGTAGCGGAATGAATGTCACTTCTAAAGTTCTATTTACGAAAGATGTTATCAAACAAAATTCATCATGGCCTATAAACAAAACATCGATGAATTCAACATCCGAATTAAATACAGTATCTACCACTTATGACAATTTAGTGACAATTGATGATTCACTTACGACTGCAAACAATCCAGAATTCTCAATTACTTCTAATGTATCTGGTGATCGTGAAATTGTGAAAAAAATACCCAACTATAATCTAAACAGTAAACTTCCTTTTATAAATAATACCGGGACAAAAATCAATAATACACATGATATAAAACAAGAAAAAAATACTCCGACTGTAACATTCGTCGGGTTAGAGACTGTGTGGAATAGAAGCCTACCTCCTTCAAAGGAAAATAGTGTATTCAAAGTTTCACATAATGATTCAATTATTACAAATGAACCGATAACTACCCGAACAGATAATGATACATTATACGATAAAGTGGTAAACGATAATCAAACTACTTTTGTTAATAGTACAGCGTTAATGTTAGACGAAAGTCATGATTCAAAAAAATACCTAACAACCGAAGAAAATTCAAATATCACTGTGCTCGGAAAAGAAAATTTTAGTAAGACTATATCGTTACCGATACCATCTACTGAGGAATATATTTCTCAAAGACATAATGAAAGTGTTCAAACAATAGACCCGAGCATTAAGATCCATAATACAAATAACAGTAATTATATTCATAACGAATCGGTTGTACAAAGTAATATTAGGCGCATAGATAATGCTAACAATACGCTCGACGAAGATGATGAACACCAAACATCTTTTAGCTGTCAGCATCGATCTCGTGGCAGATACACTGATAATATAGACTGTAGAAAATTTTACATATGTATTGGGAGAGAAGAACCGATTGTTGGAATGTGCCCAATTAATACTGTTTTCAGTAGATTTAGAAAACAGTGTACAAGTAATCTCACACATTGTTTACGAAATACTCAATTTCATTGCACGTCTGAAGGGAGGTTTAGTGACAGTTTACAAAATAATATCTACTACATATGCGTTAAAGGAGAAGCAGATAAATTTCTTCGGTTCAAATTACAGTGTCAAAACGGATACTATTTAAACAAAACTTCTCTACATTGTACTCACAAACTAGAAGAAGCCTCTCGTTCTTCTTCAGCAGTTAGTGAAAATTCTAATACGCAAAGTGATCAAAGTGAGACTAAATCAAGTTCATACGATCCATCGCGATCAGAGAGTACAGGATTTCAATGTAAAAAAGAAGGAAAATTTGCTGACCCAAATAATCGCAGGCAATACTTTGTATGTTCTAAAAATAAGAGATTTGGATATAGAGTTAAGCTGAAATTTTGTGATGACGATAAAACTTTTGATAGTGATAAGATGAGATGCGTCGATGATGACAGTATAGAATATTAACGGTTTTTTTATTAATATAGCAAGAATTATTTTTGTTGAGTAGTAAATTTTTTGCATCTTTATTATTTTCTTTTGACTAAAAAAACATACAATTTGAAGTAAAATGTGATATTATGTAATAAACCTTACAGGCATAATAACAATTGTACTTACAACATCTAGAATAATAATCGTTTTATATAATTTGCTAAATGAGGGCTTTTTCGCAGAAGTTTCACTTACTCTGCTGCTTATATAATATAGTGCGTTTCCTTTGTCATGTTTTCACTCGACGAAAATATAAGAATTTAGTTATAGTGGTATATAGTTTATAAGTTACGTATACATTTTCTTATATTAATCAATATTTACTAGAGTTAAAGTCTAGTACGCCCATGGCGTACAGGAGTCTAGTAAGAGTAAGTCAAATGTTGGTAGGACGTAGTGAATAACTCTATGTTAGAAAATAACATGATTTTTATACGAGTACCTTAATGCCTCAGAATAAATACGCTTTTAACGCGTGGTAAAAGAATATAATAAAATAATTTGCAGGCTGTGATCTACTCAAAGCACGGCATATTTTTACAATTTTCATGTTATGAGTATTTATTTAATAATGTGTCCTTTAGAAACGGCAGTCCAGTGGTGAGTGTTGCTAAACCGTGAGTGGGAGGTGTAGTGTTGAAGGCGAATAATGATTTAAAAGAAAGATCGAACACGATAATATGATTAACAGTTCTCATCGCAAGTGGACGTTTTAAGCAATTGCACCATTCCTTGCAAGTTCAGTATAAATCCTCATAAGTAAGGTCACTAAACGTTGTGTAGATAAATATTTTAATAACAATAAAAAAAATGTCGACAGACATTTGTTATAGTGTATGTCAACAGTAACAACTGTTTTTATGATATTTGTATTATATATTTTAAGGACATTAATAAAATAATACTAAAATATTGTACACTTTATTTAAATGACAAATACCCACACATACTCTTGTCGAGTACCTATATCTATTTCTACTTTAGATAAATAAAAAATCTTTTTACACCCTGCTCTTTTATTATAAGAAAATAACAATACGTATAAGTCAATTTGAAGTGCCTGTCTTTTGTCCGGACTAATTTCTCAGAAACGGTTGAAATAATTTTATTAACACTTTTACAGGCAGTATTATCTACATAACATATCATTGCGCTTTCGTATTGAATCCGAGCAGGAATCTTAAAATTTAACATACGTAATTTAAAATCGACACAAGTCTTATAAGGGTAAAAATTATAATAAAGACAATAGAGTACAATGAATCCTGATAAAATATGTAGTTCTCATTCAAAAAAACCATTTTCACCAGCACGCAGACGCGAACACCAGCTAGTACCTAATATTATATAAATTCAACGATGCCCTCATTACATTCGTGGTTTCCTGTAAGCTGCCCCACTTTCATGTATAAATTGATCTTCCTGATCCCGTTCTAAGGTGATACAAAAATGATTTGAGAATATCGTACACCGTACTGATGATTCACCTCTCAGTGGTTTCGAAGGGCAAAAGTAAGTAGCACGAGCGGGAATACTATCTTGGGTAACGGAGAACTTATAATTTTTACATTCTATCGGTCTTAATTTGTGGTCTGCCGAGTGGTAGTTCGTCATTCCGATTTTATTACGATTAGAATCAATGTTTCGAGTTTCGCTGAACAACTCGGATGGACTCGGCGTCGTTGTTGATAACGGACATCGGTATTTATCAGGAGTTGCACACGTTCTAGTGTAACCGTTGAAAATTGTGTTTCCAGAACATTTGAACTTAATGCCTTGGAAACGATTTCTACTGGGGATACATAGAATATAACCTTTACATCCTGGTACGCTCGGATCTGCGATTCTTTCGCTTCTTTGACAACGTATCGCTCTGTTGAATGTCGAATCGATATAATTGATTGAATTCTCGCAAACATCGCTCGAGTCTTCGTTACATATTGTATTTGGAGGGCAGAGGAATGACGGTCCAAATATATTTTCTCCCTCACAGATCCTTAGTTTGTTGTTTGCTTCGCATACAAATCCGTATGGACCACATCTAAAAGCCTTCACGTTGGCTTCAACGACATTTAAATTCGTTGTTAACTGAAAAGATACGGTTACAATATGTTGTAAAAAATTTAATTAAATAGTTAAAAAACATAGCTTGTAGTTTTCCATGATAAAAACTGAGGTAATTCACACGATATCATTTTGCAAGAACAAACAGGTATTGCAATGAGAAGAGTAAATATTATGCAGTAGGTAGTACAATTCTGATATGAGTTATTTTTAAATAGGTGTTTGTACAGTTATATAAGCATTCATTGTGCAATACATAATTGGGTACTAGTTAATAAAAGAAATCTTCTGTTCTTTTTTTGAGATATATGTAAACAATTAGGTAGGTATTTATAAAGAATTTTATGTGGTCATTATTCAATTAAAATTAGGAATCCAAAATTGTAAATATACTATATGTTTGTACTCCTTAATAATGGAATAGGAGATATGATTAATATTACAATCATATCATTATTGACGTTACTGTAAACCTATATATATGGCACAGTTATCATAAGTCCTACTATTGAGCGGACAGGTTGTTGGTACGACACCCGCTCCTCACCGATTTTTATCTATGAAAATAATTATCAATTCTGTGTTGCTAAATATCTATACATGTCTATCAGCTTTACTAGTTATGCTTTTTCTGAAACTGTCTCTTGTTTTTTTTAAATAAAAATATGTTATATCCAATAACATTGCTTGTTTTCCAACGACGCAAGAGATATTTGACTGACAACATATAAAGTTTAGCTACCAAAAAGCGTTAAATACTATTAAAAAACAGTCTAGGAGCTATTAAATTTTGAGTATCTAATGATCGAAATTAATTTACAACAATTTTTTTTATCCAATTATTATTTACGTAAAAGTTCTTATTATAAAATAAGTTTAGGTAACTATGTTAATAGGTATAGATAGCACTTACTTATATTTAATAAGTACTTACCGCTATTAATACGGAGGAAACGAGAAATAATCTATTTGATGTCATTTTCGACATCACAAAATCAAGGCTACGAGAAGACGAACTAAGCACAACTAACGGATGGTCGCAAGCTTTCCTTAGACCTCAACTCGAAAGTAATTATCATTTTTAACACCTCCCCAACACGATATAGAGAAATGAGTTCATATTGGCACAATGTGACACATTCTTTGGACATTCTGACGTTTAACGGTAAATTAACTTGGATTTCTGTACATACATGTAATAAATTTATGTTTTCGGTAAGGCGTTTGTAATAAACGCAAATATTAGTAAATCAATAGACGTCTAACTAACGTTACTTATTGCCATTAAAGGCGCTAACTATTTACTTATGCTTGTTTTATTTGCCACTCTTTGATGTATTGTTTCTCTATGTAATTCGTAAGTCAGATGCGACTCAGGTGTAATTTTTGTAAATTTGATGTAGATAAGCTGTTATAGTGCAGCGACTAAAAGTGGTTTTGTCTTCGGACATTAAAAGACGCCATGTTTGTCTACACTGCACCGAGATTTACCTCCCATTCGCTTGGAATTCTCGTAAAACTTTTTAACACTGTTGAATCATCTGTACATGGGACGTTTGATAGGTTTAATCCTTAAGCTTTAGTAAGTTCGCGCAGCATGTCAAGGTAGTATATCTATCTTAGTAAAATATATGCGATGAAAGAATAAACCACATCGTGTTTCTTGCTGGTTCTTCTTGATGACTGGGTTGTTTTCCGAACCGGTGATAATTTTAACATTCATATGCGCCTTCTTCGTGGCTATATTGATAAAGTATTATTGATTTCGATATGAATTTGATTTCCCAGGATCTCTTTGCTTTCACTAGTACTTCTTTTGGTGTGAATGCCTATGATTTGGAGTCATATATTACTACGAGTATAATTATTGTTTTAGAGAGTGTTAAAGCCTGGGAAATCACTATTACCTTCTCTATTTTTGCTGCATAGCAGCAATGCTCGCATTGTTGTGTTTCGTATTGTTAGTACAGAGTAGTTGACACATGCACTGGTATACATAACAGTATTTCCAGATCAGCACTTATGAGTTAGAAAACTAGTATGATTAACGTCACCTCTGCGGTCCTCTTGATGACACTTTTATATAGCTACATGCCGCAGTACCCATTTAACATTAAGTGGACTGCAATACTGGTACTTTATGTAAAAAAAAATCTATTGTCGTCTTTCCTAATTTAATAGTACTGAAAGTTCGACAATAAAGGATGTACTTTGCCGCGGTTATATTTCGAATATAATCCAAGTTAAACTTGATCAAGCCTTATTTAAAGGCCTCTTAGAAAGGTTTCAAAGAAGGAAAAGATTCCGAAAATATCGCCGTGGTGATCCATTATTACCTTTTATCTTTGCAATATTATAAGAATTTTCGACGACTTTTTTCTTATAAATTGCTTAATACGGACACTTTTTATTATATATTTGAGGTGTTGATAGTTGCTGGAATCGATCTATATTGACAACACAAATGCCGTCAACCATCAAGAAATGTGTAGGCATTAGGGTTAGAAACAGTTCGTTACCATTTACATACATTTACCATTTATATACAGAGTGTATGTAATGTAGGTGGTAGAGCCACGCTGAAGTTATAGATGGTTTCAGCATGAATAGGTCGGCTCGACCGGGGTACTACCACCCTCTCACAGAAAATCGACGTGAAGTAACAGTGCTTGCATTGTTGCGTTTCGTTCGGTCAGTGAGAGCGCTGGAGGCCCACCTGCCCTCTCCTCCCACCCCCCTCCCCCCAAACACAGGCTGGCAACGCACTTGCGACTCCCCTGGTGTTGCAAGTGTCTATGGATGGTGGTGATCTCTTAAGATCAGGTGACCCACATGTCCGTTTACCAGCTATGATATATAAAAAAAAAAATACCTAAACATAGCTTTCTATTATTGGACGAACTTTTAGAATTCGATCAAAAGTACCTATTACAGTTACTTTCCTACAAACATTTACATTTTTGTAATAGTAATTTAGACTTATCATTACAGCCACATCTGTCTGTCTGTTCGCGATAAACTAAAAACTACTGAACGGATTTACATGCGGTTTTCACCAATAGATACAGTGATTCATGAGGAAGGTTTAGGTATATAATATTTTGTCAAGTTTTTTTTATTATTAGAGCGGGACAACGACCATCGGGCCGGCTAGTTGTTGATATACCCTATATATTATTACTTATTATGTGCTCTATGTGTTTTACCTATAAAATTCAGTTGAAAATCACATCAACAATAATTCCTCAGAAATGTAATAGGTAATTTAAAATATTTCTTATTTAAATTATTAATTATCTAGCGGGCCCGGCGGACATTGTCCTTCCCTGATAATAAAAAAAAAAACAAGTACGTGTGGTACACGCGATTGAAGTAAAACTCTTTAAATATTTTTGATTTTGTCAATAAATAGTTTATAACATATTTTTGAAAAAAAAAATTAAATGTTATAATAATAAAAATCATACAATAGAATTAATTTTGTATAATGGGCGCGCGACCGTGTTGACATCTGATTTCAATGTAAGTAACAAATTAAACCAAAGCTTCATTACTTGTAGTGCCATCTATTAGCTAATTTTGAACTTAAATAACATAGGAAATTTAGCATTAGCAACTGTTTGTTATAAAGTAAATAAAAAATAGAAAAGTACGAATAGATAGATTACTATGATAAATAACGAATTAAATTAATTATGGTTTAATAGAAGTTTTGGTTATTGGCTAATTATTAATTTAATTAATTATTATCTAACCGGATGGTACAGAAATGTACCGCCATATTGCCGTAACGGACTTCCGTTGCATTGTCATCCAGTTACTTCCTAGTCGCGTCTAAACAAGTTTTTTAATCAAAAAAACTTGGACAAATTATATACCTAAACTTTCTTCATTAACCACTTTATCTATTGGTGAATGACATGAAAATCCGTTCCCTAGTTTTTGAGTTTATCGCGAACAGATAGACAGACACGGCAAAAGACTTTGTTTTAAATTATGTAACGATAGGGAACCAGACAACTAAAGAGTAAAAAAAACATAAATCTAAATGTATTTTATTGGTTTTAAATATCTAAATTATATTTTCCTTAAATACTATTCTTCATCGGAAGTCGATTCGCTGTCACTCTCCGAGCTAGTCGATGACTCTGTGGTTTCTTTAACAGGTGTTCCAGTTTTTGCCCTGTTAAGGAATTTAGCATATGTTTACTTATTCTCGCTAGAAATATAGATAAATCTTCTTTCATTATTTTATTATCTATTATTATATTATCTAACAATTAACGATATCCATAAAATATTGTAAACATGATTTAATCGTCATAAGAAACCCATTGCAGGGTCATAAGCCTCTTCGTGAAGGAAGGTATGGGTATACAACCTCCGGCCATGACGTATTGGCGATTTCAAACTCTGAGAAATCCAGTTCTACATTTTTCCAAAGAACATTTCTTTGGTTTACTTTATTTTTTCTTCTTTTTTCTGTATTCTTTCATCATCAGCCGATAATGTTACCAATTTAAATTAGTAAGTATACACGAATTCCAAAATAAAAACTTTGGTTTGGTTGTATTGAAATAACTTACTCTATAGTGACACGTAAAAGATAACCATATCAAAAAACTGTAACCTCACGTTAGACAACGATTTAGAATATTTTTAAAATAATTAAATATAACAGTTGTTGGAATATATTTGCATTTTGAAAATTCCATCAAGAAATAATAGATATCGCGTTGAATACAGATAATTCTATATATATATCTAGTAAAATATGACACAGCTCAGTATATGTTTTACATTGTTTTTGAAACGATTCTCTTTATTTTTTTAATTTAGTGAATATAGGTGAGATTTGAATGTATTAATAAAAAAAGAGTTTTTCCCTTACAATCTATAAGTCGCAGCCATTATTAATTTATACTTTTTTTACCTTGCCTTCACTCGTCATACCTAAACAATGTTGTTAAATTCATGATGATAATTAAAATAATAAGAATAAGTATAATAATACTCAGGTATAATCAGAAGATCGTAAGTCTTGCTCAGTATAAGAAATAACCAAACGAAATTAAAAAAAACGTGCGGACCTTGTGTCTGCAAAAAAAACCTAGAATATATTTGTCTCTGGCAAAAGAAAAACATTAATAATATAGACATTTAAATAATTAATGAATTATCGTAGAACTTTGACAAATGGACGATTAACAGTAACATTATATACTTACAAATGATAAGCGTCTGCGACAGCCAACACGGCAGGTTGCAGCGTACTCGCGAGATTAATTTGGGGCTCTTGGAGAAGCGTTTGAACTTCCTCTTTGGTCCTATTCAGCATCACGCTGAGGACCTGTACACTTGCAGTCATCGCTTCCTCGAAACCGCATTCAGCTAGGTACGTCACGGCAGCCTAAAGACGAATACCACCGTGATATAGTAATGATTGCTCTGCGTTTAAGTAGGTTTGAATCCTAGCAGAATACGTTCTCGATAATTTAATGTGGACATACCGAGTACATTAAAAAGCAAAAACATTGAAAAGCTGGATTTCGTAAAACGACCACCATGATCTAAATACACTACCATAATCTAATACACACTGTGGCAAATTGCTCGTCCCATGTTTCAGACTAAGTAAAAGCAGTAACAGTTTCTTAGCAAATAGTGTTAGGTTTTACAACAAAATCCCAAAGCATATTACAGATTTGCCGGACTGTAAGTTTAAGCGCTATGTCAAGCGGGTTTTGGTGTCAAAAGGCTATTATAGAGTATACTTACCTGGCTAGCAGAATACGTTCTCGATAATTTAATGTGGACATACCGAGTACATTAAAAAGCAAAAACATTGAACAGCTGGATTTCGTAAAACGACCACCATGATCTAAATACACTACCATAATCTAATACACACTGTGGCAAATTGCTCGTCCCATGTTTCAGACTAAGTAAAAGCAGTAACAGTTTCTTAGAAAATAGTGTTAGGTTTTACAACAAAATCCCAAAGCATATTACAGATTTGCCGGACTGTAAGTTTAAGCGCTATGTCAAGCGGGTTTTGGTGTCAAAAGGCTATTATAGAGTGGATCGATATGTAAACGAAGTTGATGGCTGAAATTGACTCCTCTCTGAGCGTCCACTAAAACGATTGTAACGCTTAATGTATTTTTAATATACGTATGTAAAAAAGATAAACTACATCAAGTTTCTCGCCGGTTCTTCTCGATGACCGGCTCGTTTTCCGAACCGGTAATAATTTTGGCGTTTTTAAGCGCTTTCTTAGGGCCTAAACTAAAGTATTTTTTATTTTGATCAATTGGTAGTCGATCACATTTCTATTTATAAACTATAATTTAGCATAGTATTAGGATTGATAATCTTGGATCATTCGACCCTGCATTTGGTTATATTTGTTGCATCTAACGCAATATACTTTGGTTATTGTACAAAACTTAAGTGGACGTGAAATATAGTCATAGAGTATAAATCCAGCGACGTCTCAAAAAATCTCTGGAAAGTTCTAACAGGGAGGATGCCATCATCTTGTTGGAGCATTGAAATCATCACAAGACACATGTAATAATAATACCTAGGTATTTGATAATGACTGTAATAATCCCCATTATAGAGGATTGGTTGACGAAGTGTAAGAAAAACATAATTCTGAAGAAACAGTAGAACGATTTTCATGGAAACAAAGACGAGGGCGTCATTTAGTATATGACATCTTAACTAATATTGTAAATCCGAAAGTGTGTTACACTTTTACGCCTTAACTAAACAACCGATAATCATAAAAAACATTGCATCCATCTTATCAGGAGTACATTAAATGACAAGGGGTAGTGTTAGGACATAAATCGGTTGGGGGGTAGACAACATTATTTTTCAAGTATTCTATATATAAAAATCGGAGACACTTGCACTATATACCGTAACGTATACCGGCGAGGTACGATAATCGGTGCTTCGTTATTTGTGGTGTCCATTATTTGGGAAGTTTGTGATTCCTAACATCAGCAACGGCAGCGATGAAGACTATCAGGTAAGTGAGGTCTATATCTCGATTATAAAGAAATACTTTCGTCATTCATTTTAAACGGGTACCTCCCTCTAGCCAATTTATATACAGTCCACTGCCTAGATTCGATATCTCGGTTTTGTGGGTGTGATAGTTGTGACTCCAGGTAGCTTACAGTCAGCAAAAGGTACTATTCTCGAAAGTTAGAAATCTACATTAACGCGAGCAAAGCCGCGAGCGAAAGCTAGTATTACAAATGTGAAAGTGAGATTGTTTTTTTTGTTACGCTTGTACAGTCCGCGAGGCGTAATCTGAGCCTTAGCATTTGTGTATACCAAAATTAGAGTCAGACAAAAAAATCTTAGAAATAAATTTAATTATATTTAAGTGTGTACATAAGTGCGAGAGGTATTCTAGTTTAAAAATAGAATAAAACTAAATAACCAAAAATTGTTCAAATAAAGGCCAGCTACGATATGTTTTACTGGTGAGTGTGTACATATGTAAGTGTGACTGTGTGTGTGTTTGTGTAAAAAGTACAGGCACATTTGCATTCTTATTATATGTATGTATATAGAAAATACTTACGGCAGCTATGCCTTGTTTCCCGACCTCGGCTGCTTTTTGTGCGACTTCAGCTAAGACTAGTGGTCGCGTGGGTACGCCCGTCGCTTCCTCCCTCCTGAGGCGTTGTATCGCTACCTCTACACTCTCCCATATCGGATCAGATTTGTCGTTCACATCCGAACACAACTCTATTATATTCGTCACAGCCGTCGCTGACAATCTGGTATTTAAATACAGTGGATTTCGTTTATAACGGCCTCGATTGTAACGACTTTTCGACTAAACGACTTGAATTTAAACCGTACTTGCGTAGAAAAGAAAATTTGGCAATAACAACTTCGTATATATGGTCAATTTCGGGTTTAGAGTTCTTCTTGTTATGGACCATTTGTGACAAATTCCTAGAAATTCCAAGCGCATATTGCGACAGAGTCGGTAAAGACCCATTCATCAAATTATTAAGGTCTCTTTATCCTTTGTTTATATATTTTACAGATGGCCAGATATGCTTGCTTTGTTTGTAGGCAGAAATACTTAGTACGTATGCAAAGTTGTACAAATTATGCGCTATGACAACACTAAAAAGTATTGTTTTTTTGGTGAAGGCAATAATGATTGAAATATTAAAGAAATTATGAAAATAGAATACAGCTTATACAAAAAACTAAACTTAAAAAATGCACTACAATATAATTTTTCAATAACACCGGTGTATAACATACATAGTTCGATAAATAAATAAGTATAATATATGACACATGTATACACATGTATCATGTTATGTACATGACTTTCTGGTGTTTTGGATACAGCGACGACATAAAAGTTGTCCCTCCAACGTCGTTATAACCGAAATCTATTATATATTCATTTTTTGGTTATTATTTTACTGTTAAAGAAAGAAATGTAAACTAAAAAATTAATTGTTAACAGTGTTATCCGTTTACTTCACCTCCCCTGAGTATTCGCACGGTACCGCTTGTCCCACTTCTCTAACGGCAAGAAAGAAAAATCCCTGAACGCGTAGTTGTTATAAAAAATTATAGTTTAATAATTTTATCTATACTGATATTATAAACAGGTAAAGTTAGTGAGTTTGTGACGTTGTAGCGTGTAATCTCAGGAAGTACTTAACCGATTTTGAAAATTCTTTTACCAATAGAAAGCCACATTATTTGCGAATGGCTATATATCATCTATATATATAGGCTATAATATCATCACGCTAAGACCAATAGGAGCGGAGCAACAATGAATAATGTTTTAAAATCGTTTTTTTTTCCTTTTGACACGCGTACGAAGTCGTGGGCAGAAGCTATTAATTAATTATATTATTATATTATAAAGAGGTAAAGTTTGTGAGGTTGTAGGGGGTAATATCTGGGGAGTCGGAGAAAAAATGGTCGAACGAAAATGTTTCTTACGAACGCTGCCTTAACAATGAGAGATATATGATTGAGTTCTAGAAAAAAGTTGTAGCTTGATAATGCCTATTACCGCCCAAGGAAGTGGGTACGGGTCAGCTAGTGTTGAATAAACATCTTGTCTAAGATGTATAATTGAAAAAAAAAATGATCTAAAACACTAATCATCACGATAAGTTTACTTAATAGAAAGAAAGAAAGAAAGAAGTGTAAATTTTTTTATGTGTCATTTTTTTATGTGCACATAGAATATATCATTTACATAATAAGTAACGCAGATAAAGTTGCGGGCTCAGCTAGCATTTTACAAATGTTTTCAGAGATAAGGTTCTGTAAAGTAACATGTAATATAATTCTGGTGTACTCACTTCTTTGCTACCGGAGTTCTGAGATCTTTAATTTCCTCTTTTTCTTCAGTTATTTCACCAAACTTCAAAATGTCCGCTGCGGTTGCACGCATATTGCCTTTCACTTCCTCATCTGAAAGAATATACGTAGAGTTATTACCTTATTTTTCAAGTTCTTTAGGCACGTTGAGCGTTATCTTTGCTAATTTCGTGTCATGACATGCTACGTAAGCATGATCGGTCGTATTACGTTTGCGCGGATTGCGTCAGGCTAGTGACGCGTATTATATGGGTACATGTAATATTGATATTTTGCAACTTATAATACGTTAGATTGATTAATACACTTTATAAAAATACTAGCGGGCACGGTAGACGTTGTCCCGCCCTGATTATAAAAAAATCCTGGACAAATTATATACTAAAACGTTCCTCGTGAATCACTTTATCCACTGGTGAAAACCGCTTGAAAATCCGTTCAGTAGTTTTTGAGTCTCTCGCGAACAGACAGACAGACAGACGCGGTAGGGGACTTTGTTTTATACTATGTAATGATTTGTCATGGTTTTTTTATTATTAGAGTGTAACAACGTCCGCCGAGCTCGCTAGTAATTTATAGTTCACTATTTTATATGCAATAATTACTTACTTACGTTATTTGTATTGCAAAAAAAAACGATACAAAATAAAAATAAGTAAATCACAGAGAGAGAGGCCGCATAACGCATTTTCCTTACGTGATGAAAACATACAAATATGTACCATCTAAATCTGCACATTGAATTACATTCGGCGTTGAAGAAGAATCGTAAGGACCTTCGTTTCTGACATGGGGACATTTTTCTTGTCGGCTTAACTATAACTGCATATTTAACGCTGGCCTATATTTCACTACTGTTATATAACGTAACACAAAATATAAACGTAGTCGCGGGCTGTTGCTAGTTATGTTTATTTACCTTGGTATTGGTAGCAGTTGCACATCGCTTCTAGAAGTTTCTCGACTAGTTTTACTCGACTGGCGTGTCCGAAAACGACTAGCTGAGACCACGCTTGGGCTAGCCGGTCCCCAGCACCGGCCACTTCTAGAGTTCTTATTATCTGTAATAACATAATGCTAGAAGCAGGTCTTTTTTGTGGAGACACGAGAGGGCATGCAGTGCCCTTGATAGGGAATTTCGAAAATATCGAAAAATTGCCCTAAAAACTGGAAAAAAAATTAAAGCGTTTGAAAAAACATCAATCTTGGTTAACTATACAAAAATTTTTGGATTTTTTTTAATAGGCCCAAGTTATTCAAATACAAAATCTAATCTTTCTCGAACAGTTATCCCGTCGCACATTGGTTTCTGTAGTAGATGAGGTAAAAAAATTATGGACTTATAATTTTCGACAATTAACGAGCTCCCAAAAAAGACCTGGCTATAGGTAAGGATGAGTTAGCATAAGTGAGTATAGCGTTGCTAGACGACGCGGTTTTGGCTTTTTTTTTGATCAAAATTAAATGTCCCGCGCGGGACACTCGCAGTCCCGTTTTCGGGGATAACTCGATCCTGCGTGCATTTTGATTTTTTATTTATTTTTTATTCAGAAGACGAATAATACTCAACTACTAAATGATAGGGTAAATCTGATTAAAAATATATTTTTTTATATAAATTTTCAATGCCCATTTTTGCTATCTACTGTAACATGAACGTAATTTGAACTCAAATAAAAACATAAATATTCAAAAACTTTTGATATATTGATATACGTTTTTTAGCTATGTCCCGCTTTTTTTAACTCATAAAGTTCCAAAATATGGCAAAAAAAATAACAATTGGCAACGCTGGCATAGTTCACCTTTTTTTTTATCGTAGCACAGTACATGTATCATAAAATTGTTTTTTGAAGTACACCTTCTAATGGCACGGTAGGGAAAAATTATCGTTACTAAACGTAAAGCAGGTATGTATGTGTTATCATGCAGTGTCTGCCTGGGTGTATTAGTATTTAAAAATGATTAAATGTATAGATAATTATCTACATTACGGGACTTCATCATTACATAGTATAAAACAAAGTCCCTATCGTGTCTGTCTGTTCGCGATAAACTCAAAAACCACTGAACGGATTTGCTTGAGGTTTTCACCAGTCGATAAAGTGATTCATGAGGAACGTTTTGGTATTTAATTTGTCAAGGTTTTATTTATAATCAAGGCGGGACAACGTCTGCCGGGCCCGCTAGTACAGTATATATTTACGAGAATTCTCATATATATATAAACCGAAGAAGCCTCACTTCAATATTACTACATTACATAAAAAAATTTACTAAGAAGTTTTGTAAGTATATTTTTGTTTTTCCTCTGCAGATAAAATATATATTTAAGACAATAAATAAAGCTGATATCAGTTAGTAAATAAAATTTCATACCTCATCCATTACGGAAGGCTCTGGTACGTAGACATTAGGCACCAATGCGTCCAACAATTGAGTTGTTCTTTCAAAAGAAGCGTGTCTGTGAAAAGCATTGTTAATATAAACATGTATAACGTATATTCATACATATGTAGTATATTTTCTTATGTAAAAAAAGATTAAGAGAGATTTACACTTGTATTTTGAGGATTTTGTGATATAACCAATAGAAATTTATGCTCTGTTGATTAACGTTTACAATTTCTGTGTCAAATATAAGAGTTTCTTTTATATTATATAATGAATTTTTGTAAATTCAACCCCAAAGGTGATGAAAAAGGGGATGAAAATTTGTTTGAAAATCCGTCTTTTCTCTCAGTTTTTTTCTTTCTTTCTAACTACATAGTTTACTTTAGGCCAACGCTAACACGCAGTAAAAGTTCTAAAAAGGAAAAAAAAGCGATTTTAAAACATTCTATATTGATGCTCCGCTCCTATTGGTTTTAGCGTGACGATATAAACGCTGAAAGAATTTTTCAAATCAGACAGGTTCCTGAGATTACTGCGTTGAACCAAACGAACAAACCCTCAAGTTTTATGATATTAGTATAGATATAAAATAAAAAGCCGAAAATAAGTACCGTATAGAAGCTGAGGAAATACTGGAAATTGCTAGTAAACAATATTCGTACATAAATACTACGCTACTACGCTCATACAATACTATTACTGGCTGTGTCTCCTGCTGTGCCGATATCAACATAGATCAATTTCATCGTAGTCTGAGTAAATTTCGTAATTTAGTATATAAACACAGATTCTCTCATTAATAAAATATAATTAAGTTAGCATACTCGTATGGGATTTCATGATTGTATTTATTAAGCATAGATGTGCCTGCATATATTTTGGATAATATAGCAGACAAAAAAATAAACTATATATTGTAATTGTAAACATAGTTACTTATTATCTGTAATGTATGTCTTATAAATAAATAAAATAAACATACCTGCAAGCAACTGTAACTAGGTGTCTATAATAAATGCTCTCTTTAAACGCGTCCCCTACCAACTTGTAGTTGTCACCTTTCATTAGAAGAGCGTGTAGCCTTTCTGCCATGTTTATGTCCTGGAATAATTTTTTATTAGTACACTAGCTTCTGCCCGCGACTTCGTCCTCACGGAATAGTTACTTTGAGCTAACTAGCACGCAGCGGATGCTTTCAAAAGGAACAAAAAACCGATTTTGAAACATTCTTCATTCGTGCTCCAATTCTATTGGTTTTAGCGTCATGATATATAGCCGACAGCCTTCCTAGATAAATGAGTTATCAAATACTGAAAGAAATTGGCCCGTTCCTGAGATTAGCGCATTAAACCAAACAAACAAACCTTCCACCGTTATAATATTAGTATAGTAAATATTGATTATTACAAAATGTCTAATCGACAAAATTAAAAGCAAATACTTGTGTCTATAATAACTATGTGTCTGTTTGTGTAAGTACCAATAGGGGTTTAGCTAATAAAAAGAAAAAAAACAAATGAATTAGTTCTTTCTATATCATCGAGTGGAAGCCTCTATCTATATAGCTTATTTGCGATAATTCACGCTCCTTACGTCTATAATTGTGCACCCTTGAGCTAGTTGTCAAATAAAATCGGCTGAGTGCCTTAAGCACTCGCCTTAGTAGTCCGGTGAAACCGTTAAGACCTTAATAGATCAACAGCGTAGTCATTTCGAAAAAAAAAAGTCTTTGCTCTGGTCGATTTTCCGAATAACAGTTATAGCGAACCAAAAGTTAGTAGTCGACCGCGGATTCGTCTACGTTTCTATTTTTGATGCGTAACATTTTTCCTTTCGGTTGCTGGATTTTTTTTTTCTGGAGTTATATTGGCAAAGTGGCGGAAATTTGTTACAGGAAAGGGCGACAGCATGCCTCATTTATTTGACCAATGAGCGCGCGCGGTGGCGATGAGAATCAGCCTAGCTCTCATCTACAGTTATAGTGTTGTGTATAAAATATAAATTCGAACACAGATGAATATGAACACATATGATGTGTAAACTATACTAATAATTAACTCCCTAATAAATAATTACATATATTTTCATGCTTAGAATATATTCGACCAATAATATAACGAATAAATTGACTTCACATATATTTCATCTCAATTTAATTGTAGGATAACATGTCAGATGTTACACCTCGTATGCGACTAATGTAAGGCTCGTTTACTTTTTTATAAATGACAACACTATACATTATATGAACATCATATAACTGTAAAATCATTAAACTCATAAATTGTCATTTTTTAATTTTAGATTAGAAATTTATTAAAAAAAATACTTTATAACATTTACCGTGTTATTACAAAAAAAGCTAAATGCGTATTAAATACTTGCTTTAAAAAGGTTTCGTAATAAATGCACCGCGCTCGCCCGAGGCAAGTTCGCGTTATCCTTTTTCGCAAGTCTAACCTAACGTAACCGAAGCGAGACAAAAGAGCAAGATGGCGAATATTCAGCGACCGCGGTGCATTTAATTCGAAACCTTTTTAAACCAAGTATTCAATACGTATTCAACTTTTTTGTAATAACACCGATGAGGTTTAGTAGCAAAAATTAAATACAATATTTAATATCATTGTAAAGTTTTAGAAATTAAATTCTTTGAATAGAAATACGATTAATATGGCCATAAGATACTATCAGCGTCTAAGAAAGATATTAAGAGAAGATTATTGAGGATAAAATTTTGCAATGTGATAAATTCATCAATATATAATTTCTGTTAAGCGCCACTTCAGTCTCGAACAAGTTTTAAAAGAGAAGATATATTAAAATTTTACAACAGACCCATTTTCTACAGAGTTTTAATTCCTACAGATAGATAGAAGAATAGATAATAATTAAAAAAAGCTGTTTAGAAGTTACAAGGTCCGTATTGTAGTTTTTTTTTTACCTAAGTGAAAAACAGCGTTGAGGTAGTATTAAAATTGAGACCACATCTTATAACTGAGTATTTAATCGTATTTAAAAAAATAATCTTTTATCTATCTTAAAAACTATATTTACATTTGTTTAGTGCTAAAACAGAAAATCAGTATTAAAAAATTGCTACATTCATTTCGATGTTTCTATAAATATAAAGAAAAATGTACTTGTTTTTTCACGATTAACGTACAATAATATTACTATGTACTACACATGTCTAGACAAACCTGTAAATGATCGCTGCATACACCCATAGCGGTGATGAAGAAATTTGTATCCGTAGCTTCTTTAGCATCTAAACGTTCTCTACTTTCTAGATCATTTAGTATCGGAGAAAGTATGTCGACTCGTGGGCCTCCTGTAAATAAATCATTAATATATTACGCTAGCAATTTCCCGCGGCTTTGGATGACATTTCTCTTTTAATTTTATATTATATGACGTTTTATTTTTCTTCAAATGAACGTGAATTTTTTTGAGAGGATACTAAAACAAAGAATGTCGAAATCCAAGCACTTAATATTGATGTATAGAGGTCGTGACTCGATTTTATTCATTTCTTATATAATTGACAATGGTTTTTTTTTTAAATGGATTTTTTTAAGTCAGACTTGGATTATCGTTTTCAAAAAAAAAAAACATCAAAATCTGTCCAGTCGTTTAGGAGCAATTCAGTCACATACACACAAATAAAAAAAATATATATATGAAGATAGAACAACACTATATAACACTGGTATTCCCATATATAAATATCGCTTAACATATTATGAACCAACTTCTGTTATTTATTCTTTTTTAAACCTATGCCAATTTACTTTACAATAATACTCACTTTCTTTGCAAAATAGACATAATAAGTAGTAATAGGCAGATAATCCAGGTTGTATGCCCAACTGTCTAAATTCTGCGACAAGTTGTAAAGCCAATTGTTGCAGAATTTTTCCGCTACCCCAAGCAGAGACAGACTTGAGGCAGGCGGTCAAAGTTTCATCATTTGGTGAAAGACCCTAAAGCAAAAATAAATTATAAAACAATTTCCAAGAACTTTTCACTGTAACACCGATATACAGGGAGAAAAAAAATTAAAAACATACTTTTATGGTAATGTGCACTAAATGTTCGGAAAATTATGGAAAAATTGTTAACTCGATATTTTTTAAGCTAAAAATTAGATTAAAATCACAAACAAAAAAAAAACTTTAATCTAAAAATGTAGGCGCCGTCATAAATGTTATATCGCAATTAAAACTCCAATGCCTAACAATGGTTAAGTATAATAATTAAGTTAAATTATAATAATGGTTAAGTACATTAAATAACATCGTATATTTAGCTCATTATGTAAGCTGCACTACACTTAAAATGATTTTTCAGTAATAAATCAAACAAAATCAGAAAAAATGTGTGGACCAAGGGTCTGCAGAAGAAAAAAAAGTAAAAATGTAATAAATAAAATAAAATAAATAAAAATAAAGCGCTCTAGGCAGTATTTTCTTTTTATTTTCATTGCTAGTTCTCTGTACAGATAATAAAAATGTGGAAGACTTTTTTACATAAAAATTATATACTTTTGCTAGTATTATTAATCTCAAAAAAGTTTAAACAAATTTTTTTCTAACTCTCTTCAACAAAACGTTTATATTTAAAAATATGTTGTATGCAAAATAATTATTTCAATAGTTTATTACAATAAGATTAACATACCTGTTCTTGCATCTGCATCAGCATAGTCTTCAGTGCTTCTGTACGTAATGCTGTACCTTCACGTAGGAACCCGATACATCCTAACAGTGAGTTATAAACACCCGTTGAAAGTGGAATCCCTTTCTCTATTGCCTCCTGACTTAGGGCATGTGCTCTTTCGGCCTGTAAAATATTATGGCTTACACTAGATTTTTTCCCACAGCAATGTATAATCGATTATTTATTTTCTAGTAATATTTGTTCATCTCAGTATTACGTAGACCAAGTTTTTGCCCTCATTCACTCAATCCATTCAAATTTTCAATCAACTCAGATTGTTTTATCCCTCCTTTTTTTGTACATGGAAGATAAAGTGCAAAATCTAGTTAACTCGTGAAAGCGTAACAAACTCGAATTCAAATTTATAATAGTAGTTATTATTCCCTTGTAATAGATTACTTTCGTTAATTAAATTTATGTAAGTCAATGCATAGATAGTTAATTAATTAACAAGCCCTTGGAAGTTTCGCATGTTAGTAAATACGCCAAGAAAGGTAATGTATGCATATTTTGTTAAGGCGTGAAAGCATAACAAACTATATTTATATAAATCGAAGTATCGACGGTCGAAAGGCTAATTGACTAACAGGCCATTGCATGTTAGTAAATTAGCCATTTCATAATCAATATTATATATAATTGTTGGTGTTTCTTAATAAATATGTAGGTTCTGAACAACTTCATCAGTTTAGGTCATATTCACACAATATAATTATTCTTATCTATGACAAGATTCGATAGATAGTGTTATAGTCTTTATTAATAAATTCTATATTTATGAACTGAAGTTACCAATATTCACAAAGATAGATGTCCACTGTGGAACAGTTATTTATTAATGGAAATAGCAGAATGAAATAGTTGAAAAATAGTATTTTACCAATATGGTTCAAAGAAGAAAGCTAATGATAGAGAATAAATAATATTAACTTCATTTATTAAATACAATGACAGATACCTGATAATATTTAGCCATCCCTTGAATAATAGCGCTGTAAGCCTCAGGTGTTTTTGGTTCCGTAGATGTAAAAATACTATCTGCCATTGCACCCAGCCTATAATTTAAACAATTTCTTTATTTTTATTTTATAAATATTAATGGATAATCACAATCTCACTTGATACACAATGATATATGACCTAAGGTGTAATATACCAAGCTTACAGGAGAACAGGCTCTCAAGTGCAGTCGTCAGAACACACTTAGCGACAAATTTTCAACTGAAGGACTATAACTAGCCATGTAGGCATTAGAAAAAGCCATACCATCAGGCTATGATAACATCACAATATTTTACTTAACCAAGCTCACCAAGTCAGTGCTGGGATTTGAATGCCTATGTCAACCAAAGTGGTTTTCGACCATACTATCACTGAGTTATTATTTCTTCAAAATTACATGAGTTTTAGTCAACCGGGGCCCAAAGTTAATACATATTGTAGTATTTTTTTTTTTTTTTCTTCTTTTTTTCCTTTTTTTTTTTTTTTTTTTTTTTTTGTTTTTTTTTTTTTTTTTTCTTTTTCTTTTTTTTTTTCTTTTTTTTTTTTTTTTTTTTTTTTTTTTTTTTTTTTTTTTTCTTTCTTTTTTTTTTTTTTTTTTTTTTTTTTTTTTTTTTTTTTTTTTTTTTTTTTTTTTTTTTTTTTTTTTTTTTTTTTTTTTTTTTTTTTTTTTTTCTTTTTTTTCTTTTTTTTTTTTTTTTTTTTTTTTTCTTTTCGTTTTTTTTTTTTTTTTTTTTTTTTTTTTTTTTCTTTTTTGTTTTTTTTTTTTTTTTTTTTTTTTTCTTTTTTTTTTTTTTTTTTTTTTTTTTTTTTTTTTTTTTTTTTTTTTTTTCTTTTTCTTTTCCTTTTTTTTTTTTTTTTTTTTTTTTTTTTTTTTTTTTTTTTTTTTTTTTTTTTTTTTTTTTCTTTTTTTTCTTTTTTTTTCCTCTTTTCCCCTTTTTTTTTTTTTTTTTTTTTTTTTTTTTTTTTTCTTTTTTTTTTTTTTTTCTTTTTCTTTTTTTTCCTTTTTCTTTCTCTCTTTTTTTTTTTTTTTTTTTTTTTTTTTTTTTTTTTTTTTTTTTTTTTTTTTTTTTTTTTTTTCCCCTTTTTTTTTTTTTTTTTTCCCCCCTTTTTTCTTTTCCTTTGGTTTTTTTTTTTTTGGCTTTTTTTTTGGGTTTGAAAGGAAAACCTTTTCTTTATTCCGAGCACCATCCCCCTCCAGCCCTACTTACATTTCCTTTTTTTCCCTACTAGTAGTACTACAGATGGTGATAACATTCTTACTATAATGTTTTATTCATATTTAAATGAAAACATAAATGAATGACATTTATAATTTTCTTAACACATTGTATCAACTTGCTGCCTTTAAGCTTTAATATAATTGTATTGTAATAATGTAGAATAAATAAGATAAAATTATGGTAAAAAAGTGCAACAGAAGTCTTTATATCCTACTAGCGGGCCCGGCAGGGCCCGGCAGACGCTGTCCCGCCCTGACTATAAAAAAAACCTTGACAAATTATACACTAAAACCTTCCCCATGAATCACTGTATCACCTGGTGAAAACCGCATGAGAATCCGTTCAGTAGTTTTTGAGATTATCGCGAACAGACAGACAGACAGAAGCGGTGGGGGACTTTGTTTTATACTATGTAATGATAATCACCATCTTTTTACCCTTATCCCACCTAAGTAGGGTCGGCACATGTTTTCCTTTTCCATGCTCGCCTAACAGATGTCATCTCAGTATAAACACCTTTTACACACATATCATTTTTCACACAATCCATCCATACCTTTTTCAGTCTTCCTCTACTCTTATATGCATCGACCGTCATACTCAAAACATGTCTAGTTACATGCTCTCCATCTCTCCTCATGACATGCCCATACCATGCTAACCTATCACTCGTTAACTTCTCTGTTATTGGTGCTTTCTTTATATCCTACAATGTTATATAAAAATTTCCAGCAATTGTAATTACATAATTCTGTTATTATCTTTCAATAAAGTAGCTGGTTGAATTCTGGTACTACTTTGAATGATTTAACTTAAGGCATAGTATTTTTTTCTGATACTTACTTCCAAGTGGCAGCTTGTCTGTCACGGGTACTAGCTGCAAACCATTTCTCCTCCAACCGTTCCAAAGACTCTGGCTCCTTTTCATTATAAAAACATAGCAGTTGTAGGAGCTGAAGCTTCAATTCTTCACTTACTCCGTCCGATCCCCCTAGCAGCTGGAATACTTTAATTGAATCCTCTAGAAATGCATTCTGAATTGTATAATGTAAATCTTCCTCCGTTACCTTAAAATGTAAAAAAATAACTATAATCCTTTCCTATGTTTTATGGTTTTAAAGTCATTTTGTACTATATTATACATAGTAACATACAATGGTTATTGGAATTAGACTTCATATTTTTAATTAATAACAATGAAAAAAAATATTTTGGCAGCAAATTACTTGGCTTTAAGGAAATATACATCTAATATATAAAAATCTCGTGTCACAGTGTGTGTTTGTGGTCGATCTCCTTCAAAACTGCACTATCGATTTTTATGAAAATTTAAATGTATACATGGTAGGATGATGAGAATAGGTCATAAAGTATATGTCATACCTCTAGGTGATTACGGTGTCCCTATCCAGATTATTTTTTTTTCGATTTCTTTGACAATATTTTCTTTTTTGTATTTTTTTATTTGCCATCAAAAAATATCTACAATCTCAAAATTTCACCTTCCTAACCCTTCTTTTCCATTTTTTACTCCTTATTTTAGTAATTTTGTATGAACAATATACAAATGATTCAAGGTCCTTCGTATTTCAAAGAAAACGAAATTATTGATGTTGTTAAATGGCAGATGACGCACCGTCCGCCTTATAAAAATTTCTTCCACATACGTGTAAGCATTAACTAAATCAACTACGTATTTTTTTGATTGAATCCCTGAATTATTTGGTTTCACAAATGGAAACGGTAGAAGCCTCTGTAATCCGGTTCTAGGTTTTTTAAGATTTTTCAAGTTTGGAAATACAATTGGAACCTGTAGGTAAACGATTTCATGCAGACGAAGTTGTGCGGGACAGCTAGTTATTAATAATTCATAATTTCTACAATGCTCTATCTCTTCTTCTACTCAATATATATAAACAAAATTTGGCATGCCTGTTATTTGTCTATTTTCATTACATAGTATAAAACAAAGTCTCCTACCGTGTCTGTCTGTCTGTCTGTTCGTGATAAACTCAAAAACTACTAAACAGATTTTCAAGCGGTTTTCACCCGTGGATAAAGTGATTCATGAGGAATGTATTGGTATATGATTTTTTTATAATCAGGGCGGGACAACGTCTGCCGTGCCCGCTAGTAATCTCTAAAATAGCTAAACTGACTTTTTTATGAGAACTTTTTGGAGTATTATTTAGATTACATATAATTGTGCTTTTTCATAAATGTTAAGCAGTAACAATATAATTTAATATAGGTAACCTAATATTGATAAACTGGTTAGAGGATATAGAATGGTAATGACAAATTTACAATCACAAAAATAAACAAAAGCCATAATTGATTCAGATAAAACTCATAGGTCTCTTAAACCATTTTCACATAAAAGAAGCTGCAGGTACCAGTTGGTCCTTATGTTATGTTATATTACCTTACTTTCATCATTATAAATAGGTTTGGGTGTATATGCATCAATAAATGGGTCAGCATTGTAGTATGGTGTCTTTTTCTTTTCAGGAGGATCCCATTCTCGCATTGAAAACCATTCTGCATGTTCATTTCTTATCCAAGCAGCTGCTTTACGCCCAGCTTCAGCAGACAGTGCATAAGCCCGTTTGCGATAATTAGACAAAGGAATTAGGTATGGGTCATCATGATATCTGTAATTTTTCAAGCAATCATTTACAAGACTGTGGAATTATATGTGTATATCATTACATAGTATAAAACAAAATCCCCTACCGTGTCTGTCTGTTCGCGATAAACTCAAAAACTACTGAACGGATCTTTATGCAGTTTTCACCAATGGATAAAGTGATTCACGGGGAACGTTTTGGTATATAATTTGTCCAGCATTTTTTTATAATCAGGGCGGGACAACGTCTGCCTGGGCTAGTATAATATATTTTAGGAACATATCACACTAAATAATTCTTACCCAGTGTATATTTTATTGATTTAGATCTACTAGATTGTTCCAATTTCCAAAATTGTTCTTCTAAATTAATAAAATGGCCAAACTGATAACTATTCATTCATTTATTACACAGACAATTATTGTAAGTAATATGAGTACAAATACTATTCTGAAAATACTTTTAACTAAAAAATATATATAACAACTTTATTTTCACTGCTAGTTTTAAATATTCTCCCTGTAATGTTAATGGCTATTATGGTATAGCACGAACATCATATGATGATAAACATGATTCTCTTCAGTGTTAATATACCAGAGGATAATGGTGGAATAATATTTTGGAAGCTATGGCATCACATGC
Source organism: Antheraea yamamai (assembly GCA_036509395.1). Lineage (NCBI taxonomy): Eukaryota > Metazoa > Arthropoda > Insecta > Lepidoptera > Saturniidae > Antheraea > Antheraea yamamai. The sequence goes on along the minus strand of AP028436.1, from coordinate 15,645,913 downwards.
TATGACATGATGCACATTGATTCGCTTTTTTGTTCACATGGAAAACAACAATCTATTATTGATTTCATTATTGTAATGATCTTTTAAATGCATAAATAAGATAATGATCAATTTTAAATATGGAAATATAGTTATTTTCATTTAATTTGTTATGTTCATTTCATGAGTTTGTTGCATAATTTTTGTACAATTTTTTCAATAATCATTCTCCATAGAAGTATATTATCAAATCTATAATAAATAATAATTACTTAAAATGTGCAGCTGTTGGATCTGGTCCTACGGTAGCTGATAAGGCTTGTAGGATGTCAGTAGGTCCTCGTGATATGCGAGGTGGCGGTGATATACCATCATTTGAGGCACTGCTCTGAGGAAGTTTCTGCCCTTCTAATGTGGAAAGTGAGCGACAAAAACATGTGAATCGTGGCCAATGCCTGTAAATTTATATTGTTCAATTAATATTGTTTAAGGTGTTACACTACTTTTTTTTTCTCGAACTGACTACGCTATTGGCCTGGCAAGGTCTTAACGGCGTCACCGGATTACAAATGTTACTATACAATTTATTGGATAAAATCCATTTAATTCATTAACATCATAATTCATTATACTTTATTTATTTACTCAAATTGATATATTGTCAACGTACCGTGATAAAGTAATACTTGAATACATAATATAAAACGTATATTTCGTTTTATAGATTCTTACTTTTACACCATTTAATTAAAATACATATATTTATTTAAATGTAAGAGGTGTTGAAAACAACCTCAAATTTTGATTTTGACATTTGATGACAGATGGAGGCACTGCTGTCACAGATAATATATATTACACAGATAACATTATACTTTTGTCGCGGACCCATGTACTTATATACTAAACAATATTATATCCATGCGCGGATGGCCGGGGGTCCGGGGAGGCGTTTAAAACTTTTTTTGTTTATTTAGGTATTTAGTTTAAAAAAAAAAAAATCCATGCGGGGATTACACTACTGTCAGTATAATAGGTATTATATATTAGTTAAGTCTTTATCTTTATAAAATACGCAATATAATAAAACTGAGCAAATGTTGGTTTTCAATAATGAGTAATACAGGAATAATAATTACGCTTCATTGTTGGTTGCACCGCTAATGTTAGATTTTTATTGCATTATGTTTGTAGGTATTTTACAATGCAATATGTTTGGTGTGATGTAGTAAATCATGTAGTTAGTAATCATGTACAATGATTATTATCAGATTAGATTAGTTATTATTAAATACATAAGTATAACAATAAGAGTACATAAGCACAAAAGAGTACTAATGTAAGCACTCTTTGCATATTTGTATCGTATATTTGCCATCACTACATAACCCAATTTTTGCAAAAGTAGGGCACATTTGCCGATTGTAAAATATAAAGTGATTGTAGTTTGACTATCTATTAACTTGCGTGAATTAGTCTTATTGTAAGGATACAGACTAAATTGTTTTATGACTGGATTATACCTTGATGATACCTTAGTGCCGTACAAGAATTTAAACCCAGTAAAATACATGACCTTCATTTAACATAACACACATACCGTATTTGATACATTGATCTATAAACATAAAAAGCTGGTAAATATAAATGTGATAATCATGAAAACAAATAATAACTACTTTTCTAACTCAAAAGACTCGATGTTTCAGGGTTTTTGTTGATCCACATCTCTTATTTACATGTAACGCATGTAAAATATGGTAAAATTCTAACAAAAACATAAAACCTACAATAAATGGCGATTCCTATTTATTTAGGGCAAAACAGGATAGGATGATATTCCCTGAGTAGTTCTAATTTTTTTTCTCGAACTGACTATTCTATTGAGCTGGCAAGGTCTTTACAACTCCACCGGACCACAAGAGTAGTTCTAATAAAATAATATTAGTTATTGAGAGGCTCATTACAGATTGTTAATTTTTTAGCGAAATTTTTCGTAGTAGTGGATCATTTTTCGATGACTGATCTGGTAATTACCAACCTTCGGTGAAAAACTATCACAAAATACCTATCAGTTTTTTATGGTATGCGCAGCTGAGATCTAGAAGTCTTCTTTTTAAGGTATTTTTGTTACATCTTCAATGAAATTGTCGCTTTAGGTAAGACGAAATTCTCACAAAAAAGTATAATATTCGCAAGATATCGTTATCTTTAATTAAAACTAACTATTACCTGAAACTTTGTCTGCGTTGCTCTATGCATACGCACTACACTGTTTGCCCACCTTTTGCATAGCAAGGTAGTCGTTGTTTCATAAAACTTTAATAGTTTAATGTTTGATTAATGTTTCGTAATAATTTGTCTTTTGTATAACGACTAAGGATTTCAGAAGTGAAATAAGTAAGATACAGCTATAAATAGAAAACAGCGGTGTAGCTCGTCGCAAAGGACCTACAATTACTTATCCTTTGTATACTTATACTGCGGAATTATATGGAACTTTCCATGATTTTTGATCTAAAAGTCACAAGACTTTATACAGTACACAGTACTTAACTTATTAAATCTTTGCGAACCCCTAATTAACAAGAATTTGGGGTTGTGGGTAAAATTTTACAAAGTTTTGCATACTCACGTCGGGGTCTCTGTAAATCGGTGGGCCTGTATAATTGGTAAGGTTAATAAGGAGCTAACTAAGCCAATAAGAGAAAATACTTTGTTTCACGTACAATTTTGTATAAAAGCAAGTTCAATAAGATATTATTTTCATCTACATAAAGTCTAATAAATATAATAAATTAAAATATAAGGATGGCTGAATAAGTTGCATATTTTATAATGGGACTGTTTAAAAAAAATAGTAATTGATTTTAAGCCTTCTTATATTAAGGAATACAAACTTTCTTTTGTTGTTATAAACATAATATTTTTATCTTGATAAATGCAATCGATGTATAGCGAATAATTTTCTATATTCGTACCCATAACTAAGGTCGCTAATAGTATATTAAGTAAACATAGTTAAAACTCTCGCATTAATTGTTTAACATCAGCAGATAGGATGAGACAATAACTGAAACCGTATAATATGAATGGCTGAGTAATGCGTTTGAAAGTATAAAAGGATTAGTTTGGGGAAAATTCTCTTATTCATTTGCTAGTATTGGAAGATAGAACCTTAGAGCTTTAAGATGGAAACAAAGTATCGTGTACTAATCGCCACAATCTTAGTAAGTTTTTTATTTTAACTAATTCAATATTTAGGTACATTTATAATTTAAAGCATTTTAAAGGTACGTCATATTTCTTGACAAACCATCAGTATTATTTTCTTATACTTTTATTTTGAGCGTCAGAGGGGAAAGACCGTATTTTCAGTGGAGTGTCAAAGTAGGATAGCAATTCGTGTAACAATTGAAAACATATTTATATATTTGGTTACGGTAAACACCTTGATACATAATTAGGTACGTGATCAAAAGTAGGGATTCTTTGACCCAATCTATAGAAATTATACATCCCGTAAACTTTTTTTTCATAAGCGTTTATTAGATAGTTTAACACTTTGTCTGCCATGGTGGTCATATATGACCGACCACGGTTTCCCTTGTGATGTCACGGTGATCATTGGTGATCGGAGCGCTAGATTTTTTTACAATTGTAAAAATTCATCCGTGGCGTCTTAAAAGAAACATGTGATTACGGCGTCGCAGTTAAAGTGTTAACAGTAAAATATATTTGAAATGTTTTATCTGAAAGATTGTTTTGTTTTTCAGGTAACTTGTATGTTTTGGCACGTGTATAGTCAGGCGAATTGCACATCCACTGGAGCTGGCCGGTACGCTTTTCCCAATGATACCACCTGCAAGAACTATACTCTATGCGTCTACGTTACTTCAAATAGCACCTATTTGGCTTACAATTATGTCTGCCCCACAACGTCATTATTCAACCCTAATAGTGCAAAGTGCACAACAAATTACACGTGCACAACTGATTAGTAGTTGTAGTAAAAATATATCATTATTTTATTTAATCACTAACTGGTGCCTGCGATTTCATTCATAACGTATAAGAAATAGATATTTAAGTTGGACTAGTATTATAAGTTACCTCTGTTATTGACTGCCTAGCCTCAATGAAAAAACGTCATAATAAGTGACTTGATAATAAATATCTCAAAGGTTCTTTTCTATCTATTAGTTGTCTTTACAAAATGAATTGTCTTTACAAAATCGAATCAAGTGTTTTGCAGGTTACCCCGGACAAACAATAAGTACTTAATTAAATTTATATTTATAAATTGTAAATACATACATATTGTTTAAGGCGTTAAGTGACTAATAATTGAATTTGAATTAAGTAGGCAACAATTAGAAGTATTTCCTTTAATAAACTGTTTATCTTCAAAATTGTATTTTTTTAATTTATTGTATACTTATTATATCCACACTGTGTTCTTTACTAAGGTGTCTACGTAAAGAAGTATCTACTTCATGTATGTATCCTTATAAGCCATTTTCGCTTTCTTTTGTGTCATCCTATTATCGCACGGTAATATCGGTATACGGTAAAATGAAAAGTTAATTGTTATAGGTTTTTATACTCCTTTATGTAACCACGACTGTCGTTTTTATTATTTTTGTATAAGCTTCAGTGTGTAACCACAATTTCAACTGGTATAAAGTGATGATGTGCTCCAAAATGTGAGCACACTAAGCCTAGACACATCTGATTCTTAAGTGCATTTGTCGGAACAGATCATCAGGTACTTGGCAACATACTTTCATCTTGAGGCAAGTTCTAGCTAGGAGAGGTCTAGAAAAATACTACAGTAACGTTATAGTGACATCAAGATATTTTCCTTCACAAAAAATTGAGGCTCATTGCGGATATTCGAATCTATGTCATTTGACATGGTCTTCGAAAATACTACCATGCAGATTTTAATATGAAACAGCAAATTTTGTTAGTTTTCTGGTTCTATACTGTAATAGGAACGGCCAGCGATTACGTATATTACGTACGCTTCTTGGTGGTAGAGCCACGCTTAAGATATTACTGGTTTCAGCATGAATGGATCGGCTCGTCCGGGGTAGAACCACCCTCTCACAGAACACCGTCGTGAAGTAACAGTGCTTACATTGTTGCGTTTCGTTCGGTCAGTGAGAGTGTCGGAGGACCGCTCCCCTCCCTCCCTCCTCCTCTGTCTCCCCCTCCCCCTAAACACAGGCTGGCAACGCACTTGCAACTGCCATGGTGTTGCTAGTGTTATCGACGGCGGTGATCACTCAACAACAGGAGACCCGTCAGTTCGTTTGCCCGATGTAATATATATATATATATAAGTATGCGTTAATTGCTATGTGAGATGCACTGTACAAGGATAATGTAGTTTCTCGCTAGTAAATTTTTCTAATTGGATCCACTAGTTTCTTTACAGACTTTATCTCTTTGACTGTATGTATATTTAGGTTATCAGTTTTTTCAAAGATGGAGGACTCACCTTTCTCAGCAAATATGCTGCCTATGGGTTTATTATACACATTCTGACAATATTATTCGCCTTCGGTTAATTAATTCAGATTCGATCTGTCGTTCATGAACAGTACATTTTTTATCTATGTCCCTTTCTGTACCGTGATAATATGTATTTAAAATGTCGTGATGAGTAAGTAGTTATGGCGTGAAAGCGTACCGAACATACTTACATATAATATTAGTAAGAATAGTCTGTATTTTGGTTTTATTTTTAAGACTTAAATAATATTTAATTTCTATATCTATTCTATACAACTTGTGTTCGCCTATTTTTTCTTTCTTTCGTTGTTCTTATAATTATATTAGCTCTTGCTTCTATTTTTAGGTATTTTCTTTTTCTATGTCCTCGATATCGTGCATGCAAACTGCAAATGGTAGTTGTGTGAAAGTGGTGAAAGGGTAACAAACAAACTCATTTTCGTTTAATATAGAGCATATAATAAGAGCAGTACCCACGGCTCCGCACGCGTTAATGAAATTGCATTAAAGAAATATAAAATTGTGAGACCATGTATAATTATAGAAATGCTCTTTAAAAACAATTGTAAGTACGACACGCACGCCACTTACAGTAACATGTCACGTATACATTAGATATATAAATACTAACATTGTGTCAAATGAGGTTTATCACCAGCAACATATTTGGAACTGTAACCCCCCATATAATTGCTCAGTGCTCACTTACTCTGTATAAGGAACTAATGAAACAATGTCTTAAAGATGTTTTTATAATAATACTAGCGGGCCCGGCAGACGTTGTCCTGCCCTGGTTATAAAACAATCCTTGACAAATTATATACTAAAATGTTCCTCATGAAACACTTTATCAACTGGTGAAGTCTACATGAAAATGCGTTCAGTACTTTTTGAGTTTATCGCGAACAGACAGACAGACAGACGCGGTAGAGGACTTTGTTTTATACTATGTAATGATAATATGCCCATATTATCGATAAGTAATGCGTTTATGGTCTAATATCTTATTAGAAAGACCCGTTCCATCTTCAAAATCATTATTGATAATTATAATGTTGAATTGTAAACAATGAATGAGCTGAACTCTTGAAATCTTGCATAAATATAAATCAAGATATAAAATTTTATATCTGTCTAAGCAGTTTTTAATATTCGACAATTTAAATAGTGCTCATTGAACTCGATACAATATTCTTATATGTTACTACGGTTACCGAGTTATATAGACGAAAGCACGGTAAATAAAACAAAATGGCCACCAAAATGACCAAAAAGACATTATAATTCAAATTACATACATAGATACAGATATATGAATTACGATTATATTTATTCTGGTAGTCCAGTACAACGCACGTCTTACGCACATGTTTACAGTGAACACCATATTTTTGCTAAATTTCACGCGGACGAAATCGCGGGTAATAGATAGTCTAAAATAAAATAATCTAAATTACTTCCTATAAGGTCAGTTATCTGCCAGTAAAATTCCCGTGAAAATCGGTCTAACCGTTTTGAAGATAGCACTGCGGGCGAAGCCACGGTTAACAGCTAGTCTAAATTAAAATAAACTAAATTACTTGTTATGATGCCCGCTATATGCCAGTGAAATTCCCATCAAAATCGGTCGTTTCGGAGATTACCCGGAACAAACAGACAGACAGAAAAAAATTATAAAAAATTGAATTTTTGTTATCTGTAACGTGTATACTTTCATATTCAATCAGTAAAAAAAATATTTTGTATATTACATACAGCCACTTCATTTTTATTAGATAAATATAGATAGATAGATTAGTTTGAATATACTATGTTTACAATAAAGCTAAAAGTAACGATATAATTGTGCTTAGATTAGATTTGTATTTGAATGGGCTAGATTTTGGAATGATACAATAATACTCAACCTTTTTTCCCTCAGATACACATGGCAACTATTTCACACGGGCTGCACGATTATTAAAAATAAAAATGTAAATATTAGTTTCATTAAAGAAGAGTAATTTTTTTGATGAGTTCATTTCATCCAAATTTCACCTTAATTAAGCGCTCACCTTAGTAGTCCAGTGAAACTGTAAAGGCCCTGCAAGGTCAACAGTGTAGTCAGTTCGAAAAAAAGGCTACAGAATACTACATAATCTTCCATAAAAAAACTACTCGCGAGGGATAAGTCCAATCCACATCATTATCATCATTACATATTATAAAACGAAAGTCCCCTACCGCGTCTGTCTGTCTGTCTGTTCGCGATAAACTCAAAAACTACTGAACGCATTTTCATGTAGACTTCACCAGTTGATAAAGTGATTTATGAGGAAGGTTTTGGTATATAATTTGTCAAGGATTTGTTTAAATTCAGGGCGGGACAACGTCTGCTGCGTCCCCGTAGTTAACTATAAACGTTAGTTATATTTAATGAACTGCGTACCAATTGCATAAGAAGTTATTTGATGTTTTTGTTTACCTAAGCATTTATTGCACTTTTATTAATCTAATCAGCACTGAGATGTAGTAAAACGTAGTAAGATGTAGTTAAATATTTTGAAGTAAAATTACATCATTATCAATTTACTTTGTTGTTTCGTCATTCACTGTTCAAAGGTATATATATATTGAAATACATTGTCGGTTATAATAAACTGTAATTAAAAACAATTAAAGTAAACAAAGCCACATATTTGTTACATAAACAAACGGCGCCACTCATTGTTACATTAGCAGATAATTCATACAAATTGTTGTCTAAACTAGCCAATTCTAAAACGTCGATCCGTTTTGTGAAACAGTCGTATTCTGTCTCATTCACACATCGTTGTATATTCGGGTTGAATATTGTGTTTTCGGGACAATTAATCAGTCTGGCAGTACATACACCATTTATTCCTTCAACGCAGGCGACATATGACGTACAATCTTCCGAGTTGGGGTCAACGAAGTTTCCCAATTCTGTACAGTTATAGGATTCCCAGCATTTGTATCTCGTAGCGTTCGTACACTGCTGTTCTAAATGGCTATAAACGAATCCGGTTGGGCAAGTCAATTTGTAGTGGATGAAATTGTTTATACCTCCTATGAGACATATCGTGTATCCCCTACAGTTTTCAGCGTCATCGTTTGGGTACCTGCCTTGTGAAATACACTCCGTTGCCTTGCTGACACCATTACATAATCCCTGTAATCAAATGATTAACATTTATCAGTGATAATAAAGATAATTATATACGAATGTTCATTTTGATGCTAAATAAAACCTAGTTCAGAAATGGTTTTGTAGGAAATTGGTAAATTATTAAGAAGTTTAACACCACATCTACGATTTGGCCAACCCGAGAGGGAAATCTGAAACTATCCTTATTCTCAATCAATAGAGTTTTATAGATGCGACATAAACACGACATTTCGTAGGCATGCATTCGAAATTCAAATAAAAAATGTTAATACGCCTTTATTGTTAATAGATTATAATAAATACTGGCGGATCCGGTAGGCAGATATTGTTCTGCCACAGATTTTAATAAGCTACAAATATAAAGAATATTACGCGATGCTGTGAAGCTGAAAATTGGTATCATATTTTTTTTTGTTAGAAACCCAATATAAATATCCAAAAAGTTTGGTTTGAATTTGAAATCTAGATACAGATTTTAAATAATTCCACCAACCGGATCTAACTATAGGTAACTAATATCAACGGGTGGAACGCGGAAAAAATATTTTTTTTTTTTTTTTTAATTTATTCTCCCCCACCATAAAACCCCCCCCCCCATAAAAAACCAAATTAAATAAAATTTTTTTTTTTTTTTTTTTTTTTTTTTTTTTTTTGGTTGGGGGGCCCCCCCCCCCCCCCCCCCCCCCCCCCCCCCCCCCCCCCCCCCCCCCCCCCCCCCAGGGGGCACCCCCCTTCCCCCCCCCCTGTTTTTTTTTTTTCCCCCGACGGTTGTTATTCTTTTATTTTATGTTACCCCCCCTTTTTTTTTCCCCCTTTTAAATAAAAAAAAAAATCAACATAACAAAAAAAATCATCAAAATCGGTCAACAAAGCAAGAGAAGAATTACAAACGCATGCACACGGGTATTTTATCTATAGAGATAAGTCGGAGAAAGTGTATCGAATATTGATGAGATGGCAGTTTAAACAAGTTCGACGTAATCGTAGATGACGTCATGTGATGGATGTTACGAAAGAGTGAGGTCATCAATATTAATATTACCAAGAGCGACGTACTTGTGGGCGACATATGAAGGGTGGCTCGTAGAAAAGCGGCGCCATACTGATTACCGATCTTTAACTTGCTAGGTCACACAACAATTATTTATAAATGAGCGAAATGAGAAGACTTTCCGCTTTTTATGTGAAAGTTCTTTATACTTTTCCACTAAGACACTATAATTTTAAAATCGTAGACGAGGTTCCTGCGCTGACATTATTTATTTATTATTTACAAATTTGAGTTCGATAATATAATTACAAATAAACATATAAGATTTGTTTGGTTTTCATTGCACCGTAATATAGGTGAAAACGTCATGTGCAAAACATTAGAAAGTATTAGATAAGGTTAAAAATTTAAATTGAAAAACAACGATTTTAAATCAAGAATTGATATATAACTTTTCCTAGTCCAGGCCAGAGAATTAAAAATTCATAAATCAACATTAAAATACTACATACAATTAGGTAATATCAAGACTGATATACTTAAAGCACAAAACTTTGTCCACTAACTACCTAACAGTAACTAACAGTCTAATGGATCTACTATATTCATTGAAGGTTGATGTACAATTCTTGTTAATAAATTTTTGCTTAATCAATGGGCGTCTATAGAACCATTTTTTAAATTACCCATTTTAAAATGTTTTAATGCAAATATGACGATTATGATATAGCGAAATATGTATACTTAATTAATTAAAACTATATCTGTAGTAGGTACTAATAGGTACGTGTCGTGATCTCGTCGCGAAAATTAGCACCGATCTCTCTTTTCTAATCAAGTTTCATCCACGGTTCCATGCGAGGACGATGAAAGTCCTTCGCCTCGTACTGCCTGTAAATTATGCTTGCCGAGCAAACTAAATGGATATCTTTTCGGGGCAGATGAAACTGGAAAGTTCGAAAGGCCGGAAGACTTCCTATCTCCATGATAACGAGTGACACATTCAGGCTACTCTGTCACTGATGCCAGTATAACAGAGGTCCAAGACTGAGGTGCAATTGTATGTAGACAAAAGGATCTTCAACTTACCATAAGAAGAAATATAACAAAGAATCGTTGCATTTTCGCATTTATCACAAAATACATTTACGTTAAATTTGGATTAAATTTTGTACAAAGAAATGATATAACAAAGTTTATCAGAAGCACTGGAGTCTACGGCGACTTAGTATTTTCTGCGTAAATATGTAAGAGTTTCGTACATATTACAGAAGATATAATAGCGGAAACTGAAACTGTCCTCATTGTGTGACTCGGTTAGATGTTATTAGTGATGAGAAGACTCATCGATATCCTATGTACAAAAATATGTTATTCTAATTTAATAGGAAATTCCTTGATTAACAAGAACCGTAGCCCCCATCTATAGTATTTTTAAACTGGGACAGAAGCTTAACATTCCCATCTATTGTATGAACGAACTTTGTTAACAGCCGTTATTAGTAAAACTTTACCGGCTACTATTAGTGATATTCATATAAGTAGGATCCATAGCTACCGGAATAGAGTCTCGGTACTTGTTTTGTGCGATATAGTAATACTGCATTCACTAGCTAATAACATCCACGATACTGTATCCTACCCGCCTTTGCGGTAGGTACATAAGTTGCGGTAAGGGATATATTTTTCTTTTTTCGCGAGATAATTTAGTCAAATTGATAGAACTGGAGTACATGTGAGCACTTGAATAAAATGTGAATATATACGAACATATATTTGTAGCACAAGTATATACATGTATGGATAGTCTTGCTTGGATAGTCCTAATTAGAATTTGTGAAATTTGCTTACAATACTTCATGTTTGGTACTTTCAAACACATTAGTTACCATTTCGATTAACGGCCTTAAAGGTTCGCCACCAAGCCCAATGGAGATATACCGTTAGGTCAACATTGTGTAGTTTGTTTCAAATATATATAATTCATCACATGATCGAATTCATTAAGGATAATAAATACAACACCTTTCTTTATTGAGGTCTCCCATAACGATTTCGCCATTGGTAAAAATAAACATTATATTTCTTCTTCTTGTTACCTTTATCGCACATAATTAGGGTCGGTACAACATGTTTGTCATGTTGTGGTATATGATTTGGCTTAATTTTTACGATCGGCCGTCTGCCTGACATCAACCCTCCTTGGGATTATTTTGTTGTACCATTGTATTTATGATTATTATATAGTTACGAAGTCTGGTGGAATTTTTTAGCCTTACAATTTTTCTGTAGGCTTTACCTTTGGTAGGCTATATATAGTGTCTGCTTGAGCGGCACCACCATTCCGGTTAATAACGAAGTATAATATTACGTTTCTTTATATTGCCATTTTATAATAATAATACTTTGACTTTCCTGGCTCTTTCGGTTTTTTTTCAGGATTCGTGGTTTCAGAGTTTTCTCAGTAATAATAATATAATATTAGATACAATAAACCATTATAATAATATAAAATATGAAAACTGTAATAGAAAGATAAATGCAAATAAAATGACATGTGAATGTCAATAGTTTGCACAATCTAAATACATTTACGATCGTAGCAAACTTTTAAACTGCCCTCTCATTTAAACTCCAAACATCTTTTATCATGTAGCATATGAATCGACGGTTGAGTATAAGGTGTTATATATTTTTTGTAGTTCACATTTTAGCACAAACCTGTGTAATGATATAAGAAACACAATTGATATTGCGAAAAACATAATTTTATCGTAGCAGAAAATATACTGGCACGTTTTCTTGTTGTAGGTATACTAAAATTATGAAACAAAATTATTCGGTTTTTTTTTCAAAGAAATTGTTCAAATAATGAAAATACTAAAGAATTTATGTATCGAACGGGTGCTTCACTAAACGTATTCAAGATAAACGTGATAATATTGTTTAAATATATCTCAACTACACAACATTACCTAGATTCGTTGAAATCATATCACTTTTATGTTATTATAATTTTCTTGGTAGTTATGTGCTTGCCTTTCTTGACGTAAAAAACTGGGTTATTTATTTTTAAGGTGCAATGTTTACATTATTTGCATTTATATATTTGTTTTATTTTCGTTTTTCTTTATATTTTAACTACATATTTATAACTTGCTGTTATCCGCGGCTCCGCACGCGCTTTTTTAAAATGTATTAAAGAAATGTAAAATTATGAGTAGGTGTGTACATTACAGAAATGCTTTTTCAAAAACATTTGTAAGTACGACACGCACGCCATCTACTGTAACATGTAACGTGTATAATAGATATGTGAATAATAACAGTGTATCGAATGGGATGGAATTTATTATCAGCAACATATCTGGAACTTTAACCTACAATATATCACCCTCAGTGCTCAATTAGAATATATAAGAAAGTCATAAAAATTTTAGGCTATACATTGTCGAACAATACGTGTTAAATATTTTATTATATTGATATAATATGCCCATATTGTCAATTCTTATACGCTGCTATAATCACTGAGTTATGTAGACGTGAGCTCGGTAAATAAAACAAAATGGCCGTTAAATTGACCAAAAAGATAATATAATTTAAATTACATATAAAAATATGAATTTCAATTATGTATATTTATTCTTGAAGTCCAGTAAAGACGTACGGTCTTACGCGCTTCTTTAGAATAAACAACATATTTTTGATAAATTTCATACGGACGAATGGACGGTTCAACAAATAAAATAGAATACTGGCTATAATTTCGGATATCTGCCAGTATAATTGCCATTAAAATAGGACCAGCCGTTTCGGACATAACCCGGAACAAACAGACAAAATATAATAATATAAAATACCAACAATACTTTAAAAAAATATTTATTTGTTATTTGTAGCCATATCCATCCACCAAAAAATTTTAATTTTAATTTTACATACACACACTTTTTTTTATAATACGTAATAGATTACAAATAAAAAATTGGAAACACAACAAACGTAGAATAAACACTTTGAATGTAAACACAAAATAAACCACAATATTACCACGTCACCATGGCAACGTATATAATCGTCGTAATAAACGTCGTTCGCGTGGAATACCTACTTTGGGCTAACGCTAACAAGCAGCGGAAGCTCTCAAGAGGAAAAAACCCCGATTTTGAAACATTCTTCATTGGTGTTCCGCTCCTATTGTTCTTAGCGTGATGATATATATAAATGATAAATGACGATGATGATGAGAAATGATAAACAATAAATAAGCTATCTAACATCGAAATCATTTTTCAAATCGGACTTGTAGTTCCTGAGATTAGCGCGTTCAACCATACTAACAAGCAAACAAACAAACTCTTTAGTTTTATATTAGTATAGATACGAATCAGGTTTACCTACACTGTTATTATACAGAACTAAAGTTTGTAAATATTTTTATTTTAAATAATAACATTAATGTGTACGATGTCGTAGGCAACGACTAGTCTTCTATACATATAATAAGAATGTAAACGTAACGTGTCTGTAATTTTTAGATTACTCTGAAAAAAATTGTTGCAGTGTCTTGAAATAAGTAATAAAATACATTGTAGTCCGGTGAAGCTGTTAAGACCTTGGTAGGTCAATAGCGTAGTCAGTTCGAAAAAAAAACATGTCAATCATTTTTAGAAATGTCTGTCTGTCTGTTTGTTTGAACACGTATTACTGATACTTACTGCGTTAGCGATAAAACAATAAAGTATATCCTCGAGTAACATTTAGTCTTAGTTACATTAAAATCGGTTCACCCTATCAAAAGATATTGTAATTTTAATGACGACGTGACTTAAGTACGAGAGAAAAACAGATAAGCAAATGGCCTGAATACATTCAGATGATTTTATTAGTGACTGTTTTTTCATTAGGTTCCACGCAGACGGAGTCGTGCGCACAGCTAGTAATTTATAAAAATAATTATTAACTACTGGCATTCCACGCAGTATTTGCAAAACAAACATTTTACGTAACATTATCTCTGTAGTTGGTTTGCAAATATTGATATATATAAAAATATTTTCGCGATTTGTACTCCTTATGCTATGACTATTTAATATAATGAATTGCAGGAGAAATATTATTAATCAGCTATAATTCATTAAGAATAGAATCATCAGGTTGTGTCAACTAATTCAATTTTTTTATAAATTCAGCCCTGTATACCCATCTTTTTAAATTATCCCAATTGTTATACCCCTCGCGGGTTTATAGTGTTTATAATTTGTCTTCTATTAATTATAGCTTGCTCTCATAAACTGCGTTTACAATAATAACAATTTTCCTCACATCAGACGTAATACTGCAAAACGTAAATTTTAATCTATGTGGACGTTGCTTTATATCTTTTCCATACGGAAATGAACTATTGCAAACTATGACACATTCCTGGTGTGTCAGTTTGTAAACGAGGATCTTTGTAAATAAGTTTGTATATCATGTAATTAAATATGATTACCTTTTCAACGATAAATCCTTAAAAATATGTAAAAAGTCAACAATAATATTTCACATAAAAGCAACGCACTTACAGATTCCTGTGTATTGTTAAAATATCTTTTTTTATAAAACTGCTAATAAAACTTGTTAAGTAAACGATATAATTATTGAAATATTAATATTATAGGTCTTGCCACGCTTGTTGACTTCCCTGGAAATAGTTGCGAAGAAAACAAATTTGGGTATAGACACGTATTATATTATACTAGCGACCCGTCCCAGCTTCGCATAAATGCAATGTAGATATCCATTTTAATGAAATACTGTTAAGAGCAGTTTTGATCTACATGACATGTACAACGTATGTAATATATTTAATTGGATAAGGAATAATACTGTTTTTGTATAAAATTGCTTGGTAAATAATACATAATTATTTTTGTAAAAGGGAGAAAAATGGTTACTGTGGGTTATCCTTTAGAGATAAATATATACCATCGGGAACTTTTTTATCGATATTTTTAATATATACAATTCCGTAGTACATTAATTTGATCTATCTCGTAAAGTTTAGCCAGCGTTTGCGATTTAAGCGCACAAAAATATGTTTGTTACGACATTCCACTACAAATCTTTGAATTTTTCCATACTATAATATGTATGTATTATACATATAAATCTTCCTCTGGAATCACTCTATGTATTGCTGAGGTAATTATTAATAGTAATAAAATATAATAAAAATAATATTAATAAAATATTGCTGACTAAACTGTGTTAAAATCCGTTGGACAGTTTAAAAGATCTAAGGGAAGAGACAGCGGAAGCGACTTCATTTTATACTATGTAAATATGCGTAATATGTAGGCAACTTATAAATAAATTAATGCTCATTTAGTCTCTTATAATATTTTAACTTGGTTTTGTGTAAACTCTTGATTATATTACGCGCAAGCTTAAACTTACAACTACATTGAGAACGGCCAAAAAGATTGATGACGACTATATAATACGTGACTAAAACTTACTATACATACGTATGAAAGTAAATACGAGTATCTTACTCGTTCCTGTGCACATCGGATAATACTCAATCTCTACGGACAGAAGTACCTACTATTGCACTTAATAATCTAATTTATTAATACAACTATGTTATATCTGCGACTTCTTTTCTTGTAATTGCTCATAAACTTGACCAATGTCCATGATGAGTGATGGCTGAACGGCAGTTTATCTTCTTGAACATAAATGTTTAATAGTCGATAAACAATATCGTCGCCAGTCAACGAAAGAACGAAGGATTGCCTTTTTTTTTATTAGATTCAGGTTGGATAAAATGTAACATTCACCAATCAGATCCTGATGGAAGTAGCAAAATAATGTCATACAAATGACTATGTATTTCTGGAAAGTGACGCTTTTATTTTGACTTTAGTCTAAAACCAGCAGTCCTTTTTAGAACATGTCAATGGTTAATAAAGGACTTTGAAAGTTTAAAGTATTACCTTAGTTATATGTTAAAACATTATGCCACCTGTAGAAATATCCACAGGTTCTTTATTATCTTCAACCGCATCGTTGCTAAGAATCACGAAAGGGATTAATAGCAAGTATGATGATCGTAGACTATATTCTAATACCCAATGAACTGTCATCCTCAAATTCAAAGTCTGTCTTTGGGAATATATACGTGTCTTCCAGCACTAGTGAGCTAATTTCCTTTAAGCTTACTATATTTTGGTCACGTGTTGCTTAACATCGGGTTAGACTGGTCTAACCTGTGACGTATAAAAAAGGCTATATAACACTTTCTTTCGACATGGTTTTGTTCCAACGTTTGCCGATGTTCATACAGCTGACGTAGCTTAACATTGACACCGACTCATAATATTTTAAAATAAATATTAACGAAATTAATAACATACCATATCAAGATTAATATTGATATTATGTATATAGATTAATCTCCGCGATGCTGTTGATAGGAGAAATTGACATTAGTTGACAGTGTAAACTCTCTAAGAGTTTTAATTAAAGTCAACGTTGCTCCAAATCATTGACGAGTTACTTATACTGTGACTATTATAATGATGCGAATGTGAAAGATTTGCGGTGCTATTATTACCTATTACATGATAACCCTAATTGCGCGATAGGCTATTAGGATAAACCCATACGATAAACGTTAATCTTAAGCTAATTCGCTGTGAAAACATCATTCGATTAATACTACCTATACCATACAGTCATTTATTACGTCACGTTATCAATGTTTGCAAAAATAAAATTATGAATTGCTAGCTGGTACTCGCGACTTTGTTCTCATGACCATGTTTCTGGTTTCTATTGGAAGCATATGTATTATTTGAATTTGGCCATTGTTTTTCTAATAGTAATTTTGCCATCACTATTTAATTTGTTTAGCGAATATAACAGAGATGCTGTTAAATTGTAATATTACTCCTTATGTTATATAGAACAGTATAATAGATGGGGTCCTGCGAATCATTAAAATCTATGTTTCAGGAATCCGGTACCTTAACTCTGCCCTCCCAATACATTCTTGATAGTCTAATGCATATCCGTGGGTTTGAATGTCTAAAGGCTATTAAATCAATACGTGAACGATGGTGACGTATGGAAATGACGCCCCTCTCTGTGCATCCGCCAAAAACGAATAAAACTATATCTATAACTATGTATATTCGTAAAAATACGTTATGTGTTATGTATGATGAAAAGATAAACCAGATCGAGTTTCTTACCAGTTCTTTTCGATGACTGGGTTATTTTCCAAACCGGTGGTAGTTTTGAGGTTCATAAGCGCTTTCTCATTGTCTAAATTGAAAAAAAGTATTTTGGATTTGATTTAAAATAATGTTCTGAAAGGACAAGGATGCGTTGAATCGATTTATTTATTATTTAAGGTGAAACATTAGATTGTAGGTGATAGAGTCACGTTGAAACTATTACTGGTTTCAGTATGAATGTGTCGGCTCGTCCGGGGTACTACCACCCGATACACAGAAAACCGACGTGAAGTAATAGTGCTTGCGTTGTTGCGTTTCGTTCGGACAGCAAACACAGGCTGGCAACGCACTTGCGACTTTCCTAGTGTTCCTAGTGTCTATGGACGATGGTGATCACTTAACATCAAGATACCCACCTGTTCGTTTGCCTCTTATGACATAAAAAAAACATATTAATAGTGTTTCATGGACAGCGGTACAAAGTCTTTTTAAGTAAAACGATTATTAGGCACATGATCTATAATTTGCCTCTTTACGTTTTATGGTTACAACATCAATGATGATAACTAAGACCAATTAGTCCGATTATTTGGGGTATAACGTTTGATATTTTCCTTGTAGTGTTAGTATATATGCTGGATAATCGCAAAAATTTATTAAGAGAACAAAAATGGAGCATAAGACGACGATCATTGTTCTTCTCGTAAGTTATTTTCTTTTTATTTAATAATCATAATATAGTATTTCACATAATACGATGGTAATATGTTATTCAGAGTAGTTGCGATCAAAAACATAAGCCGTTTATTTGTTATTTTATTTTATTTATATCATAGGAGGCAAACGAACAGGTGGATCACCTGATGTTAAGTGATCACCACCGTTCATAGACACTTGTAACACCAGTGGAGTTGGAAGTGAGTTGTCAGCCTGTGTTTGGGGGAGGAGAGAATAGGGAAGGTGGGCTTCCGGCGCTCTCACTGACCGAACGAAACGCAACAATGCAAGCACTATTACTTCACGTCGGTTTTCTATGGGTCGTGTGGTATTACCCCGGGCGAGCCGACCCATTCATGCTGAAACCAGTAATAGCTTCAGCGTGGCTTTACCACCTATAAGTTAGTTATTTTTCAAATAACTATTACATTTCTTATGTCAGTTGATTTTTTTACGTTTGAGTACTTAAGGGTGCATATGTATGTTCATATGCAAGTTTTATGTTTGTAAATTAAACTTGTGATAGAAAGTGACTTATGTAGGTATATAATTTATAACTTCGTTGTCCTTTATTTTGGGACTCGCTTTTCTCTGCCGATTTGCTAGCATTAATGTAGATAGGACCTATAGGTACCTTAGGAACAGCCTTCCTATCCGCCTGATAACATGTATGCAAAATACGATGACGGTGAGAAGTTAAGCCGAGAAAGTGTAACGAACAAATAAGTAAATTCACTCTCGCATTTATAATAATAGTAAGGATTGTAAGTATAATAAAATTCTAGAGTTATAATTGTTAGAGTCACTTAATTGGATTAATTAGTTCAACGTTCCCTATTTCTTACACAAATTTTAGTTACAAATCTATTTACAAAACAAACAGACTTTGTGTAGCCCTTGTTCTTAGATCGTAACATTGTTATAATATAATATTTTCTTTTGATAGATTTGGATTAACATCCTTTACCTTTCCATTTTTAGACTACCTACCTGTGCTTGCGGTTTAACACGTAATTGGTATTAATTTTGCTAAAATTATTTCTTGTAATAAATACTTTAAGTGTTAAGAAAGAATATTGTTTAACTATTCGCCGCATCTACCTTATTTAATCATTTTTTTGTGACGATCGATTGAATGATGCAGAAATTATGCTACAGCACCAACTAGTGACTTATAGTAAAAAAAATATAATATAGAACGTCCACGTATGTATAATATAGAGCGAAAACCTCTTATGAGTGTTAACATACTTATTTGTTGTTTCAACGTTGTTGATGGTCAATCCCACCATCCATTTTTATCAATATATTTAATGAAAATACAGCTCTTTTGAGGCTCAGTCACGTCAAAACTACTGAACAAATCGGCACAGGACTGTGAGCATTCCATGTAAAAAAATTCGTAGATAACCCTAGGTGGTTTATTTGTTTGAATTAGCTTAATTCATTATAATTTGTTATGGCCAAATAAACGGTCAGGAATTATGTAATATACCATCCAGAAATCCTATGACTTCGACACAAATATATGTTTTTTATTTTATAAGCAGATAGTCTTTACTCGTACTTGTTTGAATATGCAGATTCTTGCGGTGGCATGGCAAGTGCATGCTGCGGTCAACTGCACAGAAACAGGCGCTGGCAGATATGCTGACGATGAAGATACGACATGCCAGAATTATACACTCTGTGTTTACGACAGCTCCACTGGCACATATCTAGCTTACAATTATGTTTGCCCATCGACATCTGTTTTTGACCCAGATGAATCAAAGTGCACTGCTTCTTCGAACTACGTTTGTAATGTAACAACAACAAACACGACAAATTCTACATCTGTATGCACAGAAGATGGCTATATCGCTGATCCAGACTCAACAAATTGTACTACTTATATCGAATGCGTCGAAATCAACAGTACCTTCACAGAGACCACTTACACATGCCCTGATGATACGTATTTCGATCCCAATACAACTCTCTGCGAATCAAATTATACCTGTACAACGAATTCTAGTTCATCAAACACGACTACAACGTTTACTTGTACTTCGGCTGGAAGATTCGCAAATTCTACAGATACCACTTGTAAGACTTACTATTATTGCGTGTTAGCAAGCAATGGGACCTATTTACAGTATGACTATACCTGTCCATCGACATCTGTGTTTAGTCCTACAGAAAAACTTTGCACTACCAGCTATACGTGTTCTTCTTCCTAGCATTAGAACATGGAATATTTCAGTTTTTTGTGATATATATTTGACCTTGGCTAATTTTAAAGGACTTTGATGCGTATTTTTGAAATTAAACTTGTGAAGTGTTAATGATAATATAGGCTTGCCACGCCCATATTTTGTATAATTAGATTTGAAGAAGTGCCGGGCCATTAAGATTTTAAAACGGGACGCAATATATTATCTCTATATAGTAAATCATGGAGAGAAAGCGTTTTCCATTGGTGTAGTTAAAGGTAATAAAATAGATCAAATTAGAATCAACAAAACTAGATTTTTTTTATGGTATCTCAGCAAAGTGACTGCACTATGCCTGATGGTGAGCATAGTACAATCCAAAAAGAATGGCGATTACCGAGAGATGCGTTATCCCTCGCCGGTCGCCGCTGTCATGCCGGCCTGCGTAGATTTATTGTAATGAAAGTGTTTCTAAGCGTCGATCATCAATACATGTATTTTAAAATAAAACAAATTACCAGAATACTTAAACGTATAATATTATTTAAGTACCATCCAGGGTATTTCAAATAGCTGGACAAATTCTGGGGAAACAGTGCGATGGGCAAGCCTATGTTAATAATTTTAATTTGATTGAATGACATAGGTAACTTTTATTTATTATTATTTGTATTTCCGATGGCTTATTTATAGATCTCAATTATTTAGTAACATGTAATAAATAAATAACTGTAGATTTATTTTTAACTGTAATACTATGATGATACTTTGATGAACTGTAATTATGAAGAACATATTCTTCAGCCGAATATCCAGAAAATTATGTGCTATATCTTAATTACATTTTACACTGTTATTTCCAAGTCGGTTTTAAATCTTCCGGATCGTGTAAAAGAAATACTAAATTAACTAATTGAGATGGAAATACTTAATAATAAAGATATATGAAGCAAATTGATAAGTCTAGTGTATTATTACATTCTTACATTTCCTGGCATGTTTCTTCCATTTATTGGTATGAATTATGTATCCTTTGCTGTTGAATCTATTTTTCATATGTAACTTCTTCCGTTAGTATTACATGTAATTTTCATGCCTTCCGAACATTTTCATAATACTAGATTAATGGTTTATTAAATTTATTGTTTTCATTAGATTGAAATGGGGTTCTAAATAAGAAATCGTTCTAGATGTTGATATATTGATGAGAAATAATTTCGAAAATAATTGTCTCATGCTTTGCTTATCTCAGATAGGTGAAATAAGATGCTTTGTTAAAGTAAATGTATTTTCCATAATGACAATAGTCGATGAGATCATATTGCTGTTTGTGGATAGTTTTTTATTGACTCGACAATTGGTTATTTTCGGTTGTAAATGATTAGATTTATCAAATTTTCATATGGTAGTACGATGTAGTTTTATTCAGGAATACTAGTTACAAAGTATGGGACTTTTACCAATTCTACAAACTTGATACATTTATACACTTTCTTTGAAATGTCAACAAATACTTTGTTTATAAAACATAATTTAAGGGCGCTTTCAGTTTAAGTGGTTGGTATCGGACTACTGCTGTGCGAGTGCAGTCCAGTGCACGTCCGTTGGCAGGACGGCTGTACCGCAAACGTCATTTGTCTCTTTCTGAATTTGCTTGTGTGGAGGGCACATTGAGTTTTGCATGTTGTAAAATATTTAACTTTGCCTATTTTCTTACTATGGATGACACAAAAATAGACCAAATGCCGGTCCGGCCCGCTGTATGAAACTCAAAATAGATTTAATCTTATACAGAATAAAACACTTGAGAAGATATATGCCAAAAAAAAAAAAATATAAATTAAAAAAATAAAAATAAAAATAAGAATGAAAAGAATTATCCAGGCAATCATTTATTTCTGTAATTATTATTTTTAATAAGAACAAAACCAACAATAAAACTTCCTCGTCGGAATCTATGTTTCGATGCAAGTATTGGTGGACATCACTAAAATACAGTCGGACTGCAACCGCATCCCACTCCGAATTAGACGTTTTAGGTCGTACTGCTGTCGTCCGGCTGTAGTACGACACCCGCTCATAAATCGGTGTATACGACCATAGAGCAGCAGTCAGACACAACCCGTCTTAACTGAAAGCGCCCTAAAGTGACGGTTTTAGAGTCCAGAAACAAGAAATTTTGAACAGTATTTTTTAATTATATTTATTACTAGCGGGTCCGGCAGACGTTGTCCCGCCCTGATTATAAAAAAATCCTGGATAAATTATATACCAAAACCGTTCCTCGTGAATCACTTTATCCACTGGTGAAAACCGCATAAAGATCCGTTTAGTAGTTTTTGAGTTTATCGCGAACAGACAGACAGACAGACGCGGTAGGGGAGTTTGTTTTATACTATGTAATGATAAAGGAATTGATTTTTTTTTATAACGGAGTTAAATATGGAATTTATAAGCTGATTAGGCTCAAGACTAGTACATTAGTATATACTTTATATAAAATAATAGTAATTCAATTTTAATTATAATCTAAGTTGCTGTTTAACGATACATACAATTCTTTGTATTTATGGGGAACATATAATTTGTATATATAAAAACAAACTTTTAATCGGACAAACACTATTTTTAACAGAAACTCGTTACGAGTACGGGCATCGAAGTCAAACTATGCAATTCGAATAGTAACAGGATTAGTAAACGTGTCTCGAATCTTAGGTGTATGCGATCATTACCAATGCAACGGAATGAAACTCATAATTTACTCAGTAAGTAATTGACTTCCGCGATTTTGTTCATGTTCATTTTGCTCCGAGCAATAATTATGTACTATACAGTTTATTCGTTGATCAAACATATGATGTCCTGCACAAGAGGACGTTATACTCCGCGTTGCTAGTTTGCCTCAATCTCAATATGTCACGAACATCTCGTGGTCTTCGGCGAAGGAAACCAATAAGCTTTTCCCCTACAAAATTCATTCAACGCATTAAAGAAATATCCACTTTGTATAACTTTTTTTTAAATTGAGAGATGTTGGGAGGCTGAATTATTTGTTTTTATGGTAAAAAATCCAAAGGAATATATTAAAATACTTAGATGGAAAATTTATAAAGTTATGTAAATTTTGAAAACAGCACTACCTATCAGGTCGAACTATAACTAAGAACCATTCAAATAACGTCATAGATACAAAAAAGTTTTTAAAATCGATCAAAGTAGAAGCTTTTGCATAAAACACAGCACATTGCAATTTTACTTATAAAGACTATTGTAATTTGTTACGAAAGGCGTTGCAAATCGCACCATGATTTAAGATAGGTACTCGAATAATTCAAAGGAGAAATGCATTACCACTACCAAATACCCGCTCACTTCGTTGGACATTAAATAAACATTTCGGATAAACAAAATGGTAAGGGATCAATCAAAACCAAAAAATGAATGGCATAGAGGCATTTAGAGGATACGGTCAGTAGTTTTGACGTTTTGAACCTAAAAGTTACTATAAAATATATTATATTAATACCAGGTGAAAGGTTAAACACTCGCAGTGTTCTAGGATATGACACTTGAAGGTCACATTTAACACATAAAATAATAATATCAAAACAAATAATAATAGAAAACATAGAGAACCTTAGGTAAAGTTTGTCCTAAGAATTTTAAAAGTATGGAAAATAATTTAAATAAACCTAGGACTTAAAACGTAGGAATGCCCGATGATACAACCTGCGAACTGCGACCCGGAGTTAAGAACTTTCGATAATAGAACGGCTAATAAACCCTTTTGTTTGTTCAAACTTCGAAAAATTATCATTTGTTAGTTGGTTGACTTCACTTTCACTTCACTCGACGGTCATTGACACTGTGCTTTAACATAGACACTTAGAGGATTGAGATAATTTTTGTAGGTTTCTAGATAATTAGGTCAAATATTAAGCACCTATTTTTTCAAATGATTTATAACGAGAATCGAGTGCGAAGTGTTCTCCATAAATATTGCTACTGCCTAAACATTCACCTAGATATTTTGGAGACTTTTATATCAGCAGATTACACAGCTAGGTTATATAATATCTTGACATCATCCGAACAAGACGTTGCAAAAATGCTGCGACTAAAATAAAAATTTTGACTGCTTAAATATTTACTTTTATATCTCAAATATGAATTATGTTTAGAGGTTAACGGTACTATAGTATTAATATAATAAGTAAAGTTATGATTATTATGTATGATCTACAACTTATCTTAATGCACTTTATGATTATAACATCAACGGTGATAACTAAGAACAATTAGCAAAGATTAGCACGATTATTTGGGATATAACGTTTAATATTTTCCTTGTTATGCTAGTATTATATATATGCTGGATATTCACAAAATGTTATTAAGAGAACAAGAATGGAGCATAAAACGACGATCATTGCTTTTCTAGTAAGTTTTTTTTATGTACTAATAATGACATGGAATAATATATGTATGTATTATTCAGTGTAATTAATTACAGTTATTAACATAAACACGTTTATTCAGGAAATTATACTAAACTGTCTACTTTATTTAATTTGCTAACGTTTGCATTGCTTCAAAATACGAGTTTGTGATTGTATGAATACAAGCGATTCCTTTATTGCCTCAAAGATAATCTTGTGATTGAAAATAGTATGCAAATATAAATATATCAGTAACAATTCTAATATAATTATTTCAAGAATCAATGATATTTTGAATTACAATCCCTGAATTCTATTTTTAATGAAAATTCAAAACGGGTGTCAGCTTTCTTACACAAACCGTGGTGACGAGTCTATTTGAAAGAAAGCATAACGACTCTAGCCCTTTGTCTTTGATTATAATATTTATCTTTCTACAATACATTTGGATTTTTGCTTATTTAAACTTTTTCTACTTTGTAAAGCGTAAGTCCCATAGTATTGAACTAAACGTGCTAACTAGTTACGAAGTACTACTCTCAGGATACTCTTTTATTTTGTAGGCAAAAATTTTAACTGTTACCTTTATTGTTGTAATTAAACTATCTATTTTTCAGATACTCATAATAGCATACCAGGTACACGCTACAGTCAACTGTACAGAAACTGGCGCTGGTAGATTTGCCGAAGATGATGATACAACATGCAAGAGCTATACACTTTGTGTCTACGACAGTTCCACTGGCACCTATTTGGCTTATAATTACGTTTGCCCTCCAACGTCCGTATTCAACCCAAATACAGAAATGTGTACCTCTTCTTCGAACTACGCTTGTAATGTAACAACATCCAATTCGACATCCGTATGTACAGAAGATAGTTATATTGCTGATCCAGATTCGATAAATTGTACTACGTATATCGAATGCGTCGAAATTAATAGTACCTTCATAGAGACGACTTATACATGCCCTGATGGTACGTACTTTGATCCGAATACGACTCTTTGCGAATCAAATTATATCTGTACAACATCGTCAAACACTTTTACTTGTACTTCTGCTGGAAGATTCGCAAACACTGCACATACCAATTGTAAGAATTATTATTTCTGCGTGTTACCAATCAATGGTACATATTTACAGTATGAATACACTTGTCCATCGACATCGGTGTTTAGTCCTATAGAAAAACTATGCACTACCAGTTATATATGTTCTTCTTTCTAGCACTAGAACATGGAATATTTCAAATTTTTAGGATCCGTAATTAACGCTGGTTAGTTATGAATGGTTTTGTTTTATATATTTGAAATTTTAACATTGTTCTCGTGTTTAATAATGAGAATGGGATTTGTTTGATTGAATGATAATAATCCTGTTATTTCTTTTTTTTTTCGAACTGACTACGCTGTTGGCCTGGCAAGGCCTTAACAGCTTCACCGAACTACTAAGGCGAGCGCTTAAGGCACTCAGCTGATTTTATGTGTCACTTCTATATTATGTAGTTGAAGGTTTATTTCTTTATTGTCTGTATTTCCAATGGTTTATTTATAGAGCCCAATTTTTTTAAATAAAACAAGACGTAATAAGTAAATAATTATTTATTGATTTTTGTTACAGTAATAAAATATTCTTCGGCATAAGTCCAAAAAAATTTTACTTGTTCCAAATTATAATTATCGCTGTTAAATTTTTCACTATAATTTTACATTATCAGTTCAAAAATACCCAAATGAGACGGAATTATTGAATAATAAAGATATATATAGCAAATTTATTAAATTTATTTATTATTGTAAAGACAAGAGTCTTTCCTGGAACGTTTTCTTCTTCTATTCCTTTTAATTATATTTTCTTTCTTATTGAATTCATTTTGATATGTAATTTCTTCCAGCAATAATGCGGCTAATTTTCTCGCCTTCTGTACATTTTCATGATATTGAAAGAAAGAATTATTAAATCTATTTATTTTCAATGCATTAATACTAGGTTCTAAATAAGAATTTGTTTTAGACGTTTTCATCGTAGAAAAATAATTTCGGAAGTAATTGTCTCTAGCTTTGTTTATCTCAGCAGCTGAAATATGAGGCTTTGTTAAATTTAGTTTACTTGCGACCGTTACAGAAGTTGATGTATTTCTATTGCATCTCGTGCTTAGTTTTCTTCCGATATTTGGACCTGTTATACTCTTTATTGGATGGCTCGTGACCTCGTGTCTTATATTTCCATATGGAATTTTGTTTTGGTAGTAATCATAGTTGTATTCAGGAATACTGCTAACAAGATATGAAGATTTATTAATTCTACGCACTTGATAAGTTTTTACACAGTTTGAATTATCAATGTATATTGCAAATTCAACAACTGAAATAATAATATAATATGTATTAAAAAATATCATTTATGAAAGATTACTCTGTCATCGCGACATAAAACTTTTTCATAGAGTAAGTATCAGTGCGTGACATGCGCGTACAGACAAACAAAATTTAGTTTAGTTTTGACCCCGTATACAATAATGAACCTAAGATGAACTAACTCACAGCTTAAAATTGTGAGTCGTAAAATTTAGAAGCATAAATGTTATACAAGACTTTTTCATCTATGTGACGAACATTAAGAAAAGATTCAGGAAAATGTATACCGTCAGGGAATTATGTAAGAAATTAAAAATATAATGTTTTCCGAATAATTGCTTATGAAAAGTCCTATTAGGTGCAATGTTAGTATGTACTTTATCTAACATAAAAATAGGATTTTGATTTTACTTATGAAATATGTCGTAATATGTATAATATATAAATTTCTTGGCATATATGTCTAAAGAGATTTTAGTAAACCTTTCTCTTTATGATGCCAACATTTTATCGGTTATGGATGTTCTAATTAAAAAAAAAATTATAATGTTATAGGCACTATACTAATTAAATAGTCGCTCAGATCCACCATGATAAAAAACACAATAACCAAGTAATGATGGATACTTATGCTTGTCGAATATAATTTTCCTCACTTATGTATTGAATTTTATCTCCAAGAATTTTGCCTCGCCTCTTTATTATGAAAAGCTGTTATAAACCTTTATTAATGGCATACAAACCGGATACTGTCATACAGTTCAGTAGAGGGTATTTTGAAATCAATCTATAAATGAGTGTTATCAATAAAAAGTGAATTATAATCACACAACGAACGTAGAAAGTTGGATCCCACGTTGCAAAATCAAGGTCAAATTTTTCTAAAGATCGTTCAAGTTATAATAACACCTTTGTCTAAGTAAAATGTACTTTATTATTTAATGAACGTGTAATATATTTAAATGTAATTTTGAGTGGTTACGTAAAAACAGCAGTCTTTCATTTGATTTCCCATTATGTTTTAGAATTGTGGAGGCTCCTATATAGATAAGAAAGCAATGTGACATTTGTATGAATTTTATATAGATTACGAATAAATTCAGGCGTTTTCCTTTTTGTGGAACCACGCTGACGCTATTACTGGTTTCAGTATGAATGAGTCGGCTTGCCCCGGGTTGCACCATCCTTTCACAGAAAACCGACGTGAAGTAACAGTGCTTGCATTGTTGCATTTCGTTCGGTTAGTGAGAGCGCTGGAGGCCCACCTGCCCTCTCCTCCCACCCCCCCTACCCCCAAACACAGGCTGGCAACGCACTTGCGACTCCCCTGGTGTTGCTAGTGTCTATGACCGGCGGTGATCGCTTAACATCAGGTGACCCACCTGTTCGTTTGCCTCCTGTTGCAGCCGCGTAAATAGTCAATTAGGAAAAATAGTGTCAGCGAGGGTAGGAGCATTTATTTGTCGATCCCCCCCGGCGATCGTGACGCCGGACCAGTTCCCTCACACACATCGTAGGCGAAGCACGCGCGCTCGCATCGCGCTCCTCGCATCGCCATAACCTATTTGCACTATCATAATTCGTCGGCGCCGACCACTGACATCAAACCTCGAACCAGCCGGCATCGAACCTCCAACGAGCCGGTGAGTGATCACAACATTCGCTACTTTCTCTTGCTGATATCGCATTTGATTCGCATCACAGGTGGTTTCCGATCGAAGGAAGCACCACCACCTCTTATAATATAAAAAAATGGACATACATTGGCTTATGCTGAAACATGACAAACCAAAAGAAAGCAAGTCTTGTAAATAACAGGAAGGCAGTTGCCACTATGCAGGAACGTACCACAAATCCGAGTGCTAACTGTATTGCGAGACATAAAAATGGCGAGTAACCAAAATGCCGCAATTAATGCGCCGCGCCGTGCAGTTCGCCGAAACGTGTCCTATATAACTTCAGTTAGATGTAGTTGCGAGTACAAACGTGGCTAACTCATGAAAATATAAATGAAACTTGGTAGAGTCACCGCAGGGTATCACACTGTAGAGGGAACAGACCACTCGGCTCCTCTCCCACAGTCGACGAACCACACGGCGACGACGGATCGGTGACGACCTCCGGCCGCCGTAGTGAAGTTCTGCTACGGGCAATGAACACGGGCATGTTCGTCACCCTGGCAAGTCTAACACAGGCCTATGTGGTTAAGGCGCATTAATGTTCATTGCGCCTCCCATCAGTTCGTCAGGGAGGGCCAAGGTCTTCCCTCTTCAGACCACAAGTCGGGACTCTGATGAGGGGTCAACACCAGCCGGGTCGGGTAGAAGTACTAAAGAGGCCGTTCCTGTCCACCCGGCTAAATGGTGCAGAAGAACACTGAGGGTGTTAGTCAGTAGAAATCTGGCATTCTCACCTATGCTGCCCGGCTAGGTAAATCTCCAAGAGGATTACCCCGCGAAATAAAAAGGGTATCTACACTGTCCTTTCTAAAATCAAATTGTCGCAAATTACTTTACTGTTAAGTATACTAAATATTATGTATAACACGACAATATTACAAAATAAGAATAATAACATAACTGGAATTTAATGAATGGGACAAGGGGAACTTAGCATAATAGAAGTAAAAGTATAAAATTTATATATGCCTTGATATATCTAGGGATAGATAATTATAAACATTCACATTAGATAGTTAATTGCTAGCTTAGTATAATTTATAATATATTGGTAATATTAAAATGTGTAGAATGGTTCGAATATATAATATATTTAATTCATATGATGCTCAAATAAAGAACAGGGGAATTAATGGTGAGAACAAAATAACAAACGAATGCTACTGCGGTGAGTCTATTACTATGTGCATGTTCATAGTGACTCAGTCATATACAGTGATATAAGTCATATAAGTGACACGACACGTGTAAGTGTGGCTAGTTCTGGTGTTGCACCACTAGGTGCTATATAGCTACCCCATATATTGATTGTGATTCCATCAGACACAACAGTCGTTTTCTATTAGCCTGTAATTTTTTTCGCATAATATTTTGAGTAAAACAGTAGACTGCCAAAATATCCATCAGCAATATTTCTTTATTAAGCTGGAACAGATTTAGATAAATGTTTACGTAAGCATGGGGGGGTGGGGTAAGAGCATTGCTTATTTTTGCTGACGCATCTTTTGCGGGGCGTATATTACAGCTTATATATTATATATTATATTATACATAATATAATATTATATTATACATAATATATTATATTATATTATACATATTATATTATACATAATACTCGAACGACCCCTAAGTGCTTGAGGTAAACCTAACCTAATGATGTACAAAAAGGGTTTAGAAATCTTAAAAATGCAAAATTAAGTAGGAAATAGTTGAGTTTTTACAATACAAAAACAATATAAAGATATTTATTTCACATGCCTCCATAATTTTAGGGTGCAAGGAGTGCGGGGCACTCAGACGCAGTATCCTATAGAGCGTAAGGCACACACTGAAGACCGTGGAAGATACTTTTCCAAATTGAAATTAATAAATATGTATATCATATATGTATGTAATGTCATGTAATATATGTAAGTCAAGATAGATTGACATGCTCTTGCTCAAGAGTTGATAATAAAAAATTTGCCACCTCACAACATCGGAAAATTGGATTTGAGATATAATTATGTTTATTGTTTTATTGATTGATTGATATATTTATTTGTTCTTAATATAGAAAGATAATTAAATGATAAAAAGTAATGGTTTATTTTTGTTAACAAGAGGCAGTAGGTAGCCATCCCCAATGTCGCGTCGAATATGAAATAGACGGCTGTATGTGTGTGTATATATACATATTTTGTATAAAAATTAGCAAGTGCCCGCGACATTATTTAGGACTCAATTCTTCTGATGTTTTAAGGAAACGTCGTATCTAGATTAGCGTGGGTTGTATTTATTTTCTCTTTGTAATTACTTTCTACATTTAGGGTCTTACAGACAAACGTAATGATAGCAGTCGCGGAAGATTCATCGAGATCATTTTTGAAAATTACATTAAACTAGTACCTTACATTACACTAAACTATATGAAATTTGACAATCTAAACATCCTGCTATCTGTAGTGCATTGAATGTAGCTATTCCAGATTAATTCTTTTATAACTAAGTGCTAACAATAAATGATTTTTTTTTCAATTCAAACGGTTCAATGATGCTCTAACGCATTTTTTATATAAGGTGAGAGTACACTAATATGTCTCATTGAATGATGACTATGAACTCTCACAAACGTATTTATGGACTTATGTTTAACTTTCAATTTAACAAACTTTATATTCATTGGCAATTCGTTTCAAGTACCCGCATCGATGTCAAATTATGCAATACGAATAGTAACAACGTCAGTAAACGTGTTTCGACTCTTTAAGTAAACACGTAAATTTCCAATGCATTGAATGCAAACTCATCTTTTTAACAGTAACTAGTCGATTTCCGCAATTTTGTGAACTGTCGTAACCGAATTCAAAGTGAAATGTTTTTGTTTACTTTAATTGTAATTTGTTTGCTTATGGATTCGCAAGGTAGACGTTACACAAACGAACAGGATATATATCTTGGTTTGTATGACTGTTACACCTCAAATAGATGTAACGATAATAATTAAAAAGCTTTTAGTGAAAAACAATCACATAAACGCTTCGCTACTCGTTTTTAACAAAACAAAGTTTCTGTTTTTATATCATAGGACAAATAAGTCACAAATCAAAAAATGTATTCTTACTACTTAGTCCCTAGACTATAAAGAGCAAAGTAATATGTAGTGTAGCCCCATCTTTGAAGTTTATCTTCAGGAGTAATTCAAAACACTAAAAACTATAATATTGTTAATATATAGTTAACACTTATTTGTTCAATCGACTCGGGCACCATTTATTGTAGGTTGTTTGCGCCGTGTCGCAACATTTCAGTCAGTAATAGAACAACAAAACAAAGTTATCACTCAGTCGCGCAATCGTAAACATCACGCAAAATTGCTTTATTTCTTTAGATGTGATATGTATACCACGATTTAAGACCTCGGAGTTCAGTTTGATGCCAGACTTACTTTTCACGGTCACATTAAAACTCCTGCAGTCGATTTTTTTACTAAATGGACATGTAACTGTATGCCAGCACGAATTATTTAGTATATCAACATGTAGCATTGTAGTACATCTCAATTTACCGTTCATAGGAATACTCCGACGAATTAACAAAATCTTGTTGTTATTCCCATTAGTGAAGTTGTACACCGATCGTTGTAAATATTTGTTCACCAATTTAAAGATTTTCTCAGAGAGTGAATTGTAGAATTCGACTATAATTGAAGTGAAAACTTGTTTAGGTGCGTTGAGAACTTTTTTTGGTGAACAAAGATCATGGAACTCGCGAACTGAACTGAACTCGCGTCATCGTCACCGAACGCACGTATTACGCTTGTGCGACTTGCGTCAGACTAGCGACGCGTAGTTTAGTGGCCTGTGTACATCTACTACTGAGATTGTGCAGTCTATCATATATTAATTAATATTAATATATATAGTATCATTACATAGTATAAAACAAAGTCCCCCACCGCGTCTGTCTGTCTGTCTGTTCGCGATAAACTCAAAAACTACTGAACGGATTTTTAATGCGGTTTTCACCAGTGGATACAGTGATTCTTGAGGAAGGTTTTAGTATATAATTTTTCAAGGTTTTTTTTTATAGTCAGGGCGGGACAGCGTCTGCCGGGCCCGCTAGTAAAATATAAAACAAAGTCCCCTACCGTGTCTGTCTGTCTGTCTGTTCGCGATAAACTCAAAAACTACTGAACGGATTGTCAAGCGGTTTTCACCAGTGGATACAGTGATTCTTGAGGAAGGTTTTGGTATATAATTTGTCAAGATTTTTTTTATAATCAGGGCGGGACAACGTCTGCTGTGCCCGCTAGTTAATTATAAACTGTATCGGAGTGCCAATAGATGTGACAATCAGACTAATGATAATAATTGCAATTTAAAAATCGTGGAACTTAAAGAATTCATATTATAATTAATTAAAAAAATCAAAACAAAACACAGTTATTTTTTTTATTTTTTATATTATAGGGGCAAACGAACAGGCGGGTCATCTGGTGGTAAGTGATCACCGCCGTCCATAGACACTAGCAACACCAGGGGAGTCGCAAGTGCGTTGCCGGCCTGTGTTTGAGGGAGGGGAAAGGTGTGGGGGAAAGGGAGAGGGAGCGGGTAGGTGGGTTTCCGGCGCTCTCATTAACCGAACGAAACACAACAGTGCAAGCACTGTTACTTCACGTCGGTTTTCTGTGAGAGGGTGGTACTACCTAGAGCGAGCCGACCTTATTCATGCTGAAACCAATAATAGCTTCAGCGTGGCTCTACCACCTACCAAAGTTATTCTCCTTTATTATAGTCCTTATGACTGCCTTGATTTTTTTGCTTTTATATAATTACATTAAAATGTCTAATCTACACTATAATAAAACTGTAGCAAGGTCAAATCTGTACATTAAATATTTTTTGAAAATTTTTATCGGAGTAGACTTTATTATCGATATAGAAGCCAAAAATAATCTTTTTACAATTTTTGTCTGTCTGTCTGTCTGTCTTTCTGTCCCTGTGAACACGCATCACGCTGAAAGTACTGAACCGATTTTAACGAAACTTGACACAGTAATAACTAATATTCCAAGGTTACATTTAGGATACTTTTTGTCCCATAAAACGCAAGGGGTTCTCCAGGATAACGAAAGATAAAAAATTGTAGTTAATGTAACAAGACTTTTTTGCAACACCTTAGTACAAGAGCCAGCAACGTTGGAAGAACGAGAATTTTAGAAAAGCTGGTTCTTTAATATGAAGATATATTATGCCCTTCCAAACAGGATTCAGGATACGTGGTAGCCGGTTAACGTTGTGTTTTTAATACGCATCACACCTTTACAGGTCAAAATTTTGGGTCATAAATAATTTAAGGAACGTTTTTTTTTTGAGTAACTTTTAAACGCTATTAAAACATGAATTTACCACTGTCAGGGAATTTTGTTATTGACACTAATATGCCCGATGATATTCTTTATAAATAAAATAATTCATTTCAAACCATTTTATTTTTTCCATTGCAAAGAACATACTTTATTTTATTAACCATTATGATATTGAGATTTCACCGTAAACAATGAAAAACAACGATAAACGTAGACATATGACTTGGGACTGACGCCATCTTGATTACATGCGTCTATAACAGGCGCTTTCACAAGTATCCCTATCTTTATCATACATAAAATGGGGTAAACATATCAATGCAGATGCAGAATGTAGCTCTAAGTCTCTTAACGTTTTCAAAGCATTAGCCGGTTCTAACTGGGGTGGTCATCCATAACATTGAGTTCGTTTATACTTCAATATTATACGCAGTCGAATTGACTATGCGAGCTTTCTTTATGATAATAGCGCTCAGATTAACCTCTATAAACTTGAAAAAGTCCAGAACCAGGCCATGAGAATTATCGGGGGTTTCATTAAAAGTACTCCAATCCATGTTATGGAAAGCGAATTGAGCATATGTCCGTTACATCTTAGGAGACAATATTTAGCTGGCAAAATCTATTAAAATAAATGTAGATGGTATTTGGAAGCCAAAGAGTCAATATGATATTCTTAAAATAAAAGATATTTGTCTTCAATATATAAATAAATATTACCAAATTTTGTTAAAATATACACTGACGGATCTAAAGCTGGTAATTATTTAGGAGCCACATTTTTTGAGTCAAATTCCAAAACTTTTATGAAATTTCAAATTGATGAAAATATGTCAATTATGCACACTGAACTGATAGCAATTGCAGAGGCCTTATCATTTGTAGAATCCACTGAGTCCATTAAGATTGTTATTTTATCCGATTCAAAAACTGCACTTCAACACGTAGCTCGATGTACCTTGACTTTTCGAGGAATACCGATAGCCTACACTATTTTGAAGCAATTACTAGATTTCAAAGCAAAGAACAAAGTAATTGTTTTATAATGGATCCCTTCTCATATAGGTATAACTGGGAATGAAAGAGCTGATCTTTTAGCTAGAGAAGGATCCTCCGAAGGTGCTATTATTAATATTTTACCAACTTATTTGGATGTATGCTCAGTATTTAAAATAGCTGTTACTCGCATTGGAAGGAATACTTTGATGAGCGTTCTAAAACAAAAGGAATATGGTACAGAACGATTCAGCCACATCCCTAAAGGTCACCATGGATTGATGACAGTACGATTTGCCGTCGGGAAGCAATCACAGGAATGAGATTACACTAAAAAAGTTCGCCTACCTGATGCGTAAAGTACCATCAACACTCTGCCAGAGTTGTGAGCTCATCGATGACGTGCACCACATCCTGGCAGAATGTGTTCGAAGCGAAGATATTAGATCTCGGCTTAATGCTACTGGTTCGTTCCACACTGGTTTGTACAATTCGTTATTGTCTGACCCCATTTCGAAAGATGCTAAAGAATTGTACAAAATTAATATAAGCTATTGTTAAGTTTATTGTCATTCTTATTGTTATATAGTTACTTAGGCGATATAATCGCGCAGGCGACTAAGCCTTCATTAAAAATAATAATAATATTAAAATTATAGCTATCTTAACATGGTTTGAACATACTTATTTGATTTACAAAAAAATAGCATCGGGCGCATTATTGTTAATAACAAAAATGTCTGGCGATAATAATTGCATGTGTTAATAGCGTTTCAAAGTTAGTAAAAAACAATACATTAAAAAATTATATAAAAATCAATACTTTTGCCTGTAAAGGTGCGATATGCACTAATAAACGCAACGTTTACAGACAGGTAGCCCGCACACTGTTCGGAAGAACATGAAGATATATAAAAACTGGCTTATTGAAATTCTTTTTCGAAACCATTACTAGCTCTTAGACAAATAGTTATAGGTAAGTGACATTTGACGCGTCGTGTTCATTTTAATATTTATATTTTTCTTCAATACAATGGAGTGTGAAAAAGTTTTAATACAAGTTGAAAATAGTTATGATATCATTCAGTGTTTAATTTATCATTATTTATTTAATGAATATATTATATCGTTTAATTTACAATTTAACTCTATCAACTTGATATTTTATAATGTAAACTATACTCACTGTATAGTAAACGTCTACAAAAAAGGGAAAGGAACTGCGTTAGAAACTGGGGGTCCATAGACCTCTAAAGCTTTTTTTCACATTACCGCCAATATATGTAGGTTGCTACGAACGGGTTGTAGCCTTACTTTAAAAGATTTCTCACAAACCATCTGGGTTTGAGTGAGTCCCTTGATAGTTTGGATTCACAATTGGAAATCGATGGTGTGGCTGTAATAAGGTTTTAGGTATATTAAAATTTTTCGCGTTTAAAAATACAATTGACACCAGTTATAACCGATTTGGTGCAGACGAAGTTGCACGGGTCAGCTAGTGTATAATATTTCTATGTGTAAAATGTTAGAAAAATCACACGGAAAAGTGAAAAATTTGTGTTAAGAAGTTTCTATTAATAATACTATATATGTAATTGATGGGAATGATTGAATTGAAAATGTTTTTGGTTGAATGCGATAATGATTATTGTCGTTCTTTCGTGTTAGAGAGCGGAATTGTTGGTTTCCACTTGACGGTATATAGTATACAGGTTACGACGATAAAATTCTTTACGTAATCTTTGGCACTAAGTAACATCTTCTATTGTACTCTTTGAGAATAATAATGCTTTCCTGTTTGTCCACTACTAGCCGTCGCGTCGGGCTTTCCGTGGCTTAAAAAATCTCTTGATTGTGTTTTTATCACTACGTTATAGGAATTACTGAAAAAAAAATGTATTTATATTTTATTTCTTATATTTTTTTTATCGATGTATTATTAATTTTTTTTTTTTTTTTCGAACTGACTACGCTATTGACCAAGCAAGGTCTTAACAGCTTCACCGGACTACTAAGGCGAGCGCTTAAGGCACTCAGCCGATTTTATTTTGACAACTAGCTCAAGGGTGCGCGGCACACCTCGGCTTTGGCTGTTGCCTGATACATGCAGTTCGCGACCTATGTGAGCTAACCTAAGCTAAGCTAACTATTCATACATATATGAGTTGTTGAAACATATATGTGTACCAAGCATACATACCTCAACAACTCTTATATATATTTCGTATCGGGTAATTTTCTAAACTATTTCAGTTTGATAAGGGAAAAAACATAAGACCCTTCCACTTGCATGTGTAAGCGTGTATGCGTGCACGTGTGTGGAGGTGATATGTGTAATGTTGTCGCAGTGATGTAAGATTTTGCATTGTATTGTTATAATAGTTAATAATGTCCTTCCTTATTTTCTGTCCTGTCCATACTAACGAAAAGGGTTTTCTGTTTTATTAGATGAAATTGTTAGCTTTTATGTTTTTTTATTGTATTCTTTTTCATGATTACTACTACAACCCTAATATTGTTATATTTAAGTTACCTGTTTCATATGGCAACGCTTAATGATATGCGGCGTGAATAATACTTTGAAAAGTTTTCCATTTGCCAGTAAAAGTTTCATAAAATTCGGTTCAGCCGTTCTGAAAATTGACCCAGATAAACAACAGGCACTTCAATTTTATTATTATATATGTGTAGGTTTTATAATCGCCTTGCTAACCTATACATATAATAAGAATGTAAATCTAACGTGTCTGTACTTTTTAGATTTTTGAAAAAAAAAATGTTGCAAGTTTCTTGGAATAAGTGTTAAAATACATTTCAGTTATTTTTAGTAATGTCTGTCTGTCTATCTGTCTGTCTGTTTGTTTGTTTGAACACGCATCACTACTAAAGTATTGCGTTCACGATAAAACCTAAAAAACAGTTACGCGACTTAAGTACGACAGAAAAGTAGATAGACTTAATACATTCAGATGATTTTATTAACCACTGTTTTTTTACATATAGTTTCACGCAGACGATGTCGCGGGCACAGCTAGTTTATAATAAATTAGAATCCATCTGCGATTTAGTCCGCATTCAATTACAATTAAAAATTCGAGAACAATAAAATATAGACTAGCGTAATTTAGTGACGAGTTATAGAATAACTAGCTTTTGCCCACGGCTTCTTTTGGGAATGTAGATTTGACCTATTTTTGTTTTTACTGTTATTTAGTACTGTTTTCTCAATGAAAGGTATCCTTTATTGTAACTCTGATGACGTGTATATACAATACCACCGTTATTCGTTATCGGTTATGCAGTTAAGACGTGAAAGCGTAAAAATAAACAAACTTATATTCCCGTTTATAGTATTAGTAAAGGTGGATGGTATAAAAACTTTCGACATGAAAATACAGAACTCAAAGAATGTATTTATCAATATCATACATGTGTTCAGGCCTTTTTTGTGAGGGAAAAGGGAAATTAAAGCCTTAAAGGGAAATTAGAATATAACGAAAAATTGCCATAAAAACTGAAAAATGAGTACCCAATCTTGGTAAAATAAAAAAAAAATAGTTTTTTTTTATAGGTCATAGTTATCCAAATACATAATCTAATCTATATTTCTTGAAAAGTTACTGCGTAGCATAGTGGTATGTCACTGTAGTATAGAGGTCGTAAAAAAACTGGACATATAATTTCCGAAAATTAGCGTGTCTCATAAAGGGAAGTGACAAAAAAAGGCCTGTCTGTGTCTATACCAATATAAACGTTTACTTATATAGCTGTTACATCAATTCAATTCAATTCTTCATATTTTGTTTTATTGAGTACTTTCGTAATGACATGTCCGAGTCTATTGTCTATGTAACGTAAAATATTTATGAATTATTTTTAGTATTTTACAAGTTTTATAAGTTAACATAGGTAACATGTGCTTTTACTTTGTGTAAGCGTATAGAGAGGTATGCAAAAGTGCGTGGTCGAGTAAAAGTTGGCTCATATGCGATACGTGAACTGACTGACACCGAATATTTTGCGAAAGCCCGTAAGCTGTTTAGTAAATAACGTGCGTCAGTGTCACTCGAAATTTAACAATTTCACTGAATATCCAAGTGCTCGATACTTCGAATACTAATAAATTGAGTCAATGCCATTATGGAAGTCTAGATACTCGGTGTCTCTTTTGTTACTGTGTTAGCTAAATTTGATTAATAATCTTGCCCATTTGCGTTCAATGCTAAATTTGGTTAGGAGTTTTCTAGCAAACATTTTTACTATTTTTAAACAAAAGACTAGCGTTTGCCAGCCACATCGCTCAGGTTAATCTAGTGAAGAATGTTTTTCTATATATCGGAATCAACACTTTCTTCTGGATGAAATGAATCTTATGTTTTATTTTCCTATAATCCTGATAACGTGTATATAATTATTTATAATAACTAGTTATAAGCGTAACAAACTAACTGACGTAATATTCGCATTTATAATATTAGTTAGGTTAATGCCCGCACTAAGAATATATTGTGGATGACTTTACTGATATATAATTTACGGAAGTAAAATACACTCAGACCCTAATATTAATTTATATAAATAATAGACACGTGTGGGATCTGAACCCGTAAAAGTGACTGCAGTTACAGCAGCAAGGAGTCCATTTAAATAATTCCGCCGTCCTTGTTGTTCAGGCTGTTCGACAATAGAGATTGTGATGTCACGTGTGGCACTATTTTATTTATTGATCAGTAAAAAATTTAATAAAACTTAAATATAATAGACGATCGAAGTTTAGATTGTGTTTTCTATAGTAATTAGATTAAGGGTTTCCAATTGAAAATATTGCAATAAGCCAATCTCTAAAAAAATGGCGTGTTGCTATGACGAATACTTTTTTATTCATTTTTTATTTATAATCGTCTCTTAAGTCTCAACGAAGGAGTTTTTGGCGGGATCTTGGTCTGTCATGTAGTGGATTTTATTTTTTATTCATAATCTTGTGTTACTTGACTCTATATTGTGTAAAATAGGTGGTGTTTTAGGTAATATAGTTTGTTTATTGTGCATAAGTGAAGTGAATGGAAAATAAT
Source organism: Antheraea yamamai (assembly GCA_036509395.1). Lineage (NCBI taxonomy): Eukaryota > Metazoa > Arthropoda > Insecta > Lepidoptera > Saturniidae > Antheraea > Antheraea yamamai. The sequence goes on along the minus strand of AP028436.1, from coordinate 15,605,210 downwards.
ACCACGGACCATGAATTCTGAGATGCCACAAAAATTCCATGGAAAGTTCTAACAATAGGGCCACCATCTTGTTAGGTCATTGAAATTATATCAAGAAACTTGTAATATCGATACTCACTTGACAATGGCAGTGATGGTCTACTAGAAGACTGGTTGCCAAAATGAAATGGAAGAAGAACTTGAAATACTATTAACTACTCGACAATGGCATTCATTGAAATTATATCAAGAAACTTGTAATATCGATACTCACTTGACAATGCAGCAATAGTCTACTAGAAGACTGGTTGCCGAAAATGGAATAGAAGAAGAACTTGTAATACTATTAAATACTTGACAATGGCAGTAATAATCTAAAAGATTGGTTGCCTAAAATAAAGATAAAAAAAAAGTCTCAACGAAATCCCGAAAATGTAAATGTCATCATCATTTCATTCTTAATAAAATAATTACTAGATAAAATCCTTTTCGTCCTTCATAACAAATGTAGAAACAATTATTTTTTAAATTATCATTTGTGTTTCAGTGTATCAGTTTACTCATTTGTACGTGTATAATAGTAAAAAATAAGTGTGCTTTAGAGCATACGACTGAAGTAGAATTTCTTTAGCTCCATCTATATGTATGTATATATATATATAAGATTATATATGTATAATCTATACAAGTATATACATTAGGGTGTGCCAAAAAAAGTCGAATTTTTTTTTCTTGCTCTTACCCCAAAATATTATAGGCTATATCCAAACAAAAATTATGCCCAAAACAGCTCTTAATTTCAATTTTAAGAGGTCCTCCAACGAATTTTAAATTTTCCCATATAAATAATATAGGAAAAAATTTTTTGAACATTTTTGTCACTTGCAAACTGTGAAGAAATTTTATTTTGGTACATAATCATTATACATATATTAATTTTGTAAGAATATATAATTTATTATGGGTTTTCATGAATAATACGAAACGTAACTCTCTCTCATTCTATCTTCACTAACGTATATCTCCCTCTCAACTTTTGTTCGTGTCGCCCGATCACACTTTTCGTAACGCTCTCATCACGTTTCATTCACCTCATTCACCAGCTTACTCCCCAAGTGAAACGTACGTACGTAAAGAAGTTTAACTTCAATCAACTCTAGAAATCGTCTGACTCGAGCTGATTACATGTAACGGTTCCAAAAGATCAAGTAATGAAATTGAGGTTGGTTACTATGGGGCGATTGCTAGAAAATTCCATAAAATAAAATCAATATAAAGTTTTCTTTTTTGAAATTGCTGGACCATTGTGGTTTTCAAACTAGGCACGTATTTCGATGTGGTTTCCGAACTACCACTTTGCTTAACTTTAAAAGCGCGTGTACAAACATTGTATTTGTTAAAATAATCCTGTTTTAAAATGTTACGTCTGAAATCTAGGATGTTTTCCCTTCCTTGTTTATATGTAATGGTTACATTTCTACTATCTACACAAATAAATTTCAAAATATTGAAGAGTCACGAAAAATAGATAAGTACATTCCTGGCATTCTTTCTCGATGAAACATCCTTGGAGTTGTTTTAAAGCGTGAAGTTATTGTTGATCACGGTTAGGACATTTCCGGTCTGTTTCCAGTTTGGTAATTTTATTGTTGGTAACAGAAAAAAATCTTATTAAAAATTGGGACTATATATTATATAGTAATTTTCATAACAATAGAATTTTCTTTTTGTGAAATTTTATACGCAGGATATTTATGTCTGTATTGATAAAGTCAATAATAATTTTAGAAAATTTCCATAGAGTGATTTATGAGGAAGGTTTTGGCTTATAATTTGTCAAGGTGTTTTTTATAATCAGGGCGGGTCAACGTTGGCCAGGCCCGCTAGTCATGTATAAGACTATTATAATGTTTATATTCAGGACAGGAATAACAACTTAAATCTGACCCACAAGAACCCGTAATGAATGACGTCTTCTCTTTAACTAATCTGTACCGTGATTTATAAATGTTTATATATCTGTTTGTCAATTTTATAATATGGTTTCACCCTTAATACTATAGGAATGATTAATATTTATTGTATGAATAGGTTCTTTAGTTTCATATAGGTATATTAAAAGACCATATAAACTAAATTCTAAGGAGTTTATATGATAATGCATATATATATCTACATATAAGTGGTGGGGTGGAAGATTCGAATCCCGGCATGTACCCATGAATTTCTCGTTATTGACGTAAATTCACTAATATAATTGCTAATGTCATCGTCTGGCGGTAAAGGATAACATCATGAGGTAAACTGTACCTGAGAAATGTTCTTGTAGTACCACCGCATATGGGAAAATAGAACTGTGGATTTCTCTGGGCTTGAAATTGACAATACGTTGTGGGATGGCGTGGTTAATATGCCCATACCTTCCTTCCCTAGCCTATAACCTTGCAGTAGGTCTCTTAGTGTAATGATAATTATTTGCAACCAGAAAACATTTTTAAGGTGAATTTAATTCACATATATTTTATAGTATCAAGCAATACAAAGAAATTTACATCACATCATGAAGTAAGATATTGTACAATTATTACTTAATGTGTGTTGTTTTGTTAGGAGAACTGTGCTTATTTATTTATTAAAGAGACGATAATTTTAGGATGTCTTTGTAAATTTAAATATTAAATTAAATAAATGCAATATCAAAATGTCTAGATATTTATGAAATTTTTGGGTGTTATTATGTTGTTTCAATTGTTACATTTTTTACAATCGCTTTTGCTTACTTTCAAAATTATTGATCACCATCATCATGGACAGCTCTTCTCGACCTACTGTAGGACATAAGCCTCCTCTCTTTGACGCCATTTTTTCTATTCTGTGCAAGTCTTGTCCAGGTTTTTCCCAAAATATATATAATGTCGTTGACCCATCTCGGTTTTCCCACACTTCGCCTTCGATTAATGACTTGGATTAAATTTTTATTAATGAAAATAAAATATAAACGTACAAACTATTTATTGTCGAATGAAGGCTAGACCGATCTTATAAAGATCCTTCAAGCCGACAATCATTGTGATGTACATGTATGTATAAAATGGGTCAGCAGGTAGAACTCCCGCCCCAAAGCTGTGTATGCGTGCGCATCGTGGATGGGCTCATTCGCTTTTTGCCCACCTTTCGACTCGCGCGCAGCTTCCACTATTGTTAACGCTTACAGCATTTCACTCACGTGGGAATCGTCGCCTTCTCTTTGCTTTACCACCGGCATTTATGCGCATCATCCAAGGCGACCGCACGCTATGTGTTTTTATGTATAAGAGCTTTGTGTTATCAGTTGTGATATGATAATTGAGGATTACCGGTATGTTCGGTGACGCTCCCGGTTCCCGGTGAAAGTTGAGTGATGATCAAATATACACAGTGATTCGGATCTTCCTGTTAGATAAACGGAGATATGGCGGTTGCATCGGTAAGTTACAACTACGTGTCTTTGGGTATTTTATTTATTTTTATAAAAATATATCGTAAGTTGATTACTATAATAACATTACATTCCAAACTTTTTATTTTTGTAAACAATTAATACTTGGAGAGTTCTTGCAGTAATCAAATACATAGTTGATCGAGCACATAATTGTTTTCTTTTCTTAATGTTGTTATAATTATTATTCTAAAGAAGGTACAAATTCGGAAAGAACTAATAATGTAGCCTTTTTACACGCAACTGCGACTCTGCAAAGGTTTTTATATTATAAGAGTGTATCTTAGGATTCCTATAACAACTACTCAAATATATTTTATTATATTTATTTTTTCACTGGTAAATCTATAGAACATGTTAGATTGTAGGTATTTCACTCAATTTAAAAAACTCTCCCTAACTCTTAAATGCACATTGTAGCCAATTTCTTCATAGAGCTTCCACTTAATTTTATTTCAAACATCTATGTGTGTTTCTGAAAACGTATTAAGACCTTAGAAAGTACCTTACGTGGGAAATAAAGTTTGGTATTACTTTTGACTGGCAAGTTATTTCTTTTTTCGATTTTAAAATTAATTTCAAAATTCAAAACAAAAATCATACATCGAAACTTTCTCAAACTTTATAATATTAAGGTTAATTAATCTTATTTGTGCCTTCGGACATAACTTTTCCATTTGTAATTAAATGGTATGAAGTCTGTGACCTCGAAACTTTCTTAAAAAACATGATGATGTAATAAAAATTAAATAAAATGCTTATTCAAACGATGATAAGATATATGGAATTCTCTGGTCGAAGAAATGTCGCCTATATGGTTTCCATTAGCTTTTACGGCAATCGTAGTCCGATAATTATTTCGCTTCTCGACAATAGTATCCATAAAAGTTGTAAGAAGCTGTTAAAAATAACAGGCCGTTTCTAAAATACTTGGTTTGTAGACGAGTGAAGGATTGTAAATATTTAACCTTTTTTGTGGGTCTTTTTCTAAAGTGAACTGATAAGAATTGTCGCTTTTCGGTATGTTTCCATGAAATGTCTCTAGCTCTTTACTATAAATATTGTTTTTTAGTCTCTCTCTGGTGTATTTATATTTATATATAAATTTCTTCTGTACATGTGTATGTCACCAAACACCTCCTAAGCGGCTGGACCGATTTTGATGAAATTTTGTGTGCGTGTTCGAGAGGAGCCGAGAATGGTTTAGATTCACAATTGGATCCGGTATGTGGCACTGCGGTTGACTTTTAAGATTTTTTTTATTACCAAGGCAGGACAACGTCCGCCGGGCCCGCTAGTATTATATAATTCTTATCAGTAACGCACAACATAACATACATTATTATAGTTGTTGCATTTACGTAATAGTATAAAAATAGTTTGTATTTTTACATCATTTTCACTTTATTAAAACTATGTTTAGTTTAATTTGAATTTGTTCTTTGCTAAGTTTCTCCGTTTTATCTATTGTTATAAGATTCTGCCGAGTAACACACAGCGTGATACATATTATATTGCTATAGCTGTTGTGATATATAATGTTATAGATTGCAGTAAAATTATTCTACGAAAAAAATGAGTTTGAAATATCCGGAATTTATTATGTAGTATTTTATACTATTGCATTGTTTTAATGTAAGCAATGTTTTATTTTTATTTTGGCTCTGTTATTTCGTTATCCAGCGCATCGGTGATACAATTATCTATTTCGTAATAAAAAAGCGATTGTTGAAATGGCTAAACATCGGCTTAAATTAGCAACTTCAAACAAAATTTCAAATGTGCACTTTTATCTATGTATTTATTCGTAAGGTGATTCTGGTTTAGTTATGAGTGGGATAAAATTTGAATTTACCTGTTTTGAAGACGATATATAATTATTTTTGCTATCGTTTTACTATTGCGAAGCACGTTACTAAAGGGCTCATCGTAATACACATAATAATAGAAAAAATCAAAACGATATCTTCGAGAAATTATTTCGTAAACATAGTTCGGTTAAATATCAATATAAATTAACATATTAGACGTATCGACAGCGATATTATTCAATACTTACTAATATTCGGTTAATAAAAATTGTTATGTAATACTATAATCATGTAATTTTAACACTAGAATACGAGTGAAATCTGAGAACAAGTTTTGTTTGCTCAGGCTGGCTCTTACGTTGAACGATGGAACTCGTCGGATCCAAATAATTAATTTCTTATAGACAGTCAAAATGAAAACTATTATTCATATTTTTAAATTTTTTATTTACAGTATAAACTTTATTTTAATACAGTTTCAATATATGTTTGTTATCAAATTTTTTTTTTAATCTACAGAATATTTTACTTGTTTTTTTTTTTTTAACTTTATTTTTGGCAACCAATCTTTTAGATTATTACTGCCTTTGTCGAGTAGTTAATAGTATTACAAGTTCTTCTTCTATTCTAATTTCGGCAACCAGTCTTCTAGTAGACCATTACCGCCATTGTCAAGTGAGTATCGATATTAAAATTTTCTTGATATAATTTCATTGAATGCCATTGTCGAGTAGTTAATAGTATTTCAAGTTCTTCTTCTATTCCATTTTGGCAACCAATCTTCTAGTAGACTATTACTGCCATTGTCAAGTGAGTATCAACATTACAAGTTTCTTGATATAATTTCAATGAACTAACAAGATGGTGGCCATCCTGCTAGAACCTTCCATGGAATTTTTGTGGCATCTCAGAATTCATGGTCCGTGGCATTATTTTCCATTCACTTCACTTATGCACAATAAACAAACTATATCACATAAAACACCACCAATTTTACACAATATAGAGTCAAGTAACACAAGATTATGAATAAAAAATAAAATCCACTACATGACAGACCAAGATCCCGCCAAAAACTCTATATTACTTGTTTAGTTTATTTTTTCCTACTAGTTTTCTCGATAAAAGCTAACCTAGTGTAATGATCTCTATTTTTGTAATTAATATTTATGATTTAATATTACCTTTATAATATTTTTATAATGTAAAATGATATTCAAATGATTTAAACATCTACTTCCGGTACCACTATAACATCCGATACGCAACCGGAATATTAATACTAGCGCCACCTTATTAGAGAGTTTGGCCTATAAAAGGCAAGATGTCGCTAATCGGATATTCGCATGAAACAGGCAACAGCCAAGCCGAGGTGTGCCGTGCACCCTTGAGCTAGTTGCCTAAGTAAAATCGGCTGAGTGCCTTAAGCGCTCGCCTTAGTAGTCCGGTGCAGCTGTAGAGGCCTCTAAAAAGACCAATAGCGTAGTCAGTTTGAGAAAAAAAAAACGGATATTCATTGCTATGTCGAAGCTATTGTAGGGCGAAGCTCTGCTCGGATAAATAGTCGCAGTGCTTACAGAGTATTAATTTGACGGATTATACTTTTGTTCATTACACTAGGTTTTTTCTATACCCCTGCCAACGTTTTTGACAAAATTTCATGACGATCGGTTGAGCACATAAGGCTTGTAAGTGTAACAAAAAAACAAACTGATACTCGTATTTATGATAATAGTTAGGATAAGTTTAATTAGTATTCGTGATTCACAGTAGGATTTATAAAATTGGTATAATAAAATATTGATAATATTATTGGTGAAATTGGCAAGCGTTTGTGCAATGTTTATTGTTTCTCTTATGAAATCAATTGTAGTAAATATTTTTTGTAGCAATGTGCAGGTGATAAAAAAGCATTTAAAATGCATTTTAAGTCATATACTCGAAAAAAGTAGTGGAATATATTTTATTGGCAAATAAAAAAAAATATTTCAAAATAATTGAACATCGCGACTGTACTCTTAGAGTTCGGTCTCTTTGTTCAGAGTAAATAACAATAATGGAGAAGACGCGTCGCTTCTTACTTGAGTGATGATATTTTAAGTCATCGGATTGACCTAATCTTAAGCTTCTACAATCCCTCTAATAGCATAGAACCAATGGAAAGATAAAGAAGGCATCATTTATATACTATCAATTCAATATATACCCGGAATTTAATAATTTCTACATTACGGTTTATTTCATATACCTCCTGTATATACAAAGAAATGGATGTTAGTATATTCTGACATCGTTTCACGAAGTAACATAATATGTTCATCACATCGAAATATTTTTCATTACAAAGTATAAAACAAAGTCCCCTACCGCGTCTGTCTGTCTGTTCGCGATAAACTCAAAAACTACTCAACGGATTTTCAAGCGGTTTTCACCAGTGGATAAAGTTAAAGGGAACGTTTTGGTATATAATTTGTCAAGGGTTATTTTATAATCAGGGCGGGACAACGTCTGCCGGGCCCGCTAGTTTAAATATAAATTTAATGCTATCCGCTTCACTATGACTTGCTATTAGGTGTTGTTAGGGTGTATTTTTTATAATTTACCATTTTTTCATCTAATGTTAACATTTAAATGATGATTTGGTCTAAGATAGTAAACACGCCAGACCTAGAGAGGACTTGCTCACAGGTGCAGCTGCTGGAACACACCAACAGGTGCTTAGCGACAGATTTTTAAATAGAGGATGCTAGGTAGTCAGGACTAAAACCCTAATACCATGCTGTGGCTACGTCACTATGTTCTCCTTCACCGGAAACTCGGAATCTGTTGCAAGGATTCCAACCTACGTCCATCGACGTTCTGTCCTAACACGCTATAAGCGAAGCCATCAAATTTTTATACTTTAATGCAGACGAAGTCATGGGCGCTACCCAGTATGTACGCTAGTATTACATAAGAAACGTGAAGGTTTAAGATTGATACTACGTTAAGTTTTTTTATGCAAATAAACAATACACTATTGTTATATCACTTCAGAAATTTTGCGATAATAATTTCTAATAATAGCAAGGTGTTAACAAAAATATAAATATAACAAGAATTACTTTAAAAGTATCCTTACGCTTAATTAGTAAGTAGTACTATATAGATTTGCTCTTATTAAGGAAGAAAGATATAAGAGTAAAATACTAAGCGATTTCGTTGCGCGAAATTTATAGTAAGCATAAATTAAAACTTTATATGTGTGTATTATGCATATAAATAATTCATTATTAAAATTAGTCACTGTATCATTAATAATCAATGGATTCGTGTGTTGAGCACGCTTCCGAATTCCGGTATAAACACATACACGAGGGTGTACATGTGTGCGTGCACACGGTCACTTTCGATTTCTACGTACCAACACCACACTACCTTTAAGCAACTTTAATATATTGTATTATGATGAGTTAAGAAAATATATGTAAATTGTGACTGTTTTATGGGTGTTTGTTTGGATGGCCTCATACAGAGGTTCAAGTTTTTTTATAAGGAATGGGTTTATAGGTTACACAAAAAGTAATGAAAAATGTCGTCATAAACTTGTGCTTAAAATCTATTGGAAATGATTTTATTTTTTTGATCATTTATAAAAATATATCATGTTGGTTTCTTATTATTACGTTTTTCTTAAAGGCTAAGTAGTAACGATAAAATTATAATAAAAAAAACTACGTTGTCGTGTATCAGTGTGAACACGCGGTGGAAGTGAAACTTCGTTGGATAATATGTATTAAATTACATGTATACGAGAATGTTCGTAAACTACGTACAATACAATACACAACACATAATTGTACAATACGTACAATACCGTGCCATAACAAGTTTCATTTCAACATAGGTACACACACAAATTAATTCAGATACCTATACCATGACATAATAAAAACATTGCCACGAGAAGTCGCGGGTTATAAAATATATTATATACTTAATAATAGGTATATTATTAAGTTTGTGTTTTACTATATTGCTAAGTAATTTAGGTAAAAAGGTAACTGTAAGGTCAAAGCGAATCAAAAACGTTATTTGTTTTTTGGACTACTAAACTAAGAGTGTTACAGTATGCTTACTACCATACCATAGACTTGTGCCGCGTTATTGAAGTGAAACTTCTTTATCGGCGTTGGAAAAAATGTACCGTCACATTTTTCCGTTACGCGCCATCTTTTTTGTATTCATGTCTATGATAATAAAATCCTGTTGTTTAAACTTTATCTAATTTAACTTTATTTTTTAATATATTAATGAAATTGTTTGCCATAAAGAAAGAAAGGGTTTTTTTTTTGTTTTTTTTTGTTTTTTTTTTTGAAGTGAAACTTCTTTATCGGCGTTGGAAAAAATGTACCGTCACATTTTTCCGTTACGCGCCATCTTTTTTGTATTCATGTCTATGATAATAAAATCCTTTTGTTTAAACTTTATCTAATTTAACTTTATTTTTTAATATATTAATGAAATTGTTTGCCATAAAGAAAGAAAGGGTTTTTTTTTTGTTTTTTTTTGTTTTTTTTTTTTTTTTTTTACCAATTTCTGGAAAGTTGCATATAGATCATTTTGCGAAAAATAAGGCCTTAAACAAGTTTCACTTCTTACGTGTGTACACTAGTACACGCACACATTTTTTATTACGAAACAAGTTACATACGTATTAAATACTTGTTTTAAAAAGGTTTCGTAATAAATGCACCGCGCTCGTCCGAGGTAAGTTCGCGTTATCATTTTTCGCAAGTCTAACTTAACGTAACCAAAGCGAGACAAAAAAGCAAGACGGCGAACATTCAACGACCGCGGTGCATTTAATTAACCTTTTTAAAGCCAGGATTCAATACGTATTTAAATTTTTTGTAATAAAACCGTATAAGTTTTAGCGTGTAACCACAATCGCACCTGATGTTAAATATCGATGTGGTCAAAGATATTGAACATGCTAAGCCTATATTGTTGTGGGGGACAGCAACTGAAGTGGACACCATAATCCTACTACAAAAACGGGCAGTTCGAGCAATCTATAATTTGTGGCCTCGCGAATCATTAAAGACTAAGTTTCAGGAATTCGGTATTTTAACTCTGCCCTTCCAATATATTCTTGAGAATTTCATGTACATCCGCAAAAAATTAGATAATCTGGATTTAGTAAAAGGCCGACATAATATAAATACTAGAAACAATAACATACTGGTCACTCCATGTTTCGGGCTCACTAAGACCAGTAACAGTTTTTTAGGTAATAGTGTTGGATTTTATAACTAAATCCCAAAACACATAACCGATTTGCCAGATAGTTCAAGTGTTATGTTAAGCGTGTCTTAATACATAAACGCTTTTACAGGGTGGATCAATATGTGAACGATGGCGACGTCTGGAAGTGACGCCTCTCTGTGCATCCACCAAAAACGAATGTAACTTTATCCGTGTTATTACAAAAAAGTTAAATACGTATTGAACCCTGACTTCAAAAAGGTCTCATATTAAATGCACCGCGGTCGCTGAATGTTCGCCATGTTGCTCTTTTGTCTCGCTTTGGTTACGTTAGGTTATACTTGAGAAAAAGGATAACGCGAACTTGCCTCGGGCGAGCGCGGCGCATTTATTAGGAAACCTTTTTAAACCAAGTATTTAATACGTATTTAACTTTTTTGTAATAACACGGAAAATGTCTATTATGTCGTAATAATCAAAAAAAAATATTATGTATTATAAAAAGACAAACCAGATCGAGTTTCTTGCCGGTTCTTCTCGATGACTGGGTTGTTTTCCGAACCGGTGGTAGTTTTGACGTTCATAAGTGCGTTCTCAGGGCCTAAACTGAATAAAGAGTATTTTGATTTGGTTTGATTCGATATAGAGACTGTCTCTCAAATACAACTGCCGGAATACACTAACAGGTGCTTGGCGGTAGATTTGCAATTTGAGTGTGGTAGCTAGCCAGATAGGTTTAGAAAAAGCCCCATGATCTCGATGTTTTTCTTCATCAAAAGCTTACATTCTCTCGTAAGGATTCGAAGCTACGTCGATCGACACAGTGTCCGAAAAACACTAACCACTCAGCTATTATGACTTCATTTCTTTTCGTCTGATATGAATTGTTACTATTCTTTCTATTCAATTTCTTGCACTGTCATCTTTTCCTTGGCTATATCTATATATGTTTTAATTGAACTGCAAGTTATTTAAAAATCAATTACAACAGCCCACCCAAATAGACGTACGAGAAAGCGTGTTAGTAAAAACTCGGAAAAAATTGGTTGTCTGTAAAGTCAGTATATGGACGATAATTTTAGTTGATAACGTCATAAAAAAAACATTGATAACAAATTGCGAACTTTTATGAATTGAATTATTCTATACTAGCGGGCCCGGCAGACGCTGGCCCGCCCTGACTATAAAAAAAATCGTGACAAATTATACACTAAAACCTTCCCTATGAATAACTGTATCCTCTGGTGAAAACCGCATGAAAATCCGTTCAGTAGTTTTTGAGTTTATCGCGAACAGACAGACAGACAGACGCGGTGGGGGCCTTTGTTTTATACTATGTAATGATATAGGATAGATGCGTCACAAACCGAACGTTTAGGCCGACCGTGCTTCTCTATAGCTTGATTCGCGCTCTCGCTTGCATGCTCGGCTCAGGCGGAACGTGACAATGAGTCATGCTTTTTCGTGCGTGCAGCAGGTAATCATTGATTTATAAGACGTTAGTTACCACGTCAAAGGAATATAATTCGAAGTTATTCCATTGAGCATCGTTTATGTTTGATAAATATTTTCTAAATTTAATAATTCATTATCAAATGAATATTAAGTAGTTAAATATATTAGTTTAGGAATGTCCGCGTCAACGGAGAAGTGATATGAGTTTGTCGCAATTTAATTACGAAGTTAGATATAACACACAATGTCAGTGCTCTTGAACCGAGCGGATCATTGTTCGTTTGAATTGATGGGAACCCTCACAGTTGTAAGGCTACGTGAAAGCGTAATTTCTCACACGCTGCTACGTCACTCAATGTTAAGGTGTTCATTTAAAAATGTTCCCTTCCCATCGGTATTGTACCTACTATGTGATATCGGGTAATTTCGGTCTTTGTTACTTTTTAGCGTGATGGGATGGAAAGAAATACTGTTATGTACTGGTATGGCTGCTGCATGAGTGTTAATTCTGATGGAAGTTCGTGAAGCCAAAGTTTATTATACAAGTTCTAAGACCTATTTAAAGTAGGTATATTTTGCCATAAGTTAATCAACGCATGTAGTAGCGTCTTCTCTTTATGTGAAGTATAAATAATATCAATAAAAGTTTATTTACAAACTTAAGTGTGCGTAAAGGATTCACTCGCATTTTATTTTTAAACCTTTATACTATCGTCAACGGAGTTAGGTAACATTAAAGAATTTCTGTATAAAACACGATTATCGCGTAGAATGCCGTAATAACGGCGACTACACGACTGAGCAATACGATATGGTGTCTCTTTCACATATGCGTTCACAGTTCGGTCTTTTTCGATAATGCTCGGTTCTCGTCGGAGATCAAATCAGCCCTCAGACTCCGATATTCTGCACCACTCCATATTGTTCTCGTTTAGCGTATTTCTCCGTTCCTAAGTATCGAAGTGGGATATTAAAATGTCAAAATGTTTTCTAAAAATCTACCTGCAATTTCATAAATTACTGCATTTAAACAATGTATGTCTATCCGTGATGTTATTTTGGCAATATCATTTATTTTATCTGAGATTTAACATTAAAAAAATTCACATTAGAATATAGGTATATTATTTTGTCAGAATCAGACATCACATAAATTATTACTAATTTCAGAAAACAATATTTGATGCCAAGGTATTCGGTATGGAAGGGAGATTTCCTTATAATTACGCAAAGTACACGCAAAGACAATCATTAGAAATGAATAATATTTACTTTAACAAAAAAGACTAAAGTTTATAGAAGAAATTTCCTTTGAAATGAGTTAAATCTTTTACGTGATCGGAAAATTCCGTGAGAAGGTAATAAGGTAAGGGTTTGCTGAACCTTCAAGTTTTTTTTTATGTTGTCGGTTTCGTCTAGACGCTATCAATCCATTTCATTTTATTCTGGCGTCTAGAAAATATTCGTTCCACTTCAGGTTGCAGTTACTACATACTTTATGTTTAAATAAATAAAATATTTATATTGAATTACAGTTTTTTATACCTAAAACACTTTCTTTTCGAGTGAATATTTCATTAAATTAAATGCATGTAACAGCCTGCAACTCTATCCGCATTAAATTATCATGTAACGCACAATATGAATTAAATATAGACTAGTGTCACCTATTGGCGAGATGTAGTTAAATGGGTAAAATAAGTCTTCTCCATGGAAAATAATTTTAATATGTTAAATTTTATGCTGATGATCGATGGAATTTATCGATCTGAATAACGCTAACATCCATATCTAGATAGAAAATTGCTGTATACACAGTTATAAGTTTATACATATGCTCTCTCTGTGTATCCGATAAAAACGATTGCATTGTGTAATCTATCTATACATATAAAAGGAATGTAAATCTAACGTGTCTGTACTTTATAGATTTTTGCGACAAAAAAATTGTTGCAGGTGTTATGGAATCTATACTATAATAAAACTGTAGCAAGGTCAAATCTGTACATTAAATATTTTTTGAAAATTTTTATCGTAGTAGACTTTA